>CM061536.1:126734215-127051715 GCA_030545055.2 Neoaliturus tenellus
GAAATACCTATCAGGGAAAATAGATCTAACGGAATTCGAAAAATTGGAGGACAAAGTAAATGTTTTGCAACTCCAAGTCGAAAATTGCAAGGAAAATCCTACACCTCTGCAAGTAGCTAAGATTAAAGCCAAAATTTGTCATTTACAGTTACGGTTAGATAACCTAGGTAAAACACAGTTGGATGAAACTCACCTAGAAAAACTGAAGACTATCAAAGGTTCTGTAGATTCTTTAGCGGTTGAATTCCAGGAAAGCAAGACCAAGATATCCGAAGAGGAGCTAACCAAGTTCGAAGAGAAACTAAATGACTCAATCATACAAGAAGAACAGGAAAATATCCAGTCCGAAGAAAGAGTAGGCCTACAAGATATTCACACGTCAACGCCAGCGAAAACTACGGAAGAGCATCTCCCCATCAAATTTTCTAAAGAAACCTCATCATCACCTTCCGGATGTAATTACATGATAGTAAAACAGCCAAATCCAAACCCCTCCATTTTCAATAAATTGCCAAATCCGGTCGAGAAATATCTAGACAAATTTCCAATCTGTACTGGTTATGAAACGAAACCTCTCCTGAAATTTCTTGGAACCTTAATTAGAATACAACAGGAAACCCAGTTAAAGCATGAAGAAATATACCAAATTCTGCCAGGTTATGCTAGAGAACCTTTGGTAAACAAAATCCTAGCATTCGGAAAAGCTTCAAGATCCCTCGAAGACCTTCACACGGAAATTCTAAACACCTTTATACCTGTCACACTGCGAGAGAAACTCAAACAAGATCTCGTGTATCGTCCACAAAGACCAGGAGAACCGTTACCGATCTACATCAGCGAAATTAAATTGCATCATGAAATATTGAAAACGCACTTGTCCGAAAAAGAACTAGTAACCTTCATAAAAAATGGGCTTAACCCTGAGATCAGAAACAAGTTAATTTTCGAAAACAATCCTTCAACATTCCAAGATCTGGACCAGTTATGCATCAACGTAAACAACATTGGATACAACGATTATTTAAGGATTACAATGTTCAAAGAAACTAACCTAACTTATAAGCCTAACAGAGAAAACACATCAAGAGGAAATGAACACAACCTAGCCTATAAACCAAACAGCGGGAACACATCAAGATCAACATCATGCAAAAATCAAAACCCTCAAGAAAAACGGTGCTTCAATTGCAATAGATTGGGCCACTTAGCTAGAAACTGCTACAGAAATTCAAAAAACTAGTTAGCTTGGGAGTAATGTGCCCTAAATCCACCGCCTTTACTCCCGGAAAAAACTGAAATGTCATCGCCTAACCTAAGAGGACAAAATAATCAAATTGAAGAAAATCATTCAAATAATAATTTCAAGAAGGAATTCAGAAAGATTACAAGGCAATGGAATAAGTTGAACATGCCGAAACTCATGAAAATAAAGGCTAAAACCACTGACACTTTGCCATGCATAGAAGTAAATTTGGATAATAAAATGAAGGTGAACTCTTTAATCGATAGTGGAGCTAGTAAAAATTTCATCAGTCAACATTTATATGAAGAATTGAAAGCCCAGAAAATTGTCAATAAGACCAAGAAATGGAAAGGAATCATAAAGCCGCAAACGATGGTGAAATTGAAATTTTATGTGAGTGTGAGATACACTTAAGAATTGATAAGTATTCCTGGAATGAGAAGTTTTTGGTGATTAAGGAGAGATTTTATGACATGATTTTAGGAATCCCATTTCTTCACAAAAAGGGACTGACTATCGATTTTGGCAGAAGAATTTGTCATTTTAAATTTGAACCTAACCACAAAATTAAATTGGTAGGAGAGGATCATAATAAAATTTCATTGCTGAGTGAAATAAAAACCGACAGCCCAGAGATGATTGAAGAAATCAACAAATTAATAAAAGAATATCCAGAAGTATTCACGGACAAGATTGGCGAAGCCTTAGATTTGGAGGTTAAATTGGAAGTAAATGACCACACCCCTGTATGCATTCGCCCATACTACTTAAGCCCTCCTGCAGTAATGAAAATGAAAAAAATAATTGATGAGTGGCTTGAGCAGGACATAATCGAACCATCAACGAGCTCATACTCAAGTCCAGCATTTTTACGAATAAAGATCGTCTTGTGGTCAATTATTCGGAACTTAATAAAAAACTTGTGAAAATGGACTATCCAATCGGCGACCTTCAGAATATGCACCAGCATTTACAAGGAGCAAGTTATTTTTCAGTCATCGATCTAAATAAAGCTTTCCTTCAGTGTAAATTAGCGCCTGAATCAAGAGATTTAACATCATTTTGCAACCACATTTTGAAAATATCGAATGAAGAGAGTTTGCTTCGGTTTACAAGTTGGCAGCTCTGTACTCTCAAGTTACCTGGACAAATATTCCATGACATAAAATTTAAGTTTCTAATTAATTTCTGTGACGACATAGTTGTATATAGCCCTGACAAGAAATCACATTTGGAACATCTACGAGAAGTTATTAGCCGACTAGCCAAGAATAAACTAACAGTAAACGTTCAAAAGGCGAAGTTTTTTCTGCAAAGAAATTAGTTTTCTAGGACATTTAATAAAAAACAACAGCATAACAATAGATCCGGAGAGAACTGTGAGTGTCATGAAATTCCCGGAACCGAAAAACGTTAAACAAGTCAGGCAATTTACTGGTATGTGTGGCTATTGGTCTAAATACATCCCAAACTATGCTGAAATCTGTAGGCCACTTCACGCCTTGAAGAAAAAAGGTGCTAAATTTAAGTGGACTGCCGATTGTCAAGCCGCATTCGATACTTTGAAGGCAAAAATAGGAAATCCTCCTATTCTACAACTGGATGATTTCAACAAACCATTTTTTGTCTACACAGATGCCTCAGAATTTGGTTGTGGAGCAACTTTACTGCAGCAAAATGATAAGGGTGATTAAATGCCAATTGCATTCTATTCAAAGAAATTTACAGATGCGGAGTTAAAATATAGCATCTATGAAAAAGAGGCCTATAGTGCTATATTGGCTATTGAAAAATGGCACCAGTTTTTAGAATCCAGTCCTTTACACTAGTTACAGATAACCAGGCTCTGAGCTACGTTTTAAACTCAAAACGAAAATTGGGCAGACTTGCGAGATGGGTTGAACGATTATTAAATTTGCCGTTTACAGTAATCCATAAGAGAAGTTCTGAAAATATTGCAGATCCACTTTCAAGATTATTCGATCAGGACCAAAGTAATAATAAGGAAAATGATGGAATCCCGGATGTAAATGAAGAAATAAAGAAGATTAGAGTGAATATTCTCAAAACAGAAGGAAAATCGCAAGACAAGAATGTTGGCCTAAAGATAAACAGCAAGTCATGCGACGAAAATAAAGGAGTAAAATATTTTTACAACATCATATCGGAAATACCTATGGCACTGGACGACCTAAAATATCATCAGCAGCAAGATAATGAATGTTTGGCCATAATTGAGAGCATTAAAAACAAGACAAACCAACAATGCTTTTATTTAAAGGATGGAATTTTAATGTATCAAGCTCAGAAATGCAAAGGCAGAATATATTTGCCTGCCCCATTAATAAATCTGGTATTTACATTTTTTCACAACAGTTTAATTGGCGGTCATCTGGGTATTGCTCGCACAACAGGGAAAATAAATGAATATTTTTATCATCCTCAGCTGGAACAGAAAATAAAAGAAAAAGTGAAAGATTGTCAAATTTGTGCAATGTCAAAAACGGCTCAAAGGAAATATGAGGGAAAATTAATCTCCTTACCAATTGAAAAATGCATGAATACAATATTTGTGGATATTTTTGGACCTCTCCCTACTGCTTCTAAATCCGGAATGAAATATATTTTAGTCATGGTGGATGGATATAGTCGATTCGTTTGGTTACATGCCTTGAGAGAAGCTACATCGAAACAAATAATAAGCAAATTAAAACTAACATTTGCTAGTTTCTCGATCCCCAGAATAATCGTATCCGACAATGCAAAATGTTTCACTTCAATGAATTTTAAAGCATATTTATTCAGAAATTGCATACAGCGCAGAAACATTCCAATCTACCGAGCAGCTGAAATAGGAGCGAGCGAATGATCCGTGACGTTTCTACATTATTGAGATGTTTTTATCACGATAAACAAACTAGTTGGGACCAAGATTTAGATGCTGTGTCAATGTGTTTAAATACAGCAAAATGTAGTTCTACAGGATTTACTGCATTTGAATTAATGTTTAATCACGAACCGAATAATGCATTATCAAATGTGTGGAATTTGCATGACTTAATATCTAAGAATACTACAAAGGAAGAAAAACGACAAATACTACAACGAGCTGTGAACAACATCAAAAGGAGTGTAATGAGAAACAGAAAACGTGATAGATATTCTGAATCGAGGCGCCAACATCCATTCAAGATAAATTCAATTGTATTCTGGAAGACCCATTACTTAAGTGATAAATCAAAACGATTTTGCAAGAAGCTAGCTTGAAATACTATGGACCCTATAAAATTTTATGGTTTATCACGGACGTCAGTGTTTTAATTCAACACATACACGATCCTACCGATGTGAAAAAAGTGCACATCATAGATCTGAAGCTCCATAAACAATGAACAATTTTGTTTATAAAGGAAGAGATTTTAAATTTATTTAGAGACTTACATTTAGTTTAGTTTTGAAATTTTATGTTGTAAATATAAGTAAGCAAATGGTATCGTTTTAAAAGGGTAAATGGTTTCAAATTAAATATTTTGTTTTTTTTCTGACAAAATGAGTAAATTACGGGGAATAAAAATAATTATTAATTTAAACAATTGGCGGAAAATATTATGGAAGTTTATAAATTATGTCTCAAATGTATTAGCGGAAGAAATTTGATTGAGTGAGTATATGAGTATGTATGTGTGAATGAATGTATAGGGCCCTGATGAATGTTTTCTGAATGATGAATAAATGGGTGTGAATCTATTTGTGAAAAGGATACTCCAATACAAGCACTTGGCACTTCACTACACTTAACACTTCACTGAAAACGCACGACACAAAACACACGAAAAACACACGCACACGGACACTACTGACGGACACTCGACACACGACATGCAAATCACGCGAAGTCTGAAGCTCGACTGACTGAACATAAAAGGGAGTATATTTGAGACGTATTTGAAAAAGGGAAAGTTGGGTTTTGCCTGGAATGCCGAACGCTTCCTGTTGCGATAACAATGGTCCTCAGACGGACGGACGGAATTGTACAACTCATTTTGTCTGAATATGAAAAGAGAGAAAATAAAATACGATATTGTTGATATTATTTGAATTTCTTGAAATGTTTATTAAATTAAAATAATTTTGATGAAATGCCATACTGAAATTGAAATGAAATTAAATGTTTGATGATAAATTCAAACTAAATAATTGATGTTCATTTCAAATTGTACTTATGGTTAGCTGTGGAATAGATAATTAATGTCAAATATTCCCAATATTCATGTAGAAGTAAATATGCATTTGAGTTTGCAAAGAAAATTTTAAGTAAATTAGTTTTTGGTTGATTGTATGTAAATATATATTTTTTTATATCCCAGGTAGGAGAGAATTTGTACCGTTATGTTAGTTATAAAAAAATATATATGTAATATAGTTTCTTACCTTTGATTTGGAGCAAATGAATTTCATTTTGTGAGGTTGGTAGTCTGTTAAATATTATTTGGGGTTGGATTTGAAACAAACCGTTTTCACGCATTCATGTACGGGGTGGCACTGAGTTCATTAAATGCTCGTGATAATGTAAGTATTAGATGCTGATTATTTAATTATTCATCATATGTAAAGCCAGTTGAATTGTGTAATATCAATAATCTTTAATATAGCGAACTTTGGAAATGTAAAATATTCAATTGCTAAATGACACTTAATTATTTACTTTTGGTAACATTTTGTTTGAACACAGTTTCATCAATTTCTCTTGCAGTAAATATTGTTTGTAAATTCATAATTAATTTGACCTATAAGTAATTTATCTTTCAACTGTTATTATTTAAGTCTGATTGTTTTCAGACGAGTTCCTGTAAATATGTTCCTGTAAATATTGGAATTAGCGCTGTGCCACAACCCCTGTACCATACAAGTAAGATCGTTCTGATATAAGTAATTTAGAATGGTTGTATAGCTAACTATTGAAAGATCTCTACTGCTAATATTGATATTAATAAAATTAACTGATTGCCAAAACCTGCCAATCTTCATTTATTGCTACCAACCACATCAACCATACCTGCTTAATTCTTAAACTGCTGTAATAAAAAATTAGATTCTATTCGTACATCTAATTGGACATTAATGGGAGTACAAAGTACCTATTCATTCTCACAGTTGTTATTTTTTCTTAGTTGCATTCCTTTTATTCAGTTCATCGTCTTCTGATTCTTAAGATCACTCTTCAGTTTTCTCCATATTTGAAACCACGATGAATCTGGACAACCCTCATTCAATTGTTCTTTACGTTGAGAAAGTAATTCCACTTTGTCAAGGCCCATATACATAACTGAATATTTAAGTGCATTTTCTAAGTAATTTTTTTGATTCGATGATGTTTTTAAGGCTGTCAATAGCATATTCTTTTGTAGACTTTCAGTTCCTTCAACACCAGGAAGTTTTGAGTCGAGTGAGGAAACCATGAGGAGAGGTCTAATTTTCTGAAGCCATTTATTACCACGGTCCCTAAGAATCTTTCATCTATAGCGTTTTTGGCAGTGGAGCGAAACTATTCTACAAGATAGGATTATCTATGTTACTTTGTCACTAAACTTAACGCTTAACTATCTTTCAAAATTTGAAAAACTTCCACATCCTATAGCTGGATAAGATGTGTGGCATTCGGTAGGAAAGCAAATAAAATAATATTTTCCTTCACACTAAAGTCGCTCGTGCCCCATTTTAAATGAGATGTGTAGCCATCAATAAACAAAATAACTGGTGTGATTGTGCTTTGCGACTCATGAATTGTACGCAATAGTATTCGCGAGTTCATCGTTGATGATCTAATAAACACTTTTTTGGCAAATGGCATACTAATAACTTTTTAAACCTTTCAACCTAATTTAAAATCACCTCATACCTCACCTAATTTGCCTCTTTTTCCCATTTTGATACTTTTACCCATGAGACACCAACAAAAATATGGTGCGAAATTTAAGGTGAATATAACTGAAGGGTGGATAAGTTAAGGGTGTAGCTTTGTTATCGACAAAGACCAGTTGATTCAATTAGGAGAGCCCAAGGAATAAGTTAGATAGGTACAGTTTTGGACCTTCGTAGCTTTGTTATCGACAAAGACCAGTTGATTCAATTAGGAGAGCCCAAGGAATAAGTTAGATAGGTACAGTTTTGGACCTTCAAAAGGCTGCTATCTTTTCTCAAGACCAAACCGTCAACCTTCTTAACACTAACATTCTTACATCATAAAGTCACCCTCAGACACAACTCTCACAAACTCGCTAATATCCAGAATAAGACCCATGTTTCGATTAAGAGCTTGCAATAGGAAATCAAATAACTGTTACAGCCTTTTTCTACTGACAACAGAATACTCTCTCCACCCTATTTAATTTCCTTCATTAACCTTTAACAAACAATAAAATATGAATACTCTACTGTTACATTAATTTGTTCTGTCCTAGCAATTATACACGTTTGCGGACACTCGGTCAAAGAACAATGGACTAATTACCGTCCCAATGGCGGCGGCTTTGTGCGACTGACAGTGTCCGTCGTCACTACGATGACGTCACCAGATTACGTCACGCTATACGGGCATCACATGCGTCGGCTCCAGCTTAGGCCATCTCAGACGCTCATCTTGACTCATGTCTGATAATCATAGAGAAACCCCAATCGCATAAGTACCTCCCTGATTAGCGCTTACATAACTACATATATAAGTTTGCATCATTTTTAAAATTGTTCCACGTAAATGTTCCACCCTTAATTACAATGGAAATTTCACATCAAATTCACATTTTTTGCGGGAGGGGAATGGAGTATCCTTTTTGGTTGAGTCGGTGGCGTAGTGGTTGGCATGCCGGACTTTGAAGGCATGGCAGCGACGTCGTGGGTTCGAAACCGCATTGTGCAAGTTTTGGTTTTTTCAGTACCATTCCGCTGTGTTGTAGAGGCTCACCACCTTAATTTGTCTAATATGATCCACGCACAGATAAGTTGTCTATTTTGATGGGGCAATGAAAGGAAAAAAGGGCCATGGACCTCTTTGTAGAAATTGTTATTATGATATAATTATACTATAATAATGACTGTATCGGTATCGAATACTTGTGAGCAGTGTTTCTGTTCCATTTTTTCCCCTTACACTCATAACGAAGACCAAGTCCCTCAATGTCCCTGTGTCAATAGACCTGCGTTCTCAATAACTTTTCAAGTTAATTAAGCGATTTGTTAGTTTTTCAGTCTTGTTAATTTTTGTCCCGTAAAACTTGAGGATCACATCCTAATGTTTTTCTTGACAAAACTAAACTATTCGTTATAAAAAAATATTTGGGTTTCACTTTTTTAATAGTCTAATTCTCAAAAAGATTGTTTTTTTTTACTTTTACAATCAAAAAATGAAAAACGTCTGATTTTTAACTTTAGAAAAAGATAAAAAAAATTCCCCGGTACCCAAATAGTTCATATCTGATCGATCTTGAACTTAAACTCTTAAAAATGGCCGAGCTTTAGAAAAAACCCAAATTATACAGAATGATCAAAGGATATTCTTACCATTAACTGGATGGGTAGCTTAGTGGTTATAGTATTCGCATTTTAATCGAACATTTTCCGTTTCGTTCCTGAAGAAAGTTAGTAGCTTTTTAAAGGGTCGATTCGACCAGTTTCCATTTGTTATTGGGCTATTAATTAAGGGTGGTCGGAACACTTTCCGGCCCCAATGTTAATCAAATGGGCAAACATGCTATTGAAAGGGGCAGAATATTTCAAAAACTATAAGAGTTATTAACTTGAAATTTTGGTAACTTATTCTAGACCAATGCCCCTTTAAAACTACCCATTTTTATTGATGTGTGTATTATGTATGGCAAAATATAAAATAAATAAAAAAGTATAAAAAAATTCACGCAGTTTTATGATATTAAATATTTTTTAATATACGTTTAACCAAACATTAAGAGTTGATAATGGGTAGTTCCACTTACCAACAATACACCAATGACTGTACCAAATTTCAGGGCTGTAGCTATTATAGTTTTTTTTAAAAAACGCCCCCAACTCTAAAAAACACAGTTTTCGGTAAATCAAGTCTAAACTAAAAATAACACAAATCTCACTAAAACTGACCATATAAATATTCAAGTGTTTAACTTTCTTCATTTTTCTTTTCCCAGAAGCCAAAAACACAATTTTTTTTCATTTTCATATATGTATATACGTATATATATATATAATAACATCAGTGACTATATATATATATATATATTTATTATTATTTTGAGCCCAATAGAAGATAAACACACCGTTCTTCAAACGGTACATATATATGTAATATATATATATATATATATATATATATATATATATATATATACATACAGAATAACCCTTGCAGCCCCCAATTGGGGGGCAGAGCGCCCATCAAGCCGTAGGCGAGTCTATTTTATATTTTTTTTAATATAAAAAAATGTGTTTATTGGTCGAGAAACGGTACACACACACACACACA
The DNA here is from genome assembly GCA_030545055.2 of Neoaliturus tenellus. Classification (NCBI taxonomy): domain Eukaryota; kingdom Metazoa; phylum Arthropoda; class Insecta; order Hemiptera; family Cicadellidae; genus Neoaliturus; species Neoaliturus tenellus. Next base: position 126,743,971 of record CM061536.1, read on the forward strand.
CATATATATATATATACATACATACATACATACATACAGAATAAAAATTAAAAGTCCCAAAGGGAGGGTGACCCCCATGGGAGCTCCGCCCCGGAGCCCCCCCCCACCACCTTCGAGCCGTAGGCGAGTCTATTTTATATTCGCTATTGCATATTGTGATACAGGGATGAGAATAAATTCTTATAAGTAAGCACAAGTAAGACAATATAAGTAAGCATAGGTCAATATGCATACAAAAATATAGGCCAACAGAGTGGAGAACATTGCCGCAAACGCAACCTCAAAAGAATGTCTGAGTAAAATATGACAGGGTATTATAATATTGCTAGACGCAAAAAGTTTTATAACTGCCGACACACTCGGCCTTTTGAGGTAGGGCTTGTGGCAAATTGCTTGGAATGCAAAGTCCTTTCAAATGACGCATCATTATATGCCGTAGACCAATGAAGTTTTGCCCAACACTTCCTTTCAATATTATAATAATAATGATTTTTTAATTATAATGATTTTTATGGTATAAGAATAAGCGACAAAAATTTTAAGTTTCATATACTTTTTGCACTTAGGCCTATTTATATCTTTGCCCATTTGATTTACATTAGGCCGGAAAAGGTACATGCTTGGCTCGGTCGTTAAAACTTACATAAATTTATGACTTGCTATAGAAAAAAAAATAAAAATTAACAATATTAGAATTATTATCCTGTAGAACCCTTCAATGTTTGTAAAGTGTTGTGCGAAGCGGGGCTGTAAGTTTTGAAGTATCAAACAATTGAAGGAGTCCAGGGAGCCAAACGTGAGTAACCACTTGGGCCGATAACCGGAAGCGCGGTCGCGCGGCGCGGCGGCGAGACTCTAAACTGAGAGCGGGCCGATAACCGGAAGCGCGGTCGCGCGGCGCGGCGGCGAGACTCCGAACTGTCTGCGACTAAACAGAGGACACTGCCCGCCACAGCACCTCTTTCTTTCGTCTTGACGTGCCCTAAATATAGTTGTAAAATTAAAATTTCAAATTGCGTATGAAAAACGCAAAAAAAAACTATTTTTGGTGCGCAGAACCCCCTAAAACTACCCCTTCCGATTTTTCGACATGTCTGGTTCACGAACTCATCCAAATAAAGTCTCGACAAAAGAGATTTCCACAAAAATGAATTGGTTATAAGTTTATATAAATTTTATAATAAAAATTTTTAAACCAATTTTCGGGAACTGGGTATTCCTTTTTTTACGTCAGATTCTCCTAAATTTTTGGTCAAAACAACTGCATACCGAGCCGAGAAATACACGAGGGGCTCTCTCCCAAGTAGCAAAACAATATTGTGACAATATCGTTGACAATATTTTTTCAACATTGATAAATATTTGGTCAATATTGATTAATATTTTAACAATATTGTTACAATGTTTTCACGTAACAAAATACATTGTCTAGACAATATTGTGGCAACATTGTTCAACATTGTAACAATATTGTCTGACAACATTGAGGAAATATTAGCAAAAGGAAAATAAAATATTGCTCAAAACCCCAATAGCAAAACAAATTTAAAAACTTTTTTTATAGTTTGAAAATGCTTGCAGTTGGCAAATAAAAACGTTTTAAAAACATTGAGAAAAATACCAAAGCATCAAAAAGTTTCAGACGCGGCTAGGATTCAAACCCGCGACCTTCAGACTGCGGTGCCGTCCCAAATAGCAAAACAATATTGTGACAATATTGTCGACAATATTTTTTCAACATTGATAAATATTTGATCAATATTGATTAATATTTAACAATATTGTTAGAATGTTTTCACGCAACAAAATACATTGTCTAGACAATATTGTGGCAATATTGTAAAACATTGTACCAAAATTGTCTGCCAATATTGAGAAAATATTACCAAAAGGAAAATAAAATATGGCTCAACTCTCAGTAGCAAACAAATGTAATAAAATAGTTTGAAAATACTCTTAGTTGACTAATGAAAACGTTTTAAAAACATTTAGAAAAATACCAAAGCATCAAAAAATGTACCGGCCGCAGCCAGGATTCGATCCCGCGACCTCCAGACAACTGCGCCAAGCCCTTGCTGACTAGTGGCTCAAGACGACAGATTGGAGAGCCTCAACCATCAGCCTCAGTGGATCAGTTGGTTAAAAGGCGTTACCTTTCTGGCCAGAAGGTAGCGTCTGGGGCGGGTTCAAATCCCGTCCGATTCCCCGAGGCAACCGGGAGTTGGTGTCAGTGCACAAATGCATATGATATCGGCGTCCTCGGGATAGGCTCCTGCACAAGCTGCCAGGAACCCTGAAAGCTCCGGTGAGGCAAGCCTATGCTTTTAAAATATAGGGAGGACCTGATATTGTATGTATTTGTGGACTGACACCAACACCCGTTTTGCTAATGTAGAACGTCAAATTTCAGCCTATATATTTTGTTGTGTTAATGTATATACATTTTTTAAGGGTTAACGCTCAATATTTTCCAAAAACATATTAATCAATATTTAAAAAATATTGTTTCTATATTTTTACAATATTGTTTGACAACATTGTCTCAACATTAATCAATATTAAAACTATCCTTTTTCAATGTTTTCTGATTATTTTTTTAACAATGTTGTCGGCAATATTAAACGATATGGTTTTAATATTTTTACAATATTGTTTTGCTACTTGGGATGCCCTTACCCAACTACGCCACGCCGATTCATATTGATAGGGGATTTGTTACATCACTACTTGGTCAGTCGATACTCAAGTTCTCTTGTGAATTCATTTCCCGTGGTCGTCGCAAATGAAATGCGTTAGACCTTAACTAGGGTTTACGTACATAATAATAAGAAATATTTCATGAGGAAATATTTAACAAATTACATTTATTACAATTAAATAAAAAATTATATCCAAGTTACTAAACCATTACTGTATTTTGTTGTTTCGAACTAAAGAAAACATCAAAAAACCAACAAAACACGATTATACGACAACAATAACACTTGCTGGTCTATAGCAACAAACCAGGTGACAAAATGTCATACGGTATTATTTGGTTATTTCAAACTGAAAAAAACATCACAACCAACAAGACCTAAACATATACAACAAAAATATAGAAACAGTATTTTATAAATCAATATTTAAAAAAAAATACTGTTTCTATATTTTGATCAGAATAGTGTTAGCTGTAATTGGGCTTTAGAAAAGGGAGGTTGACTTACCCGCGGTTGGGAAGTGGTCGAAGGATCTCCAGCGCCACCCGTCGCCGGGGTCGGTCCATTCTGTAGGCGAGGGGCAGGGAGCGAAGTCCCCAACCCCGGCCACAGCCCCGTCCTACTCCTCGGCCTTCCGACCACTCCTCTGGGTCTCTGCAATAGAATTTAATGAGCCAGCTAAGAAACTTGATAGTGTTCTAAAAATATCTATATTACCGTCTACAATTGGAAATCTATTGCGTGTAAGACCCCCCCCTCATACATGTAACGATCGGTCTGACAGATCCACGACGGCGAAAAACCGCGTTTGTAGCACATTGTGTGATTCCGTGATCAAAATATATCAATTACTAGCTGTTACCCATCACAGTTTTGCCCATGATTGAATTTATTTCAAATATTATAAATCTCTTATTATAAGAGCAACAAAATTTTCTTCTTACAAGAATTAGTAGGGCCTACATTAAAAGATTGAAGTAGTGTTAGCAGAACCCTAAAGGAATTTTGCTAAAAATCTTTTCTCAATGAGAAAAAGCAATCATGTTAAAAATTTCATTTGAGTTTTAAAAAATTAATAAAAATGCATTTTAACTCCCCCTCAGGCCAAAAAAAGCATTGTGGGGCGAGGCCCTAAGGAAATTATAAAACTATATATTTACAAAACCGTTTCTTAGTGAATTACCTATATGAGCAAAGGGGGTCCTAGAGCAATTTCGAAGTTTTTTGGGCGCGGAGCCCTAGGCCTAATTGACTTCAAAAACTATATTTGCAAAACTGTTAACAGTAACCATCTATGAGCAAAAAGAATCGTACCACGTCCAATTTCAAGCCGTAGGCTATACAGTCATTGCGAACTTCTGATGTTGGGGCATAGTCCTAATTTATTTTATAATCCCTTTTTATTGTTCGCATATGAGCAAAGAAATTATTCCAAATTTCTAACCTGCAGGTAATATAGTTTTTTAGCGAATTTCCTAAAGTGGATTAGTTATTAGGCCTACCGTATAGGTCTTATAGTAAAACCCAAGCCCGGGACCATGTTACTTTTAGTTTTGAGGTGCCCATATAGAGACCAAAAATAAAGGGCATTAATATATATATATATATATATATATATATATATATATATAAACAGCCCGTCAAAACTAAATTTGGTAGAGATGACCATTTTAGCGAATTTCCTATAGAGAATAAGCTATTACCGTAGGTCTCAAGCCCGGGACCATGTTACTTTTTCGTTTTTAGGTGCCCAGAGACCAAAAATAATAGTCATTAAAATTTATATATATGTGTGTGTGTGTGTGTGTGTGTGTGTGTGTGTGTGTGTGTGTGTGTGTGTGTGTGTGTGTGTGTGTGTGTGTATACAGGGTGATTCAGACCACCCGTCCACTATTTATAGCAGGAGAACGGTTTGAGATAAAATCATAAAATGAAGTTTTTCCCACTAAATCACATATGGGCTTTCCAATAAAAATATTTTCATCAATGCCAGTATGCAGGGTGTTCCAAAACTGGAGGCCACGGGTTCCAGCAAACAAGAGAACGCAAACCGTGATATCAAGTCTCATCCCCCGGCAGTCAATGAATATTTTTGAGATGCTGTGGCAACATCTGGGGACGTAAGAGCCCCGGAGCATCGTAACAGTTACAGGTACCTTAAAATATTTTATTTTTGCCTTTGAAAACCAGATGGAAATATACAGCGCTGATGATAATTTTGTTTCATACATAGTCTTTTAAGGAAATTTGTTTAACATTTTCATTAACTTTTAACCGGTGTAACTTTTCGTACAAGCTAACGATAAGGAGCCTTCATTTTTGATTCTGCTGGCCAGATGTATGAGCACGGGATCCCTTCCTCATAATTGTGAACGTTTAGCACAATTGAAGGATTTATGAAAAACGGTTTTTCAAATCCTTGGGGGCGCTTTTTCAGTAAGTTTAATTTTAAAGTAAGCTGAAACAACCTTTGACAATATGTTAATCATTGAATTAAATTTTTGATTCTGCTGGCCAGATGTATGAGCACGGGACCCCTTCCTCATAATTGTGAACGTTTAGCACAATTGAAGGATTTATGAAAAACGGTTTTTCAAATCCTTGGGGGCGCTTTTTCAGTAAGTTTAATTTTAAAGTAAGCTGAAACAACCTTTGACAATATGTTAATCATTGAATTAAACTACGTTTAAGAAACGTAGCTTAGCGTGTTTGGGGAAAGCGTTCCTTAGTTGTTGTAAAAGGGAATCACGAAATGTTAAAGGTTAAAAATTCCAGCAAATAACTTATCGAACTACACTAAATTATTTACTGCGAACTATGATCAGTGCTTATACAAGTGATCGAAATTAACAAATAGTTACTGTTTTAAACAATAATGTTAACATTATTAGCTTTCCCATTAATGGAATAGCTTCACAAAGATGTAACTCGGTGATTCTTCACCGAAATACTCGAAATACTTGAAATAGGATACCCAGAATTCGACGATATTTGCTGTCTTTTGTATTTATAATCTCTGGGTTGTAAGTCACACTGAGAGTGTATACACATGTTTAGTTATTCACAATTTGTTATACCCTTAAAAATATTGTGCTAACTATAAGCTCTTAGTGGAACTTTTTATAAAGAAGAACTGAGATTAAAAAAATTATATAGCCCAAAATTACTATTTAATCTTGATCCTAAAAGTAAACATGGCAAATTCAGCACTGGTGCTGTGCCCTCGCGGCGTCCGGTAGAACTACACGACTGGCCACACCGGTGCTGCTATACCGACGGCGCTGCTCCCTAGCGGCGTCTAGTATAACTACACGACCTCCAGTTATGGAACGCCCTGTATAATGGCATTGATGAAAATATTTTTATTGGAAAGCCCATATGTGATTTAGTGGGAAAAAACTTCATTTCATGATTTTATCTCAAACCGTTCTCCTGCTATAAATAGTGGGCGGGTGGTCTGAATCACCCTGTATATGTATATATATATATATATATATATATATATATATATATATATGTATGTATGTATGTGTCCCTAGACACGATAACTCTTGTAAAAACGGTCCGATCGACATTAAATTTGGTAGAAATGTGTAATTCTACATTTATTCAGAGCCATCCTTAGGAAATGCGAGGCCTGAAGCAAAATATTTTTGCGAGGCCTTATTTAACGGTGATTGCTGGGGGGTTGTGGGGTATGGAACATACGACAGCATGTGTCCAAGTTATGTCTAGACGTTTTCCGACTGTCTATATATGAAATCAATCCATTAGACCCCTTTATATTTAAAATTATTTGAGTTACAAAAATGAAACATGGCACAACTATTGATTACAGGGTCTCCCTGTACTCTACCCTCTAACCCTCTACCCTCTTTTCAGGCATTTTTCGTGGACCAAAGACAAGCTAAAATATCATATTTAAAATTTAGCGATTTTAATACAAATAGTCACGCATATGAGCGGGTTGCCGCGCAAAAAGCGCGCTTTTGCGGCGCCAGCTCAACAATGGATTTGGATTTTATATTTTTCGCTTTGTTATTAATTTTGTCCGATTGAACCCATATCTTTTCATAACGGCCCCGGACTATTCGGCTCCCGGGACTCCTTCAAGTTTGTTCTATGCAACAAACTTGAAGTTCAGCCCCTCACGACATTTTACGGCGATTGAAGGGGCGTATAGCTGTAATAGTGTTATTTTACTTTTTATAGCAAGTCGTAAATATATGCAAGTTTAATGACCAAATCTTACTTATATCAACTCTTTTATTATGTTCGTTGGTCAATCGTTTATGTATATTATTGTTATGCTTATGTTTATTTCCCATAAAAATAACATAGGAAATATAGCTAAGTTCAAAATTCAAAATGATAAATTGTTTATTTTTTGCTCTTTTAAATGGTTTATGTTAAAATTGTTGGATTTTAAAAATCAAAGTAAAATATGTCAAAGATCCACTTTTGACCCTTTTGAAACAACATAAAAGTCTAAAGGCAGTACATTGTATTTTAGAGCTCCAATGTTAATCTTATGGAGAATTGAGCATGTGTTAATATTTTAATCAAATGTTCCAGTACAAAAATGTTGCTTCCATAAAAATAGCATGGTAACTTTGAAAATGTGTGTGGCGGAGCTCTGTGGGGTTTATTTTTCACTTTCATACTCTTCGCCTTCTAGCAATAATAAGGCTAAATTCGTAATAGGCTTTCGAGTCTTACCATGAGACCTACGGTAATAGCTTATTCCCTATGAGAAATTCGCCAAAATGGTTATTAGAACCCAAATTGATAAAGTTGAAACAATGCATTGAGTTAGTTCATTTAACTGCAAAAATGATTATTGCAAAATATAGTTAAGAAGTTGAAATAATCCATAAAATAGTTGGTTCGACTATAAAAATGGTTATTTCAAATTATTTTTTACAAGGTTTATAACATAGAATATCCTAGGTTCTAACTATTATTTTTTTGGACAAGAGCTAGGGGCATAACTCCACTTCGGTAGCCGACCAAACCAAAGTTTCTGCCAAATGGGATTGTTTTACACTGAAAAAACTGTTTTGTTGGAGTAACAAAATTTATTTTGTTGCCGTCGTTTTGTTGAGGTAACCAAATAAATTGTTTAAACCAACAAAACCAATGGTTTGGATCAACAAAATGGTTTTGGTTATAAAATTTGGTATTCCCAACAAAAAATGTTTGGTTGTGGCAACAAAACTTGTTTTGATGCCCCCGTTTTGTTGAGGGAACTAAATAAATTGGTTAAACCAACAAAACCAATGGTTTGGATCAACAAAATGGGTTTGGTTATAAAATTTGGTATTCCCAACAAAATATTTTGTTTACCCACATAGCACAGAATATTTATTTCACGTCAAATAAACGTTTAACGTCAATTAGTAAGTTATTTCACATTTGGGCTAACTTTTTGACTTTTAAGCTGTGAACGGAGGCCGAGTAAAAAATGCCTAAGTTGTAAATAAGAACCGCTTTTCTCACAGCTCCCTCGGCCTAGGTGGATAGAGCGTCAGGTCATTGAATGTGAGGTCGCAAGTTCGAATCCTGTCACAGGTGTATACTGTGTATACTTTTTGATTAGTTTTATTTACATTTTTTTTAATCTGTTGGTTGGCATAAATGCATTAATTCATGAATTTTTATGTAAAAATAATACTTTGCAATAACTCAGGCCAACAAAATGGTTTTGTTAATTCAACAAAATGTATCAGAATTTTGTTGACTAACAATATTACTTTTTGTTGCAATTACAAAAAAATTTTGTTGCTTTAACCAAAAAATTTTAACAAAATAATTTTGTTAGTCCAAAAAAATAGTTGTCCCTATTTCAACCAAATTTTTTTGTTGGAACAACAATTTTTTGTTACCCCAACAAAACAGTTTTTTCAGTGTATTTATTTATTATATTTACATCATAAATTGGGTATATGGCATTTGAAAGGGGGTAGGTATATTATTGGAACTTACCTTCAAATTTAATTTGCTTTCTTCAAGTGGTTCATTTATCTTAGGGGATAAACACACAGAACGCGGCGCGGCACGGCACGGCGCATCTTCATTTGGACCAGTTAAATTTGATTTTTTGGAGCATCAAAACGCGTTTTCGCGCGTCTTCCCTTTAGATACGATGGATGGTGAGTGTTTAAGTGAGTGTTTAACAAAGTGTTTTGTAGGCCTGCACTGTGGCAAGCAAAGCATAAACATTACAAGCAGGGGAATTGTGGACAAGCTGTGGAATGAGGCGACAATGGCAGAATATATTGCTTAAATCTATACCGTACTTATTTTATACACTGAGGGTTATTTTGCAATTGGAACTTCTTTACAGTTTTCACAGACTTTAAAGTTTCTAGTGTCGTTGGACAGACGTGGTGTGTATGTGTAAGCTTAGTTGTTTGGTAGTCCGGATTCGGGAATGTTTAACGACGATCGTGGGATTTGACATTATAAAATCTACACTTATTTAATACACGAAGGGTTTTTGTGTTGAGAACTCCTCCTACAATTTGCAACCAAAATTCATGTTTTTGGTGACGTTGGATACGGCTTGATCTGTATTTGTTTCCGCCATAAACTCAAATTCAAATTCAAATTCTTTATTTGTAGTAGACAATATATACAATTGTATTACAAACGTCTTTTTTTACATAATATATTCTATTATAGGCTACATAGTTACTGGAAATAACAAAAAAATACAAAATTAAATCTTTTTTTATAAAATAAAACGAGCATTATTACAAACACAATTTTTTTAGATTGCAAAAAACTCATCAACTGAGTAAACAACCCTCTCCAATAGGTATTTTTTTAGATTATTTTTAAATGATTTTGCAGTCTGGGGTTCTTTTAACGTCAAAGGCAGTTTATTATACAGTTTTGGACCAAGATTTTGTGGTAGTGAGGCTGAAATTTCTAATCTATGATCGGTCTGTCTATGTTGATTTCGATGTCTGGTATTATAAGAATGGACATCCGCACCGGTTTGAATTAATCCGTATTTAAATTTATAAAAAATTATAATTTCATATATAAACAAGGATGCCAACGTTAATATTTGTAACGATTTAAAATATTCACAGCATGATGTTCTTTGGTTTATTCCAGCCATTATTCTAATCGCCCTTTTTTGAAGTTTAAATACGCGTAAAAATGCACTTTGGGACGCTGTGCCCCAAAGAACAATGCCATAAGTTAAACAAGACTCAATAAGCGATGTATAAATTAATCTTAACAAAAACATGTTTTGGTATTTAACAAATCTGCGTAATAAGAACAGATGTGATGACAGTTTAGAACATAATATGTTAATATAAGAAGTCCATGAAAAATTGGTGTCAAAAACCAAACCAAGATATTTATTTTCTGAGGGAAATGGAAGTTCGTAATCATTCATTATGATCAATGGATCAATCTCATCAGATATCTGAAAAGAAGAAAATAGTATGCAATTTGTTTTATTTGGATTTATATGTAAATTGTTACTGTTTAGATATTGATATAGATTAGTTAATTTTAGATAACTTTCAACTTCCAGATCTGTTAATGATTTATTTTTTATTAGAATGGCTATGTCATCTGCGTACATGGTGAGTTGCAAGTCAGGGAATGTTTTAGTAAGGCTATTAGTATATAATATGTATATAATCGGGCCCAAAACTGTTCCTTGGGGAATTCCAAAGTTCAATTCAATATTACTCGACTGCAAATCATTTATCTGGACTTTTTGTAATCTAGAGACTAAAAATGACTTTATCCATTCTAAAGGTGGCCCTCGCACTCCAAGATTGAAAAGTCTCTCAAACAGTGTATTATGCTCTATACAATCAAAAGCTTTTTGCAAGTCCATAAATATTCCAATTGCTTTACATATTTCATCTAAGGCATTTATGGCTTTTGTAGCAAAATTAACCATGGCGTCAGCTGTATTTTTTCCTTTCACAAAACCGAATTGTTCTTTACATATCAAATTAAAATGTAGTAAAAAATTTATAAGTCTGCTAGCGAAAACTTGTCAAATATTTTAAAAATGTGGAAACATTTGCAATAGGACGCCAATTTTCTGGCAGTCTGGAAATTCCGTCTTTAAAAACAGGGCGAATTATTGTTTGTTTAAGTTTCTTAGGAAATAAACCTTCTAAAAATGACGAATTAATTATTTCTGAAAGGGGCTAAGAAATGCAAAATGCGCAGGAGCGGATAACTTTATGACTTACTCCATCATATCCAGCCGCATTTGAATTTTTAATGTTCATTATTAGTTCATAAACCTCGCGGGGATCAGTTGGATTCAAACGGAATGTACTTGGACAATTTACTTCGGACTGTGAGTTTACTATGGGTTCTGTTATCAATGACCTCCTCTGATTACCTACGTTTGCAAAATAAACATTAAATTCCTTGGGACTCGGCTTATCAGCAGGTAAAGGAACCGGTTTCTTTTTCCTACAGCTGTCTATTATTGTCCAAGCGTCTTTAGAGATATTTTCACTTTTACTCAGTCGCTCGTAAAAGTGACGTGCTTTAGCGGCCTTTATAACCCGTCGGTATATTTTCTTATAACTTTTGTAAAATTCAATAAAACGTTCTGATTTATTAATTTTTCTTTGGAAATCAAGTTCTTTTAGTTTCTGTGACGAGACTCGGATACCTTTAGTCAACCATGGTTTTACTATACTTGTTTTTGCTTTGCCTTTAATCCTCAAAGGATATGCCTGTAAATAGTTATAGTTAAAAACATTTAAAAAAGATTTTAATTTCTCTTCAGAAGTAGTATTTTCGTTTAGAAAATCCCACTTTTCTTTCGACAGCAAAAAAATTAGTGTTCTTAAATTTTCAGGGCGTGTATCGTGCATTTTTTTATTAGGCTACTATTGTGTCGTGTCGGTGGAGTGCGAGGATGAGAGGTGTGGAATATGATTTCAGTTGTTTGTGCGAAGTGATCCGACAAACCTGTGCCAACTACCTCTACTTGCAATAATTCAGGATCGATATTAGACAGTGAGTGATCTATCAAGGTTGAGGAGAAACTTGTCACTCTATTTGGTGAGTTTACATGTTGCCTCAAATTAAATTCATTCATTAGGTCTTTTAATCTACAAGTATCATTATTATTCTTTAACCAGTCTATATTTAAGGCACCGACAACCAAACATTGACCGTCTTTATGTGATTTATTTTCATTTTTGTTTAGCTCTTCATTGAAACAAATTTGTTATTTGTAAAATATCTTAAATAAAAATATAATTTCATTCCATTTTATTTACATATTTATGTAAATCAAAGAGATAATTTTCGTCTGCACTTTCCGCAACTATTTTTCAAAAAGTAATGTCCCAGCTGAGGATCGATCCGGGACCGCAGGGGCGGGAGTCGCTTCAAGCCCGGCGCTCTACCGATGAGCTATCACAGCTGACGCACTCCGGCCATGATATTCATATATCGCTAGTATATGTTTTGATGTCCAATGGATTTGCACGTGTGTATTCTTGTACTGTGCATGCAAATGCGCTTAAGAGCTGTGCATGCGCCAGCTAGTAACAGGTAAACTCCGATCGTCCGTGCAATTTTAATAAATTTAATACTTTAAAATATTTAAATCAAGTTTACTTTGTGTGTTATTGAGTTCAAACTAAGTGCAAGTGACCGTGACATGTAAGTTTTTAGAAATAGACATAAACATTTCAATTGGACCTTATAAAAATTGAACATTTTGCCAATAACATCGTTCAGTTTCAGAAGCAAACCAGCGCCACAGTCCTGATAGTAACAAACGATTAGAAATCGACCAGAGTTCTCAGGCGCGGACTTTCTCAGCCAGAGTTTGTGAAGAAGTTGAGGTACGAAATAAAAAGGACTGAAGCTGATAACTTAAGGCCTAGTAAAAACATTGAAATGATGGGGGAATGTAAAAACAATGCTGGTGTCAATAACAGGAACGGCTATGGTCAAATAACGTCAGATGTAGCTTGGTACAGACTCCCAGATGAAGACATAAACTCATACTGTAAACAAATATTAGTTCCCAAAACACTCTGCTGATAGATCCTGCTGCCACCCACCTCCTGAAAAATTCTGACAACGATGAGCAGTCGCCTAGACACTCAAAAGCCTGAACATCAACTCATACGACTACGTGCTGGCGCCGGTAAATGACCGTACGGACGACAGCATGGAGGGCGGCAGCCACTGGTCACTGGTGCTGTACACGAGGGACACAAACACCTACCACCATCTCGACAGCCTGGAGCCCTACAACCTGCGACATGCAGAGAAGCTGGCGGCCCGGATCAGCGGGGACCCTGGTGTGGATGTTGTGCGCCTGCGGTGCAGTCGTCAGAAGTCCGGTGTCGAGTGCGGGGCATATGTACTCCATTTCTGCGACCTGATATGCTCCCTGATTAGGAATAATCTTTCAGTGCAAGATGACCGTTGCTACTTACAAAATGTCCCAGTAAATACAGTTTACAATGCTATAGTAAATATTAAAAGCAACGGTTCAAAAATAGAGAAATCTGTTAAGAATAAAATTTTTCTAATGACAGACAGTCATGGTCGCGGTCTAGGCCACTTGGTACGGGAAAAAGTGAAGTGCGAAAGTGAAGTATTCAGTATAATCAAGCCAAATGCAACATTGGAGAATGTAGTAAGTGGTCTGGACAGCGCGATTTCAAAATTGAGTAGAAACGATAATCTAGTGATTATGGTACCAATAATATTGACGGAATAACGGAAATTAATGTGAAAAGCTGTGTAAAGGAAATAGCACTAAAAACATCGAACACAAAAGTCATTTTATGTACCATCCCTCTAAGGTATGACAGACCAAACTTAAATGTCAAAATCAGGAAAATTAATATTGACTTGATAATTGAATATTTAAAGTATGATCACCTGTCTGTTGTCTCTCTTTCAAGTATAACTGTTAATAATTACAGCTCTCATGGCCTCCATTTGAACAAATGGGGGAAAACAAAACTAAGTCATAAAATTGCATTCAAAATCAATGAGTTAAGCAATTTAAACTAAAAAATCATGACAAAGGAAACTGTACTGCTTATACTTGTAACTTAAAACATTTTAAAGATCCTGTAAACTCAATTCCGTATTTATCAAAAAATAGTAAAAGTTTAAAAATAGTTTAGGCTATCTAAATATCCAGTATATTGGAGGAAAAATTGATATATTTAATTTATTTTTAGAGACCGAAAAGCCATATGTAGTAGTTATCAGTGAACATGGTTTAAGGGAAGAAGAATTGTATTTCATAAATTTTCATGAATATAATATAATTAGTGACTCTTCACGTTATGTACATAAAAGTAGCGGAGGTATACTTATCTTAGTAAAAAACAACATAAATGTAAACAAGGTAAATGTAAAAAAAATTGCTTGTGAAATGGAATTTGAAATTGCAGCAGTTAAATTAATTTTAAGTAAGGAAGAAACAATATTTTTGTTTGGAATTTACAGGCCTCCATGTTATAGAAATGTAGATAGTTTTTTTAATAAGTTTTATAAAATATTATCAAAGCATCTAACAAATAAAAAAACAAAAATTTTGTTAGTTGGCAATTTAAACATTGATTTGCTTAAAAATGATCCTGTGGCATTTAGATTAAGAGATTTAATGAATGAATTTAATTTAAAACAGTATGTTAACTCACCCACAAGAGTAACAAGGTCCTCATCCACTTTAATTGATCACTCATTATCCTAACTAACTAACGTGTGATACTTAAAATAAATGTTTTCTAAACGCAGCAAACGGCGATCTAACTTGCTTAACGCCATGTTGAACACGGATTTGATTACTGAAGTGAAAAGAGCAGAAGACGCTCCGTGCCGCGCCGCATTCTGTGTGTTCAAGTCGACGCTTGATGTCGCGCCGCGCCGCACCGTGCCGTACCGCACCGCGCCGCGCCGCGTTCTGTGTGTTCATACCGTTATATATTTTAAAAGCGCGCCTTCTAAAAATAAAACTATTTATTAATTTGGAATGCTCGCACAGTCATAAAAAACCTGCAACCTAGCGAAAATAGGGCAGGCAAGAACGAGCAAATTACCGATTCTGGCAATGCATGCGCTGTTATTCTCACGCTTATTTTGCTTGAAAATAATGTGTTACAACACTATCTTTACATTAGAAAAAATAACTCATATATTATGGCGGATCCAAGATGGCGGCCAAAAATTAACGAGCGGTCAAAATAAATTATTTTCCATCCAAAAATTATCAGTGGTGGTGCCACAACATTATATTGAGAAATGGAGGTGAAAATAAAAATAAATGCACTTTTTAAATATAACCCATTAACAAAAAACGCCATTTTGAAAAGTGGTCTAATAGGTAAAAACGGCTCTATTTTATGGGCACTCATTGTATCTTTAATTGCGGCACTTAAAACAAGCTCTTACAAAATTTTTTGAAAGCGAATCAGTTGTTGATCTAAAGCCCTAATTTTACCGTACTAAAAACCAATAAGCAAACTTTTCAGTATCATTTAACTGAAAATGAGTATTATTTTTTAAACCCCAAAAAATTACTGGCTGGAAATTATAGGGGAGAGGGGGGGGTCATGGCCCCCTTTGATCCCTCGCATGAAGCCGCCACTGACTTATACTATTTATGATAATTATTTATCAATGTTAATCTTAATTATTCTAACTATGTACTTACTCTTGCCGGGCAAATTGTCTGCTTGGGCCCGCCTCACTGCAACACGTTTACAGAATTACAGAATTAGAATTTAGAAATCCGTATTTCCACAAGATTAAATAAGTGTAAAAAGGTTCAGTTGTAAGAAACTTGAAAGCATTTTAAGAATTAATTAAACCTAATTATAAAACCTTAAGAAGAATGAAGTAACATTATCTTCGTTAATGGGTGGTAAAATTGAAATATTGGTAACTGAGTTTATAATTGGGTCTAATGCAGAATCCCATTAATAGTTGATTCTGAACAAATTTCTCCCGAAGAAACTAGGTTAAAATGCTTTTTCCTAAATCTTAGGCGTGCAAATTTTGGTACCCATAAATATATTTAATTTTCCTATTTATACACAAAGGGTTATGTATGGTAGTCTCGCTTTCTTAATCTTAAAAAAAATTTAACCCGCACCCAAAAAGTTACATTTGTAATAATTTATGATTTTTTTTAAATAACCGAAACGAATAATTATTGCAAAATTGTTTTATCTGACCAATCGATGTACTCACCCCCCGCCGTAGATTCGGCGGCCCTCCGCCACAAAGCGCTCCCACCCCTCGCTGTATATTTTGTTACCCTCCGCCATAAATTGCCTCCACGTTAAAGCGTGGCGCCGCACCCGGTATGGCAGACTATAACATATATAAATTAGAAATTAATGTACTAAAAAGGAGTCATTTTCAAGAAACTTGAAAGCGTTTTAAGAGAACCAATTAACCCAAAAGCAATAACATATTAAGAAGAATTGATAATAAAATTTTTCAAATAACAAAGTAAAGAGGAAATTGTTCTTACTAACCACAATTTTGAAAGAACAGGAGCTTTATATAAATATAAATTTCGTTGATAATAGAAATCGACCAATTTACTATATGTCAAAATAATTAAATTATTAGTTTTTTTAACGTTTCCAGTATTTTTAGCGAATTTTGCTATACTGAATACGCTATTACAGTAGTAGCCACGGTAAGACCTTAGCCCAGGACCACTTCACTTTTTCATTTTGGGACCCCCAGAAGCCAAAAAGACCATTCGTTCATTTTCATAAATAATACCATTTGGTATTGAGGTAAGACTATGTTTAATTAATTAATCAATCAAATTTTCTTTATTTGTGATTCATACAATATATAAATACAGAATGGTGTCAATTTCTTATATAGTTGTTACTAGAAAATAGTAAACTAACTTATACACTAAACTAAATATAAAACAATTCTATACATTTCTTAAAAGACGTTACACTCCAAAATATTCTTTAAATAAATAAACTGATCTTTGAATCAAATAACTTTTTAACTTTTTCTTGAAGGTCTATTTTTTATATCAGTTATATCTTTAGGGAGTTAATATACAAATTTTGTTCCTGCAGCTGTAGGTTTTTTATTATAAAACTGTAAACTATGATTTTGGATGGTTGGGGAATTTTTAGTTTCATGAGTTCGCGAACCAGCATTGTCAGGTTATGGGAACGGGGTTTTATTGGGTTTTGAAGGGGTAAAAAATGGGTTATAGGCATTTTTTAATTTCAATTTTCTAAATTCAAGAATTTTAACTAAAACTATTTAAAAGAGCTTAAAAAACAAAAAATTCAGTATTTTGAATGAATTATTAACCTAGCCTAACATATTCCGGAAAAAAAAACTAAAAATAGGGTTTCTCCAATGTTCTCAAACCCGTTAAAAATATGCATAAAAAATTTAATTATAAAGTTGTTTTAAATTGCGTTTTAAATTTAAAAAGTCATTACAAGTGGGGGTTTTTAATTTCAATTTGTAACTTCCGGCAAACCGTGTACACTGTTACTGACAATGATGGAACATATACCGGTTTACCTAATATGGCAGCACTGTTGATTTTTGTTTAAAATGAGTTTTGTATATTTTAAAAGGGATATTAGCGATTTCGTCATGAAAGTAAAATGAAATCCAAATTTGAATGTGTAAATTTTACTTTGTCAGAGGTATACACCAAACATCACTAAAACGGTAAATGAAAATGGCTGTGTAAACTTTCACCCGCCGTGGGAATTTCAGTAGGAGAAGAAAATTCACCATTGGTAAACTTTCAAGCTAGTGCACATGCTGCATTAGCTACAAATTGGGCATTATTACTGTAAGATCAAAGCGAGCATTACCCTGGTGAAATGACCCGCCCTCAATGCAGCAAAACAGCGTCGTCATTATTATTAAATTAAAGAATATCTATCATAAAATACAACGCTTGTATCAAACGTGGGTGTAGTTGAAAGAGATTATTTAAACACGAGTGATAAACTAAACTTGCAAAGTGATCTATGATACCACGCGGTGATATACGCTGATACGGCTGAACTACGTTACCGACAAATCTATATTTTTAATAGAAGACCTATAAATAACTCTGTGTAGTTATTAATAACAGGAAAGGTCGCACGGTATCAAAATGTGATACACATATTTCAAAGTTAGTGAAAACTGTAATTAGATCAATTTAGTTAGTAATAAGCTTACTTATTAATAATGTATTTGAGAAATATTAAAAATGGGTAAATGGTTTTTATGACAGGATTAAAAATATGTGTTTGCAAACTGGACAAATCTAATTAAGTTTTGTGCATTCCACTACATTTTTGTGTTGTTCGCAATCTGGAAGGTTTTGCCCTTGTCCGCAATCTGGACTGTCCGAAAATAGGATACAACCATGGAGATTGGCAGACCGTATTAAAATGATCAAGTTCGTCCCCCGAGGGTTGATGTCAGTTTATGTGTATTTAATTGTATTTAAATTTCATTTAGCAAAGTGCATTATTGTAGTTAAAAATTAGAATCATGGTTAACTTACCTTTGGATCGTCGATTGGGCGGCAGGGAGGGCGAGGTCGGCGGCAGGTTGAGCGGCAGCGGCAGCGGCAACGGGGGGGGCGGCAGCGGGGGCAGCAGGGGGGTCGGCGGCGGGGGCGGGGCCGTAGGCGGGGCGTGGCCGTAGGCGGGGGCGGGGCCGGGGGCGGTTTCAGTGGGGGCGGGGGCGGGGGTGGTCCATTCGGGAGCGGGTAAGGGGGCGGGGGTGGCTTCAGTGGGGGCGGGGGTGGGGGTGGTCCATTCGGGAGCGGATAAGGGGGCGGGGGTGGCTTCAGTGGGGGAGGGGGAGGGGGGTGGCCCAGTTATATTTGGGGGTGTCGGAGAAGGTGGGGGAGGGGGTGGGGGTGGGGGTGGCTTCAGTGGGGGTGGGGGTGGGGGTGGCTTCAGTGGGGGTGGGGGTGGTCCATTCGAGGGCGGGGGCGGGGGCGAAGGCGGCGTTGAAATTGGGAAGGGGGGCAGGGTTGTAATTGGGAAGGGGGTTGGGGGCGAAGGTGGCGTTGAAATTGGGAAGGGGGGCAGGGTTGTAATTGGGAAGGGGGTTGGGGGCAGGGTTGTAATTGGGAAGGGGGTTGGGGGCGAAGGTGGCGTTGAAATTGGGAATGGGGGCAGGGTTGTAATTGGGAAGGGGGTTGGGGGCAGGGTTGTAATTGAGAAGGGGGTTGGGGGCGAAGGTGGCGTTGGGGTTGGGAAGGGGGGCTCCGTAAACCGCCCAACTGAAACACAAAAATCCTTTGATATAATAAATTAATCAATCAATAAATCAATCAAATCATTTATTTTTATAAGACTATTTACATAGCATTGACAACAGGTCATATTCAGCTAAAAATAAAGTCGCTATCCACCATTGAAATTTCAAAGTGTCCCATTTAAATAACACTGGGATTGAATAAAGCATTTTAAACATATGTTAATTATCAGCTGTAAGTACGTGTAGGTTTGGTGATTAAAGAGATTCACAATATTGGATTGGTCGCATGTTATTGATTTAGAGCTAAAAGTAATTAAAATAAATTCCTCGATTTCGAGCACTTACAATTGGGCGGGCGGCGGCAGTGGGGTCGGCAGCGGCAGTGGGGGTCGGCGGTGGCAGCGGGGTCGGCGGCGGGGGCGGGGCCGGGGACGGCTTCAGTGGGGGTGGGGGAGGGGGAGGGGGTGGCCCAGTTATATTTGGGGGTGTCGGAGAAGGTGGGGGAGGGGGGTGGGGGGGGGGAGTGGGGTTAGTGGGGGTGGGGGAGGGGGTGGCCCAGTTATATTTGGGGGTGTCGGAGAAGGTGGGGAGGGGGTGGGGGTGGGGGTGGTCCATTCGGTGGCGGGGGTGGTCCATTCGAGGGCGGGGGCGGGGGCGAAGGTGGCGTTGAAATTGGGAAGGGGGGCAGGGTTGTAATTGGGAAGGAGGGCAGGGTTGTAATTGGGAAGGGGGTTGGGGGCGAAGGTGTCGTTGGGGTTGGGAAGGGGGGCTCCGGAAACCGCCCAACTAAAAAACAAAATCCTTTGATATAATAAATCAATCAATCAATAAATCAATCAAATCATTTATTGTTATAGGACTATTTACATAGTATTGACAACAGGTCATATTCAGCTACAAGTGTAACAATAATTAAACTCTACAAAATAAAATTGCTCAAAAACATAATTTTCAAATAACTTAAAATAAAATGTAGGCTTTCTAGCACGGGTTGTCTTTAAAATAGTCGTGCACACTGCAGTACTCTTTTGTCAGGAGTAGCTTTTTCAACTAAGCACAAAATGTGCAAACCTCTCTCGTTCGTGCTTTAGGTGCAGAAGGTAGAAGGCTGCGGAGAATGAACATACAGCAGCTAAGTTTTTTGCATACCTTTTCTATGTGAGAAGAAAAATTTAGACGGAAGTCAATAACTTACATCACTGGTAGTGATTGGCTGGCGGGGGGGGGGAGCTACGCCCGAAGGGCGAGCGATGGAGCTCTGATGGCCCCAACTGAAACGCAAAATCATTTGATTACTCACACCAAAAATACAGTCTTATTTCATTGCCTACACGCATTAAGAGCCATCTTCACCCCTGTGCCAGTAGCCCATTGTTGCGCAGTCGGCAATGTTAACCATACGGCTTTTAATGCAAAACGTGGTATTTAATTCCCCCGTTTCGGACGCCGTTTTTCAACCGATTTTCTTTAAACTTGGTAAGTGTTTAGTTGAATAGTTATACTATGTCGCTCATACCTCGGATTTTTTTTAAATTTAACAAATATTACTCTCTGTGACGTTACAAAGTCACTCAATTTTCCTTAGTAATATTTCAAAATTTAGTAAAATTTTCGAAATTCCGAAGCATAAGAGCCCTAATATAACAATTCAACTAAGCACTTACCAAGTTTAAAGAAAATCGGTTGAAAAACGGTGTCCGAAACATAGGACTCAAATAATATGTTTTGCATTAAAAGCTGAATAGTTAACATTGCCGACTGCGCAACAATGGGCTTCTGCGAGGATTATAAGGGAGGAACGATTGGATAGCTCTTCCCGCGCGGACGAGAATCAAGAATCAAGAATCAAGAACGTTTATTTGTCATAAAACTATACAAATAGCATTGGCATTGGTTACTTGTTCAGCATAATTAATTATTATCACTCTAGTCACAAGCAATTCTTTTCATCTGTATAGTAATATAAGTTCAAAATGTATGTCTCTCGCATGTAAATTGGCTTTGCCGTTGGAAATAAATGAAATGAAATGAAATTGGCAAATGGTCAGTTGGGTTTATTTATTTATTTATTTATTCATCTCCATGGCATACACCATTTTTAACATACAACAATCAGTGATTAATATAATTAAAATTAAATCACACCTCTAACAAAAAAGTATTCTTATCTGTTAAAAACTTGTGGGCGCTGTAATATTCCTTGGGGATCAAAAATGATTTGAATTTGCTCGTGAACCTGTTCACTTCTCTTTTTTTCATTTCTGAGGCAATGCATTGAAGAGCCTAACAATGCTGTAAACGGACTGTTTTTTAAAAAAAGGTGGTGTTGTGATGAGGTATGGATAAAGTGCAATTTGCATGTCTAAGTCTGTAGAGATCATTATTACGAAATTGAAATAAATGACTATTTTTTATGTAAAAGGAAAGACTTTCATAATGTACAATAAAAAAATGTGAGCAGTTTGTTGTTTGAAAAGAGCCCTCTACATGAATCAGTTGATCTCATAAAAAAATAATCTGATTGCTTTTTTTAAGGCAAAATACCATCTTTGATACATAATATGCTAAGATTTTTTTTTGTAATCGATTTTAACCTGAGGACAAAATTTAATAATAGTTAACTTACATATTTAACTGCCGAATCGTCTCCACCATCGCCTCTTCAGATTCAAAAAACGATCTACAAAATAAGAATTTTTTAGTAGCTAAAATTGCCATCATTTTGAAAATTGGCAATTAAAAAAATAACCATTCTTAAAAACGAGCATTGGTGTGATGAAGACTCATGCCAAATATAAACCCATTACAAAGATTAGCTTCGGAACTAAAAATTATTTAGTATTAAAAACAAAATGGCGACTAGAGGCTTGACGAACTGTTTTGGCACATATATTTATAGGAACCTTTTAGTTTATGCAAACTTCTAAAATCCTGAAATATGTTTTCCAACGCCCTCTGTAAAGTTGCAACAATAAAACAAATTGTTTAATATATTAAATCAAATTCGTTCATTAAAAAAATTTTAACAACCGGATAGGTAAGGGAATCGATTTGGGAGCAAATTAGGATATTGGGCAAACTGCAAAACAATGAATTTAGCACTGCAATTAGAAACAACTAGGGGACCCGTGTGCAAATTGCTTATTTAATGATTCTGTATGAGGGAAACTCACGTACAGAACATAAATGTTGATTCAGAAGTGACAGGGACCTATTTTGGTTTACTATTTAGATTTTAAATTTATCTGAAGGTGTTCAGTTGTTAAATTCGCATTATAGATCTTTTAATAAAAGTTGATCAACATTTTAAAGCCCCCTCTAGAAATAAATCAACAGTCAGGGGGGGGGGGTGAAGTTCGAAAAGATATTATCTTTTTATTTATTTATTTATTTACATTCAAACGGCTTAGCCAATATTTACAACAAAAGAGTTTCACAAATGAGTAATTTCTTAACAATTTATTAAACTATACAGTTAACAATTTTTAGTGCATCAATAACCTCATAAAAATTCAAAGGTAAACAAACACATAAATATTAATAACAGTTATAACAACAACGAAAAACAATAAATAGTAATAATAAATAGGGAAAACAATAATAACAAGTTAACAATTAATGATAACAATAAATAAACTATATAACAAAAAACAACAGTAAAAGAAATGCATGAAAGATCAATGATTTACTAATGCACTTGAGTAGTCAGGTTGATTAACATCCTCCCACGAGCTACATCCTAAGCTTTAAAATAACACCATGATCTCAAAAATCAGTTCAGTAGGTCGAAAGGAAAAAGGGCGTTACAGATAAAACCCTTATAGAAATGGGAGGATAAAAGAAATAAGAAGAAAGAATAAGAATACAAGCACTACTATTACTACTTCACTATACATGGAACAAAAAAAAAACACCTTCGCTTAACCGGACAAACTCTTGATCTAAGAGCCTAATAAAGAAACAAAGAGATTGTATTTCCCCGGTGTATGAGTGAGGACACATACCAACCTGGGGCTTACAATCTAATTGTTTACTTTTTCTTCTTGATGAATGATTTCGCTAAGAGGATAGGAGAATAAAAGAAATAAGAAGAAAGAATAAGAATACAAACGCTACCCCTACTTCACTATACATAGAACAAAAAAAAACACCTTCACTTAACCTGGTAAACTTGGGTCTGAATGTGTTGAGGATCCTCTTGATCTAAGAGCATAATATAAACAAAGAGATCGTATGTCCTAGTTGTATGAGTAAAGACACATACCAACCTGGGACTTACAATCTAATTGTTTACATTTTTTCTTGATGATTTTGCTAAAAGGATTGATCTAAGAGCCTTTTTGGAGTAAACAACGAGATTGTATGTCCGAAGTGCATGAGTAAAGACACATACCAACTTGAGACTTACAATCCAATTGTTTACATTTTCTTATTGATGGATGTTTTTCTAAGAGTATGACCCTCCGGTATACGCGTGTTCTAATGTACCACCAATGCATGTGTGCATGTGGGCTAAAATTCTCCATTCCGTTATTAATCGATATTGGCAAAAGCAAAAGGGCTTAAAGTTAAATAATTATTTTAATTGTCAATTGTCATTTTAATTTAAGCATAATTTAAAAATATTTTATTTATAATTTGAATCTTGTAAAAAGAGCGTTGCTAAAAATTGTGCCCCCACATAACAAGAGGGGTTCTCAATTAACAATCCTACCTTGGATAACCAGTCTGCTCCGGATGTTGTCGGATTGCGAGTATTAATGGCTCAGAACGTCCAAGTAGAACGTTGATTCAAAGCAATTAGCAACGAATCAATTCATCCTTGCCACTCGCTACGAATTTTGAATTTTGAATTTAGAAAAGCGACGAATTTAATTAATAATCAATAACCAATTTATAGAAGCCAATTCACGACGCGGTTGCAAATTAAAATTAAGTAAAATTGAAACGTTAATAAAACCGGACTGCTATGGAATACCCACACAATTTTGCGCCTTCTCGAGCTGATCAAATACCCCCCCCCCCCCTCGCATTAGTGAGGATTGATGGCTAAGGTAGAGACCGCTAGAACCCCCCCAGGGTCGGGCCCGTTCAATACTCCTTGTTCTTTCCCGTGCACCTGAACGAATCCTTGCTTGCAATAAAGTATTAAACATGACTTATTTTTGTATGAAAACTATACGGTATGTACATTCTTAGTTGATGCTTTAAATAATAAATTAAAACCCCCTTTTAAAAACAGGATATGCAAAAATTAGTGTGATATTCTTTTCAAATTTCTACTTCTCAAATTTAATAAATTTACTTTATTTGTTGAAAATTGTTGTTTTAGCATAGTTGTTGCGAAAATGTAGTATTAGCACTCAATAAGTAAACCAATGCCTTGATGTAGGTAATCGGTTAGTTTATGCGTTACCCATTTAACAACTTTATTGATTGATTGCAAGTTTTTAATCGGTTTTAGTCTTATGTTGGTAAAAAAGCAATTAAATTTCTACCAGCAACCAACTATAGACCTCTTCACAGTTAACAGCTGTTTCAAAAAGTCTGCTTAACATTAATGTTTCTTTCTTTTGTTTACATTTTGTTGTTATTTCGTTACCAAAATAGCAACCCATAAGACTAATGCTAAAAAATTACAATTTTAAAACTTAATTTTAGACCAATTCGATTTTTCATGGGGTTGAGGCTGTTTCTAAACTTATTTTTGGGCCAAAACACTCTTTATGCAAACTTTAAGCAAAATCTAACAGCTAGATTTCGAGATCGTGGAACACACATCCCTTCAGACATTCCTCGTATTATAGTATAGGATAGGATAGTACGCTGAGATTTTTTTGTAATTGGAACTCCTTTTACGATTTTCAAACGGTTTCCAAAATGTTGGGAGTGCCACACGAAGGTGCTTGTTTTTTGCCAAAAATCAATGGTAACGTCCTCAAAAATGTCTGGCCTACATTTGGGTTAATGTTGGACTGGTCACCCAACTTCAAGAATATTTCTACCCTAGAAGCGCGCCTACGGTAGCCCTATCCGCCAGGCGTTACAGGGATGTTATGAGTGTTGCCTATATCAAGTTGAAGGCGTAGTTAAAAACCCTATGCCGCTTTGTGAGCGAATTGATTTCTTGTAATTAAAATTAGATATTATTTAAAATTTGGAATTAATTGTGACCAAGGGCTTGTCTAGTCTTAATAAACAAAAGGATTTTTTATTATTAAATTTAATTAAGATAAGGTATATTGTCTGAGGTAAATTCATTTGGGAAGGTCAAAGGTCATGGTTAATTAAGGGTATCTAATGTAATAAAGTAATGCAATAAACCCATAGTTTATTACATTACTAACGCCCTCAATAAATAGAATTTTTCCGTCAGATTCAGCTAGAAAAGGAAACCAATCATAGGCTGTTGATGCGCAATTGCCCCATAGTATACATAAACTAGTGTTATTTTTTAGTCAATTACTAACCTTCAGGCCGTGGCCGCGTGGGTATCCGATCGCCCCCCCCCCTAGAGTCGACCCTTATAATCCTCACTAATGTGCAGGGGTATTTGATTAACTCGATGAGACCCAAAACCGCGTGCAACAGTGCGTCGAATACAAAAGAAAATGTGACTTGTCGCCGGGGTTATTTGAGTTTCATTTGAATTTAAATTTATGTATTTA
Organism: Neoaliturus tenellus; assembly: GCA_030545055.2. NCBI lineage: Eukaryota > Metazoa > Arthropoda > Insecta > Hemiptera > Cicadellidae > Neoaliturus > Neoaliturus tenellus. The sequence goes on from CM061536.1 coordinate 126,769,595, forward strand.
AAATTATGCAATTTATGTAGGCCTACAAAAGGTTAAGAATTGAAAATGAGTTGTATAAATGGAAAATGAGTGATTTATTTTATTTATTTATTTATTTTATTTATTCATTCCAACGGGAAACACATTACATTGAAATAATCAATACATGATAATAACAACAATAATAACAACAACAAGATAAATACTTATACAATAATACAATTTGATTACCGATTTAAAATAAAGCTCAACCGAATTGTTCGCACCAACGGGAAATATACAGTTTATATAAGAAGTTTATACAACATAAAACCCCAAATTACTTACAAAATATGGAGTAAATCAGGAATATATACATATATACATACAAAGGTAAAATAAGAACATATACATTTATATATAAATTAAAACAAATGATAATTAAACCTATGCCTACGGTCGATGGGTCACAAAAAAGGCAATGGGCTGGCTGGCAACGCAGCTATGTGAATTTTGAAGTATCAGAAACCGTGGAATCTAAAACGAATTTCTTTAATTTTTAATTTGTTGTTGCTGAGCTATTGAAGCAATTGAATGGATATTTTGAATAAATGTTGCTTAATATTTGTTAATTATATCTATATAAAAATAATAATTTCTGGAGATTCTATAGAAAATTCTATTTTGTCTAGACATTTTGTCTAGGTAATGGTGTCAGGGCTTTTTTCGTGACCCACAGACATTACTGACCCACAGACATTACAAGAATGGTGCTAAGATAAAGTTTACAATAGGGCTATATAGCTACAGTGACTGTACATTATATTAATTGAATGGCTCCCTCCAGCAACGATGTAAGCGACGCAAATTTAGTAGTGATATTATTGCTTGATAAATAGAGATCGGTTTGTAGTTGTTTCCGCAAAACTTGATAAAAATTAAACTTAGAAGAGCACTATACACAAATTCTCACCGAGAGTGTGGTCGGTAGGCCTAATAATCTCCCGTTTGCCCAACAATTCAATTGAAATTAATTGGTTAGTTTGTTGTACATTTTTTAGATGCTGTATAATTTGGATTCTACTTATAGCGTTACTGAAAAGAGTCATTTAATCTAAATATTTTTTTTTGTTTTTTTTGTTTTTTTACATTTTACACTGTATAGGACACAAACTTTAACAGCGAGGAGGAACTGAACTAAAAATCAAATTTTTAATATTTTTCTTCTCGTTTGATAGGTCTTTAGAGATTTCTTCCGATTCATTCTCTAAACGCGTGATTTTATTAGAGATTTCTTCGAAGTCATTCTCTAAATTTAGAATTCTTTGTCTCTGGGCATGAAAATTCCCATCTACAATGGGGAAATTATAAAGCAAGGTGCTTTTACACTGATTAACCATCTCTCTACAACTAACAAGTGAATTTGTATTTTTTCTAATCATTTTTTGCTGGAATACAATTTTTTTTATCGCAGAGTTTAGTTTTTTTTTTAAACTGATGTTTTCTCTTTTCGTTTTTTTTGTTTCTTTCATAAATTTTTGTTCTAACTTTTTGATTTTTTCTTCAAGGTCGTCGCATCCACCGTTCTAAAAAAGAAGGGAAATTTACATTTTATAATAAGCACCTGGAACTCGAAATTTTGATTGGTTAACTAAAGCAGGTAAGTTAACTAAATCTTACTCCTTGTTCAAGACAAGCTTGTTTCCTTCATTTTTTACTCATGGCGATTTGCCCCCCGAACTGTTTGAATATATATTATGGTTTAAATTACCTTATTTGTCTCCAGCTCGTGACCGCTTTCAACATTACCTTATTCGTCTCCAGCTCTTGACCACTTTCAACCTTGACGATCTACTTGAAAATGACGCAATGTTAGCGTCGAAACTTGGGTTGTAGCATAACTCAACCACACAAGCTGGAGACGAATGGGGTGATTTAAAACCATAATATTGTTTCCTTCGCTCACTCCGAATGGAAGTTGGGTCAGCTGTTTTAAAACTCTCCAACTGGCAAAGAGACTATAATAGTCGCGGTAGTTGGTGTCTGTAGTGGCAGAGATTATAATAGTCGCGTTTCGTAAGGGTTTCTTTAATTCAAAATAAACAGCTGAAACTGATTTTTAAATTAAATAATTTATATACTAACTGAAAGACAAGTTTCCAAACTTCCATTTTATTGCATAAATAAACTTTAGAGCACCAACATATCATTGTCATTTTGTGAGAAAGTGAACAAAAATTTTGAAGAAAATCAGTTTCACTATGTACGAATTACAAAGACTGCAAACATAGTATGTTTCAAAAAATCATTACAGAGTATAATTTTTGTCCATGGAACAGCGGGTGGTACCACTGTAACCGGCAAGAAATCTACTCTCTTATGATGTAAATATAATTTCGTTATCTTAACATGTGATGATGTCGGGAAAATAACAAATCAGTCAGTTTTTACGCGTTTGTCAAGTTGCAACGCGACTATTATATTTGCGGTCGTAACGTATATTTTTCCACTAAAATATACAATTGCTCATATATCATAATATACAGGGTGGAAAAAAAGTCTGGAAACGGTCTAATATCTTTAAAAGTATTTGGGTAATTTAACTCAAACTCTGCAAATTGATTATGAGTGACAAAGTCTACTCCCTAAAGTACTTTTTGTCCTTAGACCTCCATGGGGGGACGTCCCACAAGGAGTCAGAAGAAAATCTTAAATGTAAGCATAGGTCAAGATGTACATCAAATTAATGGTCTCTAAAAATAGAGAATAATGCCGCAAACTCGACCTCAAAAGGATGACCGAGTCAAAAATGGCAGGTAATCAAACTTTGCATTAAAATCATATTGCTGAAAACAAAAATGCAATAACTCCCGTTACACTCGACCTTTTGAGGTCGGGTTTGTGTCAAATTGCTTGTAATGCAAAGCGCTTTAAAATGATGTATCATATGACGTGGGCTAAATCAGTTTCTCTGACGACTTCCACTAGGGGCGTCCCTAAAGGAAGCCTTGGGAAAAACTTTATTGGCCTATGTCATATGATATATCATATTAAAGGGTGTAACGGGAGTTATTGCATTTTTTGTTTTCAGCAATATGATTTTAATGCAAAGTTTGATCACCTGCCATTTTTGACTCGGTCATCCTTTTGAGGTCGGGTTTGCGGCATTATTCTCTATTTTTAGAGACCTTTAATTTGATGTAAATCTTGACCTATGCTTACATTTAAGATTTTCTTCTGACTCCTTGTGGGACGCCCCCCCCATGGAGGTCTAGGGAGAAAAAGTACTTTAGGGAGTAGACTTTGTCACTCATAATCAATTTGCAGAGTTTGAGTTAAATTACCTAAATACTTTTAAAGATATTAGACCGTTTCCAGACTTTTTTCCACCCTGTATATCATTAGGAAGCCTATTAAATTCCATGTATTGTGGAATTACGTTTTGCCAGATTTCATTATCTGTGTCATTGTAATCACCTGATCTTTTGATGAAATATTTGCTGGCTGGCTAACCTCACTCCTTGTTTTGTAGCAGCAATGTGGAAGAATTTGTAAACTGAGTGCGAGTTTAGATGTGTTTTATCAGTTTGTCTTACAATTATGAGTCGTGAATTGGGTTTTACTTAGTTTGGAGGGCAATTATTGTGCGAACATTGAGACATTACTTCAGCTTGGCAATGATTAGACATTATCTTTATTAGTTATAGAAACACAAGTTTGGTGTTTGTAAACAAGAGTGTTATTTTGAGTAGGCTTAAAATCAAAGGGAGAATATGATATTCTAGGCGTTGTTTTTGTGAATGCCGTTTTATTGATTCACTCTATGTGATTTTGTATATTTTATGTGATTGTTGTATATTCCAGTTACCATTTTTTAGGCCTATTTTATTATTTTCATTTTGATTTTGTTCAATAAAAGTTTTATCGCTTCACTCAAAGTGATTTTTATACTATTTTATATATTATGTATGGTTTTTACAAGTTCCATTCACCATTATAATCTCTCATTTCCAATTTTGTTTGTTTATAAAAAGAAGAATTTCCCAAAAAATATTGCTTTCTATTTCATAAAAAAATTCCTTGGGCCTATTTAGAATCCATAAATTGTTTTACCTGTATTTATGTGGATATATATGTCTTTTTTACATTACATAAATAACTAAATATTAAAGGGACTAGGTTTGTCAAATATAAAATATAGTTTATACTAAAAAAAGAATGTATTTAAGTCTTGATGAGTTTTGGCGAGTCAGCGCCTTAGAAATTAAAGGGAAATAAATTGTGAACATTTCGTATATCTTAGATTTTGCATAAAAAAATTACTGCCCCTGCAGCAAAGTTTTTTTTTAACTTTTTTTAAAACAAAAATATTTTTTTGTATTTTTTCTATTTTAACTCAAAAATTATATTTCAAATATTTTTTCTTTTGCAATTTTCAAGTTCTACATCATATTCCAAACAATTCAAGTATATAGTTCAATATGTTTGCTCCATTGGTTAATTTGTTATGATTTTTAGAAAATATGTTTGCAAAATCACAAAAATGACCTTGCCACTACAGAGTTCACAGTGCGCCAGTTGGAGGGTTAATTTCAGTTAAATATTATAAAGAAATGATATTTTTTCTGACATATAAACCTGTATTTATATTATATCTATCCCAGAACTAAGTTATTCGGATAACCGAGCCAGAAGTAGCAGGCAATGGAAATTTTTGAATTTTGAAACCGTTATAAACGGAAATTGAAATGCCTTGATTTCGCGTTCGGTTGTCCAATTGAGGTCTGGTCTGTGGCATTGTGTTCTGTCAAGTTAGACCTTTAATATCTAACAGAACAGATATTAACGGGACCGAGAACGAAGCCGTTTTTAACTGTCATCTTAAAATACAATACAATATTGCTCGTTATCCTTAAACCGAACATGGTGATATTATACAGGTGATATTGTACTGGCTGCCGAGTCGGAATGAAAAGGAACCTTATGCACAATTCGATTTCCTAAGTGCTTCACAAACTATACGACTTTATTTCTACCATAAAGTCCTAAATTTATAGTTATTTTTTCGCAAAACTAATTCGCAAGGTTTGAAAAAATCTTTTAAACATACATATAATATACAAATTAATATGGTTTATAAATCTTACCTTCATCGCCTCTTTTTCTTTTGAATGCACTTTTTACTAGGTGTCATTATCTAAAATTAAAAAATAAACTTATTTTTAAAACTCTATAAAGGTAGTCATTGTTTGTCTAAAAGCAGTGTAAAAAACACGTTGGCATTGTTCATCTAAAAGATGTTTTTACGGCTACTACCGAAAATATTCGGCATGGTTTTTAACCATGCCGCAACATGTTATTTCAAATTTAACATTATAATATTAAAAAAAACAGTACCGTACCGAATGGTTTTGTACCATGCTTCAAAATTTTAAGGGCAGAATTCACAAACCTCCCTCAAAGCTTCCTCAACTCAAACCTTCCTCTAACCTTCCTTAAACCTTCCTCCAATCTTCCTCTAACCTCCCTCAAGTAGTTGTGTCAGGGAGATTAGAGGACGGTTTAAGGCCGGTTTAAGGAACAGCTGTTTACAACAAAACACAGTGAAGAAATATATTTTGAGGTTATGTTGTATCTGTGTCAACAAATGTTAAATTACTTGAAAGTTTGTCTAGCCTGTTATAAAAATATTTAAATTTCATGAAACTATATGGAAGGACATTTATTTACCTTGGAATTAATTAAAAAATTATATTTTACCCTACATTTTTATTAAAACGACTTTCGTTCTTTATATTTTTCCTAAATAAATTATGTGGGTATTATTTTATTTATGTTTTAGTGAACCTTCAGGACCATAGCATTTTGATCGAAAAAATTAAGCCAACATGAAAACGGGTGTAGTAAAAAATAAAATAAGGTCGTTTATGGTTGTGTAGCAGCGTGGCGGCGTGGCGGGGGCTTGTAGGCCCTGACGCCGTGTGCCACTGTGGTGTTAACGTTTCTTATGCATTTTGTATTAGAAATAGCGCGGGTGATCAACTTTAATAGAGAAGGTGTTTTACAAATTTTTTTATAGGTACTCCAAGGAAAAGTGTATTGAATAAAGCTGTCATTTTTGGGTATTTTAGTTACCGTCTGTCAGTCTTGTAATTAAATTTATGTTAAGTTCTAAAGAGGTATTGATCCAGTATGCATACACAACCAAAATTTCAGCCCTGTAGGTGAAGTAGGCTTGAAAGAATTGTACCAAAATATGCTTGAGTACTTCTGACCTTCATAGCCCTCAAAGTAGTCGTCCGAAAAAAAATTGTATGTCATATTTACAACGTAAGAAGATAAGGAAAAATATTGGAAACAAATTTTTGACTGCACAATCTTAAATCCAACCCGGCCATGAAACCTGCTTGGGTGATGCTGTATAAAAACTTGAACAGAGAAATTTCATTTTAAATATGATTTTCTTTAAGGTCCACAAACATATAGACAACTAAAAAACAAAACAACATTTTTACGAATGCAGAACGCCATGCATTGCCGTTTGACCGTGCAATATTCTTTTAATACATAGAAACAGGCCTATATAATTGTGTTGGCCAACTAAAAATTTTAGCATACAGTTGGTTGCACGAGACGTGAGACAGCCCGCCAGAATTTGTTCTAAATATGGGCAAATTGGCTCTATCTTGTGCAACATGGAGTGGATTAATCATTGTAGTGATATACAGTAAAATCAATACTAAGGTCTTCATTTCAAATTCAGGCTGTTAAACTGTCCATATATAGCACAAATTCTGGCGGGCTGTCCCACGTCTCGTGCAACCAACTTAACTTATAGTCTGCCTCTATAGTCTAGTCAAATTATGGTTTAACCTGGAAATAATTGCAAACTAATATATTTTGACCGATTCTTAATTAGACGAGAAAAACGATGGTGAAAAGTCTACCACTCTCCGACGCTGCGCTCGCCTTTTATGGCCAATTTTTCTAAATGGTGGCTGTAGTTTTTTACTGTGTAAGTTTTTACTGAATATCTTTTGAACCATTAAAGGTAATTTTGTACTTTAGTAAAATGTAGAAAATAAAATTTTGCGCATTTTGATATATAAAATTTTGCACATTGGTTGTTGTATTTAATAAGGGTGATATTGCACTTTAAAGCTACTTTCAATTATGGGCTTTTAAGTGAATTTTGTTTCTTGGGAAAAACCATATTATGGTGGTGTCAAAGGTTAGATATAAGCCTTTAACAATGTTAACTTTTTACTACAGGGTCTCTAGATACCAAAAACACCATTCATTGAAATTTTCATATCTGCATATATATACTTATTAAGATACATATATAACTATGTATTTGAATACCGTGAAGCCGGTAAACCTGTCAACGAAACACCCGATTTTTATCAAATTTTACATTAAGGTGAGGGGCTAGTCTATGTCCACTAGTTATGTCGATTGGAATTATCGGACTATGGGAAAAGGATGATACACAGGTTCAAATTTGTCTAAAATCGGCCAGAAATTCACTGATTAAAGACAATATAAATTTAAACATTATATCAATCACGCTACGTCTAATCCACTTTTAATTGTGGTACAGTATATCAGCATATACAAAATCATTCTACTCCTGTCTCCTTAAGGGGGCCGTTCGGCAACGAAAATCTACCCGAAAACATGCAATCGTATTTCCAGCCTTCGGTTGGAACTGTTCATCGTAGACTTAAGCTGTTTGTTTTATATGGTAGTCAAATAGTGGTTCTAGTGGAAGTATACCTGTTTTTTTTCTAAAAAAATTTTATAATAACTTTTATTTGATGCTGAAATTCACTAACTTTGACATACATTTTCACGTAGTAATATCACAAATTATTGAAAAAGCAGGTAGCCTTCCACTAGAACCACTCTTTAACTTCAAATAAATCGTAAAATAAAATATTTTGGTCGGTAAACACTAACCGAAGACGGGAAATACGATTGCATGTTTTGCCCTCGCGCGGGAAAAAGGCCACTGTTTCGGGTGAACCTAGCGGCGCGGCAACGAACTACGTGAAGGAAACTACTACCAGTCCTGTTTAATTTTTCTGTTTCCTTTATACTATCCATCTTACAAATATCTTCAAGCAAAAGTAGTTTTCAAGTTATAAACAAACCCAACCGTCCACGCCATCGATCTCTCGTCGATCTCCTAGCCATTGTGGCTGGCGGCCACGCACAGCACACCGCCGGCGCCGCTCCGGCCAGTCGTTCTCACTTCTCATGCGTGCGGCCGATGCATTTAATAGCTCAGCGTGAAGTTGTTGTTGGTAAATAGCAATACGAAAGGAAATGCCTTGAAAGCCCTCAAAGTTCGCAATTTCCCCATTTGATTAAGTCCGGTTAATCGATTACCGGTTTCGAATCGAGTCCCAGTCGATTACCGGTATTACACTACTGTATCATAGTACTATATGCAACATATTTCTATTATCACATCTGTTATATTAACTATGATAGGAACAAAATATTATTATAACCGTTAGTAAAATAATAACATAAGTGTTTGTAAAATACCCTCTATTAGAATTTTTTTCCATTATTGTAATAAATTGAAAAAAAAAAACTGTTTGGTTGTTTTTATTATTTTAGAGTTTAATGATTACAACTGGTATTTTAATTTTGTTTGTAAAATCAATATGAAAATGCGTTCTTTAGCAGTTCATAGGTTATTATTATAATATTTGATACATTACACTGTAATATTTTTGATCGCATAAATATGGCAATAGGGTAGGCCTATGTTATAGAAGTATGATATACTAGTGGCTTATAGAGGCAAAAGCCCCTAACTATAATAATTTAGATCTTAGTGGATTACCAAGAAAATGCTTTACAAAGAAAGCTGTCAGAAGATTTGTTTTTTATCGATAATATTTTAGCAATACTGTTTGCAAAGAATTTGATACTTATTTGAAACGCCGACGAACTCTGTGGTGCGTATTTTAAGGTGAGTATGACTGAAGGGTGAGTGTGATGGTTGTGATGGATCAGATGAGGTGTCTTTGATACTGACAAATAGCAGCCGTTTCATTATTCAGGATCATTAAATAATAGCACAATGACCAAAGGCAGTCATCCGCTTCCAAAGTACTCTTTACAATCTCGAGAGTCATGATACCGTGTGATACCGTGAATGAATACTTAATTTTGTCTATGGTTAAAACCTATATCGATTCTAAAAATGGGCTTTTTAATAAATAATAATCCTTGAGCTAAGACAAAAATTAACATAATGTAGAAAAGGGACAATTATTAAAAACCGTGCGGATGCTCAGCACCCATTTCAGAATAAATACAGTAGCATACTTTCAATAGTGTGCATCATACACCATTATTTTTCAACCATTTGATTTATTTGATTTGATGTATTTTGTTTTTCCATTAGTTGAAATAGTATTTTACCTCCTGTTTTATTTTTTAGGGTCACAAAATGTTAACACACTCCGTTACAGTAGACTGTCTTCACTCACTACAATTTTCGGCTCTCCTAATAAATACACGTAACTTATTTGCGTGTTCCCAATTTTGCAATATATATGATACGACTTTATTTCTTATAAGTTTATGTTGTTCTTGATTACCAAAAAGTAAATATGATACTGCACGGAATAGGCAATTCCCATCGCCCACAATAGACACAATCTTTTTCGTACAGGTAGTTGTCATTATAAAACTGAATAAGTCGATAAATTTAAAACCAAAAGTACTCACACTAAGGCAAATGGTTTAAATAATATTTTATAATTCAAAACACTCGAATCTAAGCACGTTAAATAACTGTAAATGACTTGGCATCACACAATTATTCCGGAAACTGCAGAAACACGGTATGTTTACTTTTTACCGGAAACCGGAAGAGATGGCTGTGAGTAATGCAGTGTGGTAGCAAAAGTGTAGGCCTCGGAGAAATTATTAAAGTGCAGCATATTACTATTTAAAATTTTATAAAATACCTCTGGATGATCCAATATGCAAATTCCAGTGTGTACAATAAAGCATTTCAATAAAGTACAAAGATACCAAGAATACCCAAATATATATATATATATATATATATATATATATATATATTTCAAGAAAAATACCAAATGCTAAAACGCAAATACCAAGAACATCAATAGTACATTTTACAGAAAATACTACGATTTTAGTTAGAGTTACGGAAAAGTAGGCCTATTCCTTAAAATTAATACTGTAGCATTCTTGTATTTATAGGCCCTACTCTTTAGTATTTTATAAACATATCAATTTGATTGTTTAGGTAGGCGCAAACCTAATTAGCCTAAGGGAACCGTTCTATTAGGTTGAACAACATCAGAAATAAGTAGACTAATATCCACTTGTAGGCCTATTGGACAAATTGTTCTTAACAGTTTTTTTTCAAGAATTAAGAAAGGCCTACAGTGTTGTAACATGATGGTTGGATTTAACAAATATTGGTGTTAGGGTAGGATAGAACGTAGAGAAACCATTTATAACCACTTTCATATCGCAATATTTATGCTGTAGTGTGCAAGTTTCAATAACTATCCAAATTTAAAGAATACAAATTTATTTCACAGAAAATTACATAATTTTAGTTGGATTGTCTGTCAAAGTAGGCCTATAGGCATATTCCTTAAAAACAATAATGCTGAAATGTAACACAGACACTCTTTAGTATTTTATAAACTAAAAAAATCGATTGTTTACTAAGGTCTAAGCCTTAGTAGCCTAATCAAAGCGTTATATTAGTTAAAACATAAAAAAATAAGCAAGCCTAAATTATTAATTTGTAAACTTGTTAGTTTAATAAATAAGTTTTTTGATAGTTTGAACAGGCCTATAAATATTTCAATGTATCTATTTTGCTTAAAATAAATACCGGTACCATCAGTAAAACATTTATTAGTGACGCCGTTATTGGACACATTACAAAAAGTAAGTTGGTGAAGAACGGTCCCGAACCCGGGCCGTCTGGTTTGAGGTATGTCACGCTACCGACTGCGCCACAAATACAGTTGATGATGAATAAATGTAAAGCATTAACTTACAACGTTGCAAACGACAAATTGATTGCACAAAATTTTCGATACACATCCATTTCTTTTAATACAAATATGAGCAATTTATTTAAACTAAACCTTGAACCTTTACAATTCAGTCTTTATTTCATAGCAATCAGCTATTTTACATAAGTAAGCAACTTTCTTTCCATTTAAAGGACTGGCCATAATAAACCAAATCCTTCATGAGCTTTTGTTCATCCATTCTGTGTTTAGACAAAATACCTCGTGTGTTTACAATCAGCTGATTGAAAGCGTGTAAAATAAATAAATTGTAAAGGTTTGAAAATGACGATATTTTTACTTTAAGGAAGTAAGATAACGTTAAAGTAAATAAAATCTGCTAATATACAAAGGTTTACGTTTTATTTGGTACAAACTGCGTGTAAATTGGTCCAGTGGAAGTCTCAGACGAACTGTTCAAAGGATTGGAAATGTTGGCTTTTTTCTCCATGTTAAATCTCCATAAGAAAAGTTTATTTTTCATTTTTGACAGATTTAACGTAAATATTTTTGAAATGCAAATAAAACCTGCTAATATAGAACCGAAAACGTTTATTTTGGTACAACCCGCATGTAAATCGGTCCAGTAGAAGTCACAGACGAAGTGTCCAAAGGTTTTTTACTTTGTGTTTTAAATATATAGATTAATTTTGCTTTTTTATTCATCATGTAGGATATTAATTTTGCTTTGTTATCCATTATATTCATAAGTTTATTTATTCTTTTAAGCGCTAGGAGAATGAAGTAAGGCGTTGTGTGACGTCCCTCAACTATTTGTTTATTACTGTATAGTTGCTTTTATAATTCTAAATAATAAAAATACTCTGATATAGTACCCAGAAGGCACACACATACCCTGATCAAAATGGTTAGAGTATCAAACAAAATTAGCAATTTTAACTTTAAATATAATTGGAAGATTTTAAATGCTTCAGTCTCGGTCAACTACAAACTAATTTAGTGAGCACAACCAAGGGGGTATAAGGGTGGAGCCCTCAACGGCCGATTCAATGCTTGAGATTTTTACAGCAATTAACAATTTGGGGTAACCAAGAAAGGGGAATAGGGGTGGAGCCCCCTACCAGCATAATGCATATAATATTTTTACATTGTTGATTATTTCACAACTGTAAATTCTTATACTAATTAAGGTTAACTACGAAGATGTTTTAAAATATAGCTATAAGAATATTTTTATCGTTTTTAATTAGAGTAGTGAGTATTAGCCGGTGTTTTTACTGTCTCGGCTGTCCAATACTTCGGTGGAACTAGCCAGTTTAATATATGAGTATTTTTGTTATTTTACGAATTCGAGGCATCCTCTAAGGGGGCATGGGGGCAGAGCGCCCATCAAGCCGTAGGCGAGTCTTCTATAATATATACAGCCCCATGTGTAACTGACTCACTGACTGACTGACTCACTGATGATCTTAAAATCCTGAAGCGACCGTTTAAGATAGAGACTTGAAATTTGGCATGGACATTCTTTGAGATGTTTTAATTTAGGGAAAATCATACAACTACAACTTTTTTACTTTTAAACTATAAAAAAAGGTAAAATATATAGATTTGTCGGTAACATAGTTTAGCCGTATCAGCATATATCACCGCGTGGTATCGTAGATCACTTAGCAGGTCTAGTTCTCGCTCGTGTTTAAATGATCTCTTTCAACTACACCCGTGTTTGATACTAATATTGTATTCTATATAAACATTAACGTCCTGTGTAGGCGACGGTAAATCGATGTATTGAGAACGGGTTATCTCACCAGGGTAAACCTCGCTTTGATTAATACAGTATCAATGCCCAAAAAACTACAAATTTTCAACTTTCAATTATAAAAAAATAATTCTAAAAAGACGAGGGGTCAGTAAGGAAGTACGTTGGTTTTTAAGATGTCGCTTGGAGTGCTATTATAGTCGCTTAGTTCTCGCTTGTATTTAAATGATGTCTTTTAACTACACCTGTTCCCGATTATACTCATTATGGCGCAAAATTGTTTGCGTATGGTTTTCCTTCTGATTGCGTTTGTTATACACACGAAACATACTTCAATTAATTTGTACAATACGTAATAGACAGTTAATTATTATCTTTATGTTTGATTTGTATTCAGTGTCTTATGTTAGATTATTTTACAAAAAGAGCCGATTTAAATGTTAGGTTCTCGTTTCATTTTCACCTCATTTTAGATTACTAATTCAAATTCACCCCAGGTTACGCTTTCGGCCGAATTTTGCATTCAATGAATTTACTGTGTAGCTCGAGCCGTGTTGTACAATAATTAATAGACGGTTAATTATTATCTTTCTGTTTTATTTATATTCAGTGTTTTACATTATATTTTAATACACACTTAAAATATGTTTTTGAGAATTTTTAAATGACTATTGAACAAAACAAACAGGTTTTTTATGAATAAATTATTATTTCACAGGTCTCGATTTTATACTCTTATAATTAGTAGTTTTTTAATAGTAGGGGTTTTTTTGCGGATCAACCCCGTTTTTATTCTTTCCTATTATTTTGTTTTCATGTTTTTTAATTCTTGTTTTCGCTCATTGATTTGAATGGTATACTATTTCAGTGATTTAAACGTTTTTCTTCTATCTCCTGAAATTTACAAGTTTTTATTTGAGTTGGGTGAGGCATGGGATTATGTCAATTTTTCCATAATTGTATCTCTATTAAGTACCAGGTTAAACGAGCCTTGCTCGTTGGTTTTAATTGACTTTTGTTATAGTGTCATGGTAATCAAGCTATTAAATCTACACCAGACTCTTCACAGCTAACAGCTGTTAAAAAATTGCTTAAAATATATGTTCCTTTATTTTTGTTTATTTTAGTTGTTATTTCGTAACCAAAATAGCAACCTATAAGACCAATGTTAAAAAAACTATTTTTAAACTTAAATTTAGACCAACTTCGATTTCTCCTGGGACTGAGGCTGTTTCTCAACTTAATTTTGGGCCAAAACACTCTTAAGTGCAAAGTTTAAGCAAAATCTAACAGCTACATTTCGAGATCGTGGAACACACACCCCTTCAGACATAGCTCCTATTATATTATAGGATATGATACATAAAATTTATAGAAATTTAAAACTTTATATTTAGCTACCGAACAGAGAAATATTTGTTACCATAACTACTACTATTAAATATAATGATAACAACAACAACAACTATAACTTTTTTAATAGAAATTTCTTTCCATCTAACACAACAACAATCGTCTTATCTAAAGTATATATTTTTACCAGCATAACACCTAAAATATTTACATAAATAATTATAAATTCACAGCTCAAAACTTTTAAACGAATTACGGAGGGGTATTAAAATAGATTCATATGAGTTTTTTAAAAGCTTTGTTTACTATTGATTGTGAATTTTGTGTATTTGACGGTTTTGTTACTGTCTTGACTGTGCAGTTCTTCCGTGGAACTAACGTATTTTAAACTCGACTTTTTATTAATTTACGGATTTATTGCAACAACTACATTAGTCAAATCAACTCAAAAATGAAATGAACAAGTAAAATTCTATCAAACTTCCTGAAATGAAATTAATACAGGTACTCACGACATTTGTTGAGAGTCTTAGAAGTCTTGTAGTTTCTCGAGAGAACGCTTGACAGAAACTATCACTGACTCAAAATTAGTTCAGCGTTTTATCTATAAACCGAAAAACTACAAGCAAAGACAGGATTGGTCTAAGATGTGCCTCCCGTTTAAAAAAATCTTGAGATTGCACACTATTGGTTAAGATCCCTCCCCTACCTCCCCTATTGGCCACTATTGGCCAAAATCTTTTACATAGTTGGTGTATAATAAAAATGATGATTTTATGGCCAGTCGCTATCCCCAAGTGACAGGTCTGCCTCTGGTTGCCGCCCCTCATTTGAGCTGATTGATTTGACAAGTGGGAGCCGAGCCACTCCAGGAAGCCGGCCTCTGGTGGCTGCACAGATGGTTACGATAACCATCTTATCCTTAAACAACTTAAAACTGCCAATGGCTTGATATTAATGTTTAGACATGGTAATATTATTTCACTAATATAATGGAGTACTAAAATGTAAAAATATAAAACTATGAACTGTAAGAAATAAGTCTTGAAGTGTACAAGAAGAAAGGTACCAAGAATAAGAAAAGGGGGTGGAAATAAAGTGGAAACAAAAGACAGAGAATAAATAGTTTGATTAGTGTTTTAGTGAAGGTAAAAAACCTACTATACGATAGTCTTAGAGGACACTGCAGTAACACTTAGTACACAGAGGAATGTATTTCTATAACATTGCGTGAAAAATTCAAGTCAGAACTTGAAAGCAAGGTTCAATTAGATGCATAAACACTGTGGAAGGTCCCACAGTGGTGCTCAGTAATAATGGAGATGCCAAAACCTAATTTGGACGTTAAATTCTGCGTGGATCTAACAAAATTAAACAAGTATGTAAGGAAGTAAAAATGCCAGAGGTTGAAGACACACTTAATTATATTGGTAACAGTATTTCCATTTATTCCATTACAGTTGTATGGTCAATTAACTTATGGGTATAATTTCGCTCACTCAGAGTCCATTCAATTTGAAGATTGATATTGACTCTTAACTTTTTCTAAAAGTAGAAAAAAGGATCTCGTTGGCTATCTTTTTAGAATTTTAAAATAAAATTTCCAATTTCAGTTATAACTGTCTAAAATCATCTGTTTTTGAGTTTTATAAATGCAGATGTTTACGGGGATCGTGTTTCAAAACCAAGCACTTAAGATAGAGATTCGCTGTTAACTTTTTATAAAACTAGAAAAGGGATCTCTAGTCTGCTATATTTTTAAAATTAAAAAAAATTCTAATTCCAGCTATAACTGTCTAAAATCATCTGTTTTTCTCAATTTTTAACTGAAGTTTTCCATTATTTTTGATGAAACTACCAAAGTGAGATTACTAAAGTGTAACTAAGAATATTTAGCACCTTTATTCTTTTTTCATATGACACCTTAGTTATAGCTCTAGGTTGCATTTAGCAGAATATAACAGGATTCTAAAAAAACCCTTACATCTGCATCGAGAAAAAATAGATAATTTTAGTCAGTTATGGCTAAAATTAGAAATTTTATTTAAAAATTCTAAAAAGATGGCCGACGAGATCATTTTAGCAAATTTCCCATAGGGAATAAGCTACTACCGTAGGTCTCATGGTAAGACCTAAGCCCGGGACCATGTAACTTTTTTGTTTTTAGGTACCCAAAAAACAAAAATAATAGTCATTAAAATTTATATATATATATATATATATATATATACAGGGTGTTCGGAAAAAACGTTTCAGGAATTCAGGAGGTTATTGCCCACATAAAAATAAGCAAAAAAGTCCCTGTAAACATATGTCCTAAAATGCCTCGTTAACCCGCTAGCCGCCATTTTGTTTTTTACACTAAAAAATTTTTATTTCCGTAATGGATCATTGTATCAAGTTAATATTTGGCATGAACCTTCATCATAGCAATGCCCATTTTCAAGAAAAAAGTTATTTTTTTCCAATGTGTATTTTCAAAATGGCGGCCATTTTAAAATTTTAAACCAAAATATCTCAAAACGGGTAAATTTTATAAAAATTTTACTAGACACAAAAAAGTTGACAAATTTAATTATCTAACCAATGGTACCAAGTTTGTAAGGATCTGACAACAAATAACGGAGTTATTGAGATTTTTCAATTAAAATTACCTTAATTTGCATTAATTACAATGCAAAATCAATGTTTTTATGCAGAAAAATCTCAATAACTCGTTATTTGTTGTCAGATCCTTACAAACTTGGTATCATTGGTTAGATAATTAAATTCGTCAACTTTTTTGTGTCTAATAAAATTTTCATAAAATTTACCGGTTTTGAGATATTTTAGTTTAAAATTTTAAAATGGCCGCCATTTTGAAAATACACATTGGAAAAAAATAATTTTTTTCTTGAAAATGGGTATTGCTATGATGAAGGTGCATGCCAAATATTAATTTAATACAATGATTCATTACGGAAATACAAATTATTTTGTGTAAAAAACAAAATGGCGGCTGGCGGGTTAACGAAGCATTTTAGGACATATGTTTATAGGAACTTTTTTGCTTATTTTGATGTGAACAATAACCTCCTGAATTCCTGAAACGTTTTTTCCGAACACCCTGTATATAGGCCTATCACTGTGGCTGCCACAAGAATTTACGGGGCTATGGCTGCCACCATAAATAAAAGAGTATATAACAGTTATAAATGCTAAATATTAACTTATTGGTTATAGTTTGTGTCCCAAGTGTTTAGCTTTATTTTAATAACACTATAACTAGGTTTATACAAAAGGGTGTATTATAGCTGCCACATGTTTTGATGTATTATGGCGCAATTATGTATATGGCTGCCACAAAACACTTGAGTTATTTATACTCAATGATTTTTTGCGTATTAAAACTGCCAGTGTTGTCAGTTCGTGCAGTGAGGACAAAGCTATCATTATGGCTGCCACAAGAAATGGGTGCTTATGACCTCCATATTAATAAAATTACATTTTTTTCTAAATTTCCTAAGAATTATGAATGTATATTTTGGTTTTACCTTATAGTCTAAGAAATCTGAATCGAGTTTAATCTCAATTTTGGTTCATAAATCTACCCACGTATTTATCAGTAACACTTGGACCCTAATTTGCTTTTTTTGCACAGGATGACAGCTGTTATTGTTACTATGTCCTGTATTTGTTTGGTGTTGCAAACATTTTTTCTTCTGTCATAGACTTGGACTGGTAAAAAGGATCATTATAACTAATGATCTGCGAGACCTTATTAATTTTTCCTTCAGACCATTACATTAGCCAACTCTCAAAAGGTGCTACGTGTCCACTTAAAACAATAGATTTGTAACCCGTCGTCTCAGAGACGACGCAATCCACATTTTTTTTAATTTGGCGCTCAAACCACTTGTTCGTTTTTCTTCTCCGGCGATGCGAGCTTAGTTGCCATGCTGCTGGACCTGTGAGTGGTGGGATACGCAACTCCCGCTGTAGTTCACGTACAGTAGTAAACTAACATAATTGAAAGAAATGGCCATGCAACTAATTTAAGGCTTCCGACTGTAATTTAACATTACAGTTCACAAGATAGGTCGATTGATTAATTAAGGGGGCCCAAATCAAAACCTCGCCCCGGGCGCCTATTAGTCTTGGGACGGCCCTGCCTGTACTAAACCCCCTCGTAAAAAATTTAATAATACTAAAATGTAGAAAAATCGATTTTTTCACTTGTTGGAGAAACTGTTTTTTTATTTTTATTTAAGTGTATAAAATATAGCACCTGGGAGCCAGTAATTCGCTTCGCAAACTTAAAAACAATCCATTGCAGCAGTAGTAATTCATTCATATTAGTTTAATCCAAGATACAAAGCAAAATTTTTTATAAGATGAGCTTGTTCGCTCCACCCAATCGCCTTTTAGGTTTTAGGATGTTTAAATATTTTGTAGGTTGAGAGGTGTTGCACTATGGATAACCTGGGACGGTTTTGGGCAACAAAATTCAATTTTTAAGAGGGGGCATTTAAACTGCATAATTATCAGAGTCTGTTTTTTATGGGTATTAATTAAGTATACATTCCAGTGAAACGGTTACCTTTTAGGGTCACTCCGAGTCTGAATATAATGCCTACGGTTATATAGGCAAAGTATTACATAGAAATTTTACATTAAAAAAGGATTTAAATTATCTATTAATAAATCTTACCCTTTCTTGATGGTGAGTCGGTTCCCCAGAGTTGCCAAGTGGCAACAAGGTGGCTGATCGGATGACTTGAGGCATTGAATGACGACAGTTTTCAATTTTATATCGCACTTTATTGATAGTGTAAACAGAGTTTCTTTGATGCTTTAGTACAACACAATTTATAATTACTTTAATCTCACCACTTAAAAATAAATCGTGTTTACTAGCACTTTGACCTTACGCAGAAGACGCATACAACTTGGGTCTGGTACTACACAGAGCAATACAGAGGCAAATGGTCTAACCTTAGGCTATATATATATATACAGAGAGGTTTGCTTAGTTATTAGTTTCTCAATGATCTAGAACTTGCTCATCATTTTCCTTTCTTCCATCCCCGTTTCAAATGTTTGTATCAAATCGCAGCAGTCGTGTCGACATTTTCCCATGGTTTAAGGAGGGTAAAACCTAAGATGTGATATTGAGATTCTGCGTGTGGGAGCTGTTCTTTTCTTGTACGATACAGACTTTGGCAAATATGCTGTATATTATGTACCCTATTAATAAAGTTAGTAGAATCATTATTAAATATGCGTCGATTATTAAAATATTTCCAAAATGAATTTGAATTCTTCGCACCTTCCTTTCTTCCATCTTCTTTTCAAATGTATGTATCAAATCGCAGCAATCCGGTTGAGATTTTAAATTCATGCAAAAATAGTCTTCCAAGCTCGATGAATTTATCTGTGCCATCTTAGATACCTTCGGCTCGGATGCTGGAGACGGAATAAAGAATCAGACTGTGGTTTGTCAGGGATACTAGTATTGTAGCTATGGTGGTGGGGGGTGGTATGGTTAATGGAGTGGGGGCAGTTTCAAGTCCATCCAAATTGTGTTTTAAAATAACACCTCGCTACTGAAACTTTGTTTATCAGTAGCAAGATAGGTGTTTCATATCTTTAAAATTATACAAAAATATACAAATTCAATCACAACAAGGACACAAAATACAAGCGCTAGTCATGCGAAATATTCCGAGTCATGGCTGGCGTGAGTTCTGGTAGAAGAATTGGAAGTGGGAGATGCCGTTGGAGAAGACGAGCGTCTTTCATCTTCTTGTTTGGCAGGGTGAAGACAATTCATGTTGCAAGCATAAATTTTCAAGTTCAGACGATATCGTTGCGCCACCAGCAACTGTAGGTTTTTGTACACGTTATTGAGGTCTTGCGGAGTCCTTATGACGATATCTTCATAATTGGCATACTTTATTGTGAGAGACATCTTGATGCTTCCCGTTTGGCTGTCGGCGGTCAAGTGAATTAGAGAGATAGCTCAAACGCGGAAGACGCGTACAACTTTGATCTGGTTAGTGTTGACTGGCAATGTTCTGACATTAATGCTAAGACAGAGGGCCCAACCTTATATATATATATAGAGAAGTTTACTTAGTCGTAAATTTCCATCAAAATGTGTTTTATAAAGTTATTTTTGTTATGATGTACCATTTTTTATTACTCTTATTTTTGATAATTTTACACCGTCTAACTCTTGTAAAGTCGTCTCATCACTACCTTCCTTTTGGACTTTAAAAAATATGGGCAAATACTTTTGGTTTTTCCTTATACAGAACTTATATAACTTGCAGTAATAAACTAATACCAAAACAATTATTACAATTCCACAAACTAATATACATTGAGTTTCATAATCAATATAGTTGTTGGATCCATACTCTTTCAAAATTGATTCTAAGGCGTCTAGTCCAATGCTGGCAGAACTTAAATCATTTAAAGATGCCGTTACAAATCGAATATGTAAAGTAATGTTTTTTAACTTTTTAACCACTCCATCATAAGTCCCATTGCCAATTTTCAGTATGTCTTTTAAAATGCTCAAATTACTTTGCGGAATCCTGATTACACTTAAGTTATATTTAGTTTTACTCTTAGTCAATACTCTACTATATATCCTAAAAGACGAACCAAACATCTGGCAGCGTGGTGGAAGCGATAAGATGCCAGTTCCTTGAGCCCATTCGGCTCCTTCATATTCTGGAAGGCCGCCTTTCCCCAGACAGGTGATATTTAGAAGTTCTTCTTTAGGTAGGACAAACAACCACTGATTTGCTTCAGGAATCTCGGTCCAAATTGATGAAGAAACGTAGGTAAGCTTAACGTTACAAGTCTCTATTGATGGCTCGATATTCTTAAAGTATGATATCTCGCAGGTCTGCCGTCCTGCAATTACGTCGTTGACGAGATTCGGTCCCAGACACACTTTTATCGATTCGCCCCGGCAGCCGTCTACTTGACGCTGAGTCATCTGGATAAATCTCTGCTCGTCACTGGAAATAGCTAGATAATCTACCCGTGGCTGTATAAAAGCATAGATTGATAAATCGACAATTTGAGGAGTTTTTGTTGGAACTGGCAGAACTTCATACATGGTGAACACTTTTTTACTTTTCTTAAGTGGCACATTCAAAAAAAATCTCAATATGTGCCCATTCACTAACCAAGCGGTTACTCCTATCAGATTGTAATACTCGTGTATGCTTTCTTCCGAAACAACTATCGGCAGAGTGGAGCCGTTTCTTAAGTATCCGTTAATTTCTTTAAGGCGTTTCATTAAATCAGCAGGAGCTAACAATAACGTACTTAAGCTACCATGTCTCATTGAATCTACACCTATGTATATATCCTCTACTAAGCTAACTATATCTTTACAAATCAAATCAACAACCTGGAGAGCACCTAAAACCTTAAAATGACATTGCATTTGTTCATTTACTGACTCAATTTTCTTATTAGATAGTTCCTGCAATTGTTTTAGAAATATTTGTGTTTCAATTATAGTGTCTTGGTTGGTCCTAAAATCCCTAAACGTGTGTGTTATGTCTGAGAAAGTGTTTTTAACAACTGTTAATTTGTCTTTTTCAAATTGACAAACTCTGTGCTGGTCGCTATCGAGAGTACTGATTTTTTCATTGAAGTATTCTGCGTCATCGCTGTCCATGGTACCGAACAGTGTCTTAAGCCCAGCTCCTACGTTGTTGAAGATTGCCCTCTTTTTTCTGGGTCTTCCAAGGGTTGCTGCTCCAGTAATTTCATAAAGGCGTTTAACCTTGAGTTCAGTATTCCTTAAAGCATTTCTAGCTAATTGAAATTGGTTATCTGCCCATGTTGATCCAATCACTTTTAGTCCCTTCTGAAGTTTTTCTGCTTCCATCCAGATTGCGGTAACTTGGGTCAATTTTTCATCAAGGTCGTGAAGATTAAAGTCAACTGCGATGGTCCAAGATTCAGTTGGCAAGAAAAATAGAAATTTTCTTGAAAAATAAAGTCCAGGATGTTTATCAAGTTTTTCAATGTTGTACCTTTTTGATTCACTATTGTTCACACATGTAAGCAATACGCCAATTACCAACAACACTTGCAAGAACATTTTTGCTTCATTGAGCATCGCCGGACCTGGGATACGAAACACTGAAGTTACTGCTGCTAACAGCATCAGGATATTACCGGCTCCTTAGTGGGCCGGTTTCCCTTGAAGCAAGTGACTATAGCCATAGGCGTCATTTTGTTTTTTTTTGGGGGGGGGGGGGGTTAAGAGGGAGGGGGCAGAAGAGGGAGGGGGCAGCCCCCCCCCCTAATAATTTCAGTCAGTTTTTAAAGTTGTAAATCAAATTGTTAGATTATGTAATATTTTGAAACGAGGTGGCCTGTGCGCAAATTGCGCATTTTATGATTCTAAATGAGTAAAACTCACCTACAGTACGTGAATGGTGATTATGAAGTGTCAGATCTATTTTTTGTAAACTATCTGGCTTTTAAAATTTATCTGAAGGTAATCAGCTGTTGAATTGCAGTCCACATTAAAGAACTTGCAGTAAAAGTTCTAACATACATAGTCAACATTTTAAAGCGCCCTCTAAAAATAAATCAAAGGCGAGGGGGGCGAAGTCCGAAACAATATGACCATTTTAATTACGACTAGTATATACGTGTTGCTCGAAATCGAGCAATTTATGCAATGCACATGTTACTTTAAGCTGTGGATGAATGACATCCGACCAATCCAATATTGTGAATTTCTTTAATCACCAAAACTACACGTATTTACAGCTAATTATTAACAGCTATTCAAAATACTTTATCAATCACAATGTTATTTAAATGGGAAATTTAGAGATTTCAACGGCGAATAACGCCTTTATATTTAGTCCCAATCTCATCAGTTTTTGGCGGAAACAACTACAGACCAAGCCCTATCCAACGACACCAAAAACTTGAAAATCGGTTGAAAATTGTAGGAAGAGTTCTCATGACAAAAAAACCCTTAGCGTATTAAATAAGTACTAGAGATCGCCTACTGATCGAAATTCGATCAAAATTTCAGTTGATCTGGACCCAAGAAGCTTAAAAACATTTTAGAACTAAAACATCTGTTCTTCCTAATTTTCTAGCAGTTGTTTTTACAACAGCTGTCTAAGGATTCATTCAATTCTTTCTCCATAAGATTAACATCGGAACTTTGAAAGCCTGTGGGGCGTAGCCCTGGAGTCCGATGTGAATTAGGATGTGATTCTGCTCATCTACAGGACTATACCTTTCTAACGGTATGCTCGGATTTATCCTACAATGCACACGAGCTGAGAAAAAAGGAGGAAATGAAACATGCTTGCGTATTAATATATAGATAGATAGAATTTTTTTTGGAAACTTACCGAATTTGAGATATTTGAGTTTAAAAATTAAAAATGGCCGAGAATTTTTTTTTGAAACTTACCGAATTTGAGATATTTAAGTTTAAAAATTAAAAATGGCTGAAATTTTGAAAATGTACAGTGGAAAAAATTAATTTTTTTCCCGAATATGTATATTAGTATGATACAGATTCATACCAAATATGAACTGAATACAACCATCCGTTACGGAAATAAAAATTATTATGTAAAAAAAATGACGGCTAGCGGCTAAACAATGGATTTTAGACCCCGATTTGTATGATTTTTTCTTGTCCTACTAAATATGCATGCGAGATTATTAAATCAAAAATAATCTTAATCTAACCTTAAACTAAAATAAAAACTCAAAAAATACACTGATACAAGTTTTTTATTTAGATTGGAAAAATTACAAGATGTCAAAATTGAAATCAAAATTCAAATATATACAGAATTTGGGTTTAATTGACACAATATACCATAGTTACCATGTTCCTAGAAAATGCAAATATAACAGTTCAAAACAAAACGTTTATAGTAAATTTCTTCCGACTCACAGCTGTTAGGCAGATCTTTTTTGTCGCTGCACAATCGTGTCGAAGTTTGTCAAAGCGTGTCGCACTGCACTTGTAGATTAACCCGATTAGTCTCTAATGAAGTTATTTTTCGTTTTCAAAAGCACTAAATTAGTAAAATACATCACAAAACGATTCAATTTCAATCTCGGGGTCGCTTAAATAGCCAAAATCTACATCCGAAAAGGGTGACACCACATACCTTCTATACTTCACAAACATAAAGTTTTTATCAATCAATGGTCCAATAACAGCCTCGTGATTATCTTCATCGCCAACGCACGAAACAAAAACACTAACGCCACTATCATATGTCTTGTCAATAAACACCTTCCATTCTCCGATTTGAATTAAAAATTCCATCTTGTCCTGAACATTTATATTTTTGACAATTATTTCAATATTGGTCACTCCATTCGATAACATATCAACCACAAACTCGCTCCCTCTAACTTGGTGTTTCAACACGTCTAAACTGTGAATTTCACCTCCTATTTCTTGCTCAGAAATAATAAAACGATTGACGTGGTGAATGCGGTTTCCATCTTGAGGAAGCGTAAGTTTTATAGTGTACATACTGTAGATGGGAC
Organism: Neoaliturus tenellus; assembly: GCA_030545055.2. NCBI lineage: Eukaryota > Metazoa > Arthropoda > Insecta > Hemiptera > Cicadellidae > Neoaliturus > Neoaliturus tenellus. The sequence goes on from CM061536.1 coordinate 126,794,276, forward strand.
AATACAAAGCGACTAGCACACAACAAATGGTTTATATAGCCGCTCATACCGTAACCTCTTTCGTTCGAAACTCCCCCCCCCCTCTAACGAATTTTGGGGCACCCCAAAATAGACCTCTCACTAAACGTCTTTACGGATAACAAAGTGCATTCTGTATTGACATTCAAAAGTCCAATTCCAAACTAGTGTTCTCAGAACTTTTATTGAAAGGGGATACTATATAATACAGTAGGGCTACTTAACTAACTAGGGAACCCCTCTCCCCACATAGATCGTCTGTACTAGACTCAGTGCCTCACAATCACAGTATTCGCCATCATGGATCCATGTGTGTTATGCATGTATTTATTTCATAAAAAACATCGTAAGAGAGGGAGATGGTCACTTCACCCTTTGGGCAATATGCGCATACTTTTGCACAATCCCCATATTAAGGGCGTTGGTTTTATAGCGTCAGTAACTAACTCATTGTCTTACCAGCACTAAAAATGCCCTCTTCAAAAATACCCTCTTCAATGCGGAGCATCAATGCAATTGACAAACTGCCTACCCATCAAATAAATGAAATAAAAACTCTGCATAGGCCAAAGGTCTGTGCGCAGAGCTGAGTCTCTTTGGTTTCAAAGGCGAGCACTATAATCACTCAGCTACCCCAGCCAATTACTGAGTTCATAAAAAAATATAGATAATTTTTAAGTTTGCTTTTGAGAAGTTCTATATGATTTCCCCACGAGCTGTTTGTCCATAACAACCCAAGATACTTATAATGGTCGACGCGATCGATGGTTTGGCAGGCATAGGTAGTACAGGTCACGTGACCAGGTCGGCGGGAGGCTCACTACCTTGACGCAGAGTGGCTTGATCTTGCTGATGTTCAAAGTTAATATATTTTGATGAAACCTTTTTTTCCAGGAGAGAAATGTCGTAAGACGCTGTTTTAAAAATGACTGGCCAACTAGACCTATCGCCCAAAAAATGAATTGCAAAATTTTATCTATGTTATTTACACAAACTAAAAATAATAAAGGTGCTAAAGTACTTCTTTGGGCTAAACCATAGCTGTAATATTTTCCATCACTCTGTTTGTTTAGTATATTTACCATTTGGCAACGGCCACTCAGATAGCTTTTGGATCATCGAGGGCATTGCCATAAACTCAAATTTTGTTTAATTATAGCTGTGCTATATGTAGCTCTGCTATATAGCTGCTACATAGTGTAAACCGGGCTTAAATCCCGGTCTTTATCAACGTGTTTTTCCAGTCATCTGTTTTGCATTCAGTAGGAAAGTCAATCTTTAAAGCAATCGAGAAGTGATCAGTAATAGACGTTTTCAAAACAGCTGAAGTGACTGCGTTCTTGTCTAAGCAATCTGTGAAAATGTAATCAATGATATTTTTTGAATGGTCAGTAACACGGGTATAGGCTTGTCCATACAGACACCAAAACCAGCGCTGTATAACGTATTCAGGTACAGGTCTTTGTTTATGTCAGTACTGTCCTCGTGAATGTCACTTACCAGAACATATTTTACACTTTTTTTTATCTCATTAGTAAAGAAATCGCTCAATTCTGTAATAAAAAGATCGCAGTTCATAGCGGGGCTTTTTCACATGGCAATTAAAGAAAGGTGTTATTTATAAAAGTATAAATCAATTATTAAATTATTACTTTCCCCAAATCTAATGCCATTCGCTGTCGCATTATGTTTACCCCTTGACCAGCACCCCGTCATTTCTAATATACGTTTGTGCAGAGTAAAATATATCAAAACCATTTAATTATATCAAAGGTTTGTCTTTCTCTAGCCATGCTTTACTTAATATTATCACATTAGGCCTAACATAATGGAGACGCGCACTGCATCAGAACGGCACGCGTCAATCTTAATTTGCCGTAGGCATTTCGACTATCCCTCCGGGGGGTAATTGATTATTTTTGTCGGAAGCGTTCTCTAGGGTGATGTGGGAGGGGTGGGGCGGCGGGGGGTCGCGCCCGTGAGAACGCGTCCGTCCAGCTAGTATGTCGCCTGACAAATTATAGGCCCTTACTCACACACGCACACAAATGCAGCCGACCCTCCCGGCAGGTGGATTGGTCACACACTCGGACAGAACAGAACTGTTAATTATGTAACATGAATTAATTGCACTATGATAGCGTAATATTTTTAATCTTCATTTAATTTCAAAGAGAATGATAACAAACACAACGTAATTATGGTAATATTTACATGAAAACGGCTTAACTTTGTTTTTTAGTCAAACCCGATTATACATACAGTATTGATCACATATGTTTTAAGACTGAATAAAATATTTAGACCTAGTAGAGTAAATAATAATAAAGCGAAGTGTATTTCGGAAGTATGCGCTAATTTGCCTTATTGGACATACTCAAAAGAGTGCCAACAGCCTGCAATGTTTCAAAACAAACCTTCATATGTATAAATGCTGGACTTAAATCATCGTTGTTAGGGGGAGGTAAAAATACCGATACGGATAAAGAAGATAAAAATGTTAACGTTGTCGCGGAGAGCTATGCCTAACCCCCCCAGAAGACCCCTTTGCAAGAAGCAGTTACGAGGATTGATGAATTCATCAAGTCGGCGATACAACGGCACGTGCAGTACTTAAATATTACGAGCGGCAAGAAATTCCAATTCTACGAAAACTACAACAATCGCTGGCATAGGCAGGCTTATTCAACGGTACTGTACAAAATCATGAAACAGTTGGGATTCGTTTATAAAAAAATTAATCACAGGAAAGTTTTGATGGCGAAGCATTCCATCACACTCTTAAGTTGTCAACTTTTGAGAAAATGCGGAATGTTATATGCAACAGGAACTTAAAAAGTGGAAGTTGGAACTTAAGTTCCAAGGGGAACTTAAAAAGTGAAGGAAATATCAGCCAATCAAGTGGTTCTAAAGAAGACTTAAACTGCGGCAAATTGAATCACCTGTGCAAGATTTGTTACACGAAGGAGGTGGAAGTGGTGTTCCTTCCCTGTGGCCATCTGGTGGCGTGTGTAAATTGTGGGTTGGTATTAAAAAAATGTGCTGTTTGTCGCCAGTCCGTCACAGCTACCATACGCGCTTTTTTATCCTGAAAAAATTTGCGAACAGTCGTCCCCCATATTTATAAATCTATAAATTAGAAGGCTGCTTTGGCGTGTTTGTTGATTCCTTTTTATATTATGTTTAGCTTTAATTTTTTTACGTAATTGATCTGTAATAAATCTTGTTTTGTATATACATACTGTATTACTTTTAATTAATGAACCACTTTTAACCTTTTTTGTGATGCATTGAGTGTTTAATCTACTTTCAATGGTTGGTGCGGATTGTATTACTGCAATTGCTCAGGCTGAAATTTTTGCAAGGAATATTTCTATGGCAAATTTGTCTCTATTCTAACTGTATCTCTTACACTAACTCCTCAGAATAAAACCACTCATAAAATTCACTCTTGCCTATAGTAAGTATGAAACCTATTGTTAATGTACGGATAAGGCCGTGATATTGTGTCCAATTATTTGCCATTATTTCAGTTCTGTTGAATATTGTTTTGCTAATTTTTAAACTAATATGTCTTATGTCAAACAATGTCAAACATGTTTAATTATTTAAAAGACTATTTGAACATGGACATGCACAGAAAAAAATGTTTTGTTGCAGCAAACCTGAACGGATCATATTTGGGCTAACTTTTTTAATTTTAACCGCGTTGTGAACGGAGGCCGAGTAAAAAATGGCTCAATTGGATAGAGCGTCAGGTCATTGCGTAAACGTTCACAGGTTCAAATCCCGGCACAGGTAGAAACTTTTTGTTTGTAAATCTGTTGGTTAGCATAAATGCTTTTACCATTCTGCACGAAATCAGCCTGATTTTTCTTCTCCCAACAATACCAAAACGATTCTTTTCGTCCTAGGACTGGAAATCATCTGGAGAATGGCAAGCCTACCTATAACGCTGAAAATTTCTCCGCCAAGCAATCGGCAGTAGCAAGGCGATAGCTGGAGGAGACTTTGTGACGACATTGACTCCGACTCATGGGGCCTGGTTACAAACTTGTAACACAGAAACTCGGCGCCCGCTCTCCACCTTCCATCATGGAGGGCGTCACCATGGGGAGGATTGTCGCTGCGTTGTTTCTTGAACATCCACAGGGACCACCGGTTGACTTTGGGCGGGTAGAGGACGTTCCACTCTTCACATTTGAGGAGCTGGAAATCTCCGGTCTTTACCCGAAGAGCATCAAGGCTCCTAGCCAGGACTGGATTCCCAGAGCGAGGTTTTAAAGAAATTATTTAAAATTAATGCTGACTTGTCTTGAAAATGTACACTGCCTGTTTAGTAGAAGGGGTGTTTCCGAATTGCAATACATAAGTCGTAATGCTGGCGCCGCGCTGTTGCCACTTCTTCGCTTCACCAAATGGGTAAATCATAGCCCCCACAAAAATTAATTATTTTCAAATAAATAAATTATTTATTTGCAATTATTTATTTTTTATTTATAAATATATTATAAATTATTTATTTATTTTTATAAATAAATTATTTATTTCAAAATTTTTCATTTACTTGCAGAGAAGACTGTGTAAAATTAAAAAATTGTTCTAATTGAACTCAATTTGATTTAATTCAAATTTAAATTTGTTCAAAAGTTGTTTGAACTATTTTTGTAGCTTAAGACAAAACCAACATTATTATTGAGCTGGCAGTTGACTGTACCATTTAAAATCTTACCCAATTGCCTTTTGTGGTTATATAAACAACCCATATTTGTTTCTAAAGATAAGAGTTTACCATGTACTCAAGTTCCTTGAACTGCATGGCAGGAAAGATCATAAATTACTAATAACAATTCTGTATCCCTCCATTAAACAGTTTTTTCTGTTCCAGAGAGTTGAAAGACGCAATTAACTAACAAAGTCTCACTATGAAGTTAATAAATATGAAAAATAGTAATAATAAATCAAGCAAAATGCGCATTTAAAAAAAGTAAAATTTACAATCCAGAATAAAGTGCAAATCGCATTCACAAGGTAACGGTTAGCATTACTGTGAAAGGCAATCTTAACCATTGAGCTAATAGTAATTTTCCTTTTTGCTATTTCCTTTAAAAGATGATTTTTTCCTTTCTATAAAAGGCATTTATAACATAACATTTTAAGGCAATTTTCACCATATGAAAGGTGATTTTTACTTCTAACACGTTTGGTGAAATTTACAATTTTTCCAAGCACCTTATTTATTCTGTGAAATACACTTTTATAAAGTCGTCTCGAGTTTTTGGTGCATTTGGCCGAATAAAAATGTATAAAAAATATATTAATATTTTAATGGTGCAGGACAGAAAAAAGTGCTAGAAAATTGGAAAATGACTAATAAAGTTTAATTAGTAAAAATACATTTTTTACTTAAAATTAAACACCTTTAGTCTTCCATACAAGGACATATAATATTACTCAGAGGCGGTTTGAGAGGTTCTTTTTTACCCATGATTTACGTTTAGCTAAAATGACATTCCAAAAATATTAATCCCAAAAAGTAGGTAATGTTTAATAGAAAGTTTTTGCAAATATGATGAAGGAATACGGTAAACTAAAAATGCTATTATAATTTTGGCAACTTTGTGTATTTTTAATGTTTGAATTTATGAAAAAAACTTGTTGAGAATTATTTATGAGTAAATATTAAACAATATTCATACAGTTAAAAGATACAATACAACATAGTATCCATAAACTTGTCAAAATAAAAATAGCTATTTAAACAGATAACTCGGAATAACTTGGCTCTTGATGGCCTGGCAAACAATTAGAATGGAACGACAGACAAAAATAGTTAAACATGTTAGCCCCAAAAATATTAATGCCAGGAAAGTAGGTAATATTTTTACCTAATTTATTTTTGAGGTCTGTCCGTTAAATAAAATTATACATGGAGAGAAAATGAAAATGAAAGTGTGGGCCAAACTATACACAATGTGTAATCCATTAAATAAAATTAATACACATTGTACTGATTCAATAACTTGCACGACCACTAATACGATCAATAGCACACAAAAACAAAAAACTGCTGCCATAAGAACCAGATCAACAACTGTTAGAGAGAATGTTTGGTTTCCTCCCAGATTTAGATACCAAGTAAAACAATAAACTAGGCGCAAGCTCTCAAACCACCTATAAATTTCATCTGGATTCAATTAACAAATTGAAATAAACAACTAACTTAAATTAACAATGGATTCATAGGCAAAACTCAACAAGACAGAAGTTCATGATTTCCTTAAGGCTAAAATTTAAAATACAGAAGACTCTCAAACATAATACAACACATTTTGACAATGCCTCAGTAGCAATGTCCTTCATCCGTCCGATTATTTTTATTTTTGGAAAAAACACTTTGAAAATTAATATCTACTAGAGAACCCGTGCTGCTCCGCAGCATTAACATTACATACAGATATTGATAATTTAATAATACTAATAATGAAATTAATAATTCTTAGTATTTGGTGTGCCTAATAAGAACCACAGTATATGAAACTGAGTTTGAAAACACAAAAAACACAACAATTAAAAAAAATAATTAAAAAAACAATAAAAACCATTTAATTTAGTTAATCTACGGTTACATGATTGATACTAAGCAGATATTTTTTGACAATGGAGCTAATAATAAGTTTCAATTAATAAAAGGGTATATATTATTAAGAAAATTTACATTGGTTGTTCTACTTGCGTTTATTAAACGAAATTGTTATTGGAAGTCAGCAATTTATCTAAGATTATTAGACAAAAAAATAATACCACAACCTAATTAGAAGTGGATAAAAATGCCTTCAAATAAATTCAAATTCCAGAAGACCACAATTAAAAATTATGTTTGATAAAATTATATAGCGCATCATGCTTGCCCGATTTTTATTGTCATCATGAGCTCTGGAAGCTGAATGATCCACAACTTTTTAGACCAAATTAAACAAAATTTCTAATCTATAATTAAATGTATTGTTACTTAAGTGTAGGCTTGATGCAATTTTTGAAACATATTATAACGACTCAAATTGATCGATTCTAACGATTAGTATATTAAAAAAGCCAAAAAATCAAGGATTATTTTATGACCAAAACATTCAAAATATCTTAAATATAAATGGCCTTATGAATCATCGATTGCAGATAGGTCATAAAAGAATTACAACTTGTGTTGCTTAAAATATAGTAGCAAATTTCGTCCGATTTGTATACTCAATGACTCATATGAAAGCTTGTATTCCAGAGATGGTTGTTGGACCTATAGATACTCAGACCAAAAATACAGTAATACCATAACCTAATTAGAACTGTATAAAAATGCCTTCAATTAAATTCAAATTCCAGAATACCATAATTAAAAATTATAATGGATAAAATTATGTAGCAACTCATGAGCTCATGAGCTTGCCTAATTTTAGCGAATTTCCCTATAAGGAATACACTATTACGGTAGTAGCCATGGTAAGACCTAAGCCCGGGACCATGTTACTTTTTCATTTTGAGGTCCCCAGAGGCCAAAAATACCGTTCGTTCATTTTCATATATATATATATATATATATATATATATATATATATATATTTATGTTATGTGTACATATATATACAATATGTATGTGTGTCCGTGGTACTGATAACTTTTGAAGGGGGCCTCCGATTTTGATGAAATTTGGTATGAAGGTGTAAGACCAGGTCTATTTTCATGAGTTCGCAAACCAGCATGATCGGGTTATGGGAACGGAGTTTTATGGGGTTTCAAATTGGTAAAAAATGGGTTTTTGTCATTTTTGGACCTTAGTTTTTAAAATTCAACAATTTTAACTGAAAACATTTAAAAGAGCTTAAAAAACAAACAATTTAGTATTTTGAATTTTTGACATGGCTTAACAGGTTACGGAGAAAATCCAAAAATAGGTTTTCCATGTTATTTTTATGGCGAATGAACAAAACCCTGTATCTCACTTATTTATTGGAACCTTGATAAAATTTAGTATGTACATTCACTAGGTGGGGTTTAGCTGATATTTGCTTACAACACCCATATGGCGGCAATCCTTCATACTCACCCCCATTGGGTTTATGGGGAAAATTTAAAAGTGTCAAATATTGATACCAATTTGAAATTTACCTTACCTATTACATTTTCTAACAAAACTAACATTTTCTAACAACATCCCATGGCAGCAAACCTACATACTCATTCCTATGGTGTTTATGGGGGAAATACAAAATCTCAAGATCGTTTGGAAATTCGCTGAGTACGCAGGTCTGCTGCGACGGGGGGTATTTACTATCATCATGTAATTATAACGTCTCAAAACTGACCAATTCTAACAATCAATATCTCAAAAGAAAGCCAAGACTTTAAGGATTATTTGTTGACCAAAACATTTCAAATATCTAAAATAGAAAAGGAGATATGAGTCATTGATTGCAGATAGGTCATAAAAAATTACAACTTGTGTTGTATAGAATGGATTAGCAAGCTTCAAGTTCGTGCGATTTTTATATTCAATGGCTTTTATGAAAGCTGGTATTCCAGAGATGGTTCTTAGACCAAAAAATATAGCTTATAATAATTATAAAATTCTGAAAATTATCAAATTTATGTTTTTAGGTCGAGTAATATAGTAGATAAATGAATACCGATTCTGACAATCAATATCTGAAAAGAAAGCCAATATTTTAATGATTATTTTAAGACCAAAACATTTAAAGTATCTTTAAATAGAAATGGAGTAATGTATCATTAATTGCAGATAAGTCATAAAAATTAAAATAAATCATATTATTTGGAGTGCTATAGCGAGCTTCAATTTTGTCCGATTTTTATATTCAATGACTCATATGAAAGCTAATATTCCAGAGATGGTTCTTATACCATAACATATAGCATTACATAACTATAACCAGAAAATTTTATCAATTCAATTCTGAATTCTGGAGGCGGGGGTCTAGGCGGAGGTCTCTGGGCCAATGTTGAGGGTAGTCTGGAGGCGGCCTGAAAAAGGGTATAACATAAGAGATCACAGAATTTCAAAACTACAAAAAAATCAAATAAAATCGATGAGTATTTTCAAAATGGGGGCCATTTTCAATTTTTAAACTTAAATATCTCAAAATTGGTAAATGTTATCAAACTACTATATATAGCAAAAAAAAGATGAAAAATTTAATTATCGAACTAATGGTACCAAGTTTGTAGGATATGACAACAAATAACGGAGTTATTGAGATTTTTCTTCTAAAATAACCTAAATTTGCATGCAATTTAATGGGGGATAAATGATTTTATGCATAAAAATAGCAATCACTCCGTTATTATGCATAAAAATAGCAATCACTCCGTTATCTGTTGTTCCATCCTTATAATCTTGTTTTAATAAAATTTACCAATTTTGAGATATTTGGGCTTAAAAATTTAAAATGGCCGCCATTTTAAAAATGCACATTGGACAAAAATAATTTTTCCCTAAATATGGACATTTGGTGTCATAAAGATTTATGCCAAATATTAATTTAAAACAACAAACCGTCAATGAAATGACAATTATTATGTGCAAAAAACAAAATGGCGGCTTTGTGTGTCTTAAATAAGCGTGAAAAATTCTGAACCAATGGGCCAGAAATTTTGTAAAACCATAGTTATTTAGGAGAAAGAAAAAAGTATATTCCTGTTTTTATTTGCTTTGGACCTTTGCCCCAGTAGCCTTGTAATATTATTCCAAAATCGTTTTATGGATAAAATCAATTTTATAGGACTGTAGATAATCAGATGAGAAATTGATATGAAACAGTTGGGAAAACAAGTCGAAATTGAAACATGTATGAAATTTTATAGAACTGCAAATAAACAGATGAGAAATTGATATGAAACAGATGGGAAAACAAGTCAACAAAAAAGCAGTGCAAAAATGAACAATTGGTTGCTCGAAATCGAGCAATTTGGTTTCTATATTGTTAAAAAGATACATTCTTGCAACAAGTAAATGTTAATTGGTTGATTGATTAAAAAACATGAGTAAAAGACAACATTTAAAAGTTTTTGCCTCCAGTATAAAAATTAGCTTATTACAAAAATGGTTTCAACACCACCACATTGGGAAGTTGGAAAATTGGTAATAAAGATCGATCGATGAAACACCAATAATGTTCAATCAGATTTTTACTATAATGGAATTTTTTTCAAAGCGTTATCATGGAGCAAAGTTTGATCACCAAGTACCCTAATAAATGCAGCGCATTGCGCTGCACAGGCCCCCTGTCTATCTTCTTATTTTTATAAGGGTTTTGTCTGTTACGTCGCCTTTTCTCTCGACCTATTGAACCGATTTTTAAGACTGAGGTGTTATTTTAAAGCTTAGGATATACCGCAGTGACGAATCGCAATTAAAAAAATCATATTGTTTCAGGCTTCACCCCCTTTGCCTTTATATTTCAAGAAAGCGTTTTAAGATATTGCTCAACTTTTATTGCAAGTTCTTCAATGTGAATCGCAATTTAACAGCTGATTACCTTCGGATCAACTTTAAAAGGCGGATAGTAAACAAAAATAGATCTATATCATGTCCGCTTTGGTCGAACATGTTCACCAAATAAAGTTATTCCAAACTTTCGTTTGTTTGACTGACAATTAAGAAATTGCATTAGCCTATACATCATAAACTTATCTATAATACCTAAAATTGATTTAAAATTTATAATTTCTTATATTGCAAAAGTCTGCCATTAAATAAATACTCTTTTCAATAATATATCTCCTTAATCTTTTCTTAATGTGTTTGTGTCTGAATTGATATTTTTAATTTCAGTAGGAAAGTTGGTTTGCCTTCCAATTAAACAACATGACACTTGACCATCTTGGCATTTTTTGTCCTACATTTTAAAATTAAATAATAATTATTAACTACGTAGGGGTCTACTAATTGAACTTTACCATCGTACCATTTGTCCTACATTCGACATTAAATATTAAAAATTAAATAAATAAGGGGACCAATTGGCTTACATGACACTTGGGTCCTACCGTTGTGCCATATGAACGCATTACGGAAACGCCCCCAACAGAACAGCAATCAATGATCATCGTCGTAGGTCCGTCATTGCCGTTAGCAAAGTGGTCACATGACTGAATGACTGAATCTCTTAGCAGTTATTCCAATATGTATGAAAATATTCCCCTCTTTTATAAACTACACCACGACTTGTGGTGTGTGTGGAATAACTCAGTAAACGTATAGGCATTTTGAATTTGTAACAGTGAGCAGCGTTTACGGAACCGTTTCTAACTCGCTTTAATCTAAACTGAACTGTGTTGGATTTAGTATTGGTAACACGAACATGTGTTTTGAATATTTTCGGTGTGTTCAAGAAATCTCCTGCCCCCCCCCCACTGGCTACGACTTTGGCCGGCTAGCGCGGCACGGCGCGGGGGCTAATCGGTTACCGAATCTGGTCGCCCAATTAGGACGCCCTCTGGGGCCGTTTATGTCATCCTTTGTCATAGACACCCTCTGGGGCCGTTTATGTCATCGTTTGTCATACTTTTTTGGCTGTTTTTAGACTTCCCCTCCAAAATGAACTCGTTCGCTTCGTAAAATCATCTTTCAGCAGGATGTTTCAATGTTTCACTAAGGGCGCCGCACTCTGGTATGGGCCATATAGTCTAGATATACCGCTTTGTCATGACAGTACTTGTAATTTCCGATAAATGCTCTTGCCGCAAAAAGTATAACCAGAGCGATATGTTAATAGGCGAGTGTCGTTATGTTCCCGATTTTGATACTATCTTAATATGTGATCGAGAACGAATCACATCCCGAACCACGAGTTTGGATTATGAACAATTGTTAGTAATTGTGGTAAATTATTTGACTTGCGACAATAGCATAGATGAAATCCACTTACCGCGCATAACCGACAATTTATTTGATGAAGCACGTTTTCAAAAGATAATTACAAATGGAGCTCCAACGAGTGACAGGCAACTGAGGATTTTTTACACTTAAAAAATGGGGCCGTATAACCATATACAAAAAACCCGCTTCTTGTTCACTAATGCTAAATATAAAATGCTCGGTAAACAAAAAATGAACTTCAATAATTTTAAGTGTTGTATGTGCAAAAATGTAATTTTATTAATAGAGATATTAATTTTATTGTTGAGTTTTCTAATCTTGCAATAAGGAACACATGCATGTATTGCTAATTGGAATCTCTTAAATTCCTACTCTGAGCGATTCGTCAAAATCTGGCTAAACCAAGGGCGGTACCAGAGGGGGGGGGGTATCAAGGGGGTAATGACCCCCCCCCCAAAAAATATTTAATATTTATAAATTATAATAAATTTTGTTTCAAATAAACTTTTTTTCTTCCACTGATAATTTATTGTATTTTTTGTATTTTTAGTTTCCTGTATAAAAAAATGCGCATTGCAATTCAAATTGGTGAGGTTAAAAATAACAATTTCAAAATGTCAAGTTATTAAAAAATAAAATAACAAATTTCAGCTAGCATTTATGTATATAAAGTGCGATTTCAAGGGGGAGTTACAGTGATTGTTGTGCGATTTTTTATTATAGGGTACATTATGTTTTTATGAATCCCGCACAAATTTTGTTTCAATTTAAATACTCGCCTTGCTTTTGTTACCTTTTCTGGCAATACCATACCAAACAGAACGGCCAAGCAGATAATTATATAGTATTTAATTATAAATTCTTTAATTTTTACAAACATATTTTGACAACGTTCCCAAAATTTCACATGATTATCAGTTCCATTTAAAACCGTCCCATTGTTGATGGTTTTCTTATCATCGATAGTAGCATAATCTTTAGAAGTATTTGATTGCAATACGAAGGGGTCGTGTATACCCCCCGTAAGCATAGTCTGTTGAACATGTGACGAGTCATTTGAGGGGTGTGCTATAGTAACATATTTTTTAGAAGTACTTGATAAGTATAACATGGTGGGATCTGGTTGGGGTGTCGATTGGGTGAAATATGAGGTGCCATTTGAAACTGTATCGTAGACAGTACTTGATAAGTTTAACGTGGTGGGATCTGGTTGGGGTGTGGATTGGGAGAAATATGAGGTGCCATTTGAACCTGTACCGTAGCCGTTTATTTTCGCTATGAAAGCGAATAAAATGAGGATTGTAGCAAACATATACATTATGTCGTTTGTCAACTATTTATTCAAATTTTTTTAAAATTTATCAATATTAATATATGAAAATTAATATCTTTAGAAACGTCACCAACCTGTCATTTAATAGAGTGCGTCAACACTATACGTAATATCGACACTATTCTCTAAGCAAGTGTATAAAATAGATGGAGTTTTACTACTCATGTAACCAAGCGCCACGTGGCGCCACATGTCTAAAACGATCAAGCACATCCTGATACACCTTGTACTGTAGTTGTAAAGAATTTCGGGGGACCAGCTCAACGACCCACAGGTCGCGAGCGCCACAAGGGCCGGGGGGGGGTGTAGCGGCCGGCTAGCGGATGCAGCAGCTGTTCAACATCGCAATCCCATTAGGGGTGTGTAGCCGGTGTTGGCAAGGGTGAGGAGGAGGGGGGCAGCGGGGTGGGAACGGCGGAAGCCTTTGTTCTTTCCCGCATGGAATTTGACAAATATATCAACCACTGCGTTCCCATCTATCAGCCATCTATTACTGCCATCACCCGATATTTGAGAACTGGTTACAAATGAATCTTTTACGCAGGACTAGTTAATATTGTTGCTGGATTTACAAAGAGAATTTTATATGGAACGATAATTAGGCGATTGGTGCCGCGATTAAACTCAACCTTATCACTAATACCCATTATTATTTTAATTAAACTGTCACACCATTTATCTATTTGCTCCTTAACCTTCGACTACTTTTTACCTCTAAAATTGTGATGGTTTGGGGGTTCAGAATATTACTATAAATATCAACTTTTACTTGATTCACTTCAATTCAAGAAGGGGCATGGACACTACAATTCAATTATCCAAACCAACAGAGGCTCTGTACGGGACTGAATTCCGCATACCGAAACCGCTATCAAATCGTAAAATTATTGAAGGCCAGATTAACACGGAAATGATTCTCGATCACGCTAGAGAAGAAGAGCAAATGCAAAGCAAAAGATCTAATTTGCATTTTAAAACTCATTCTTTTATTCCATCGCCAACTGACAGAACTTTTGGTTCGTTCAAATTTATTCCAAAAGTTATGATTATTGAATAAAGTGAATTACCATCGGATTCTTCATAGCGGCATTAAGATTAAAAATATTACATAAAATAATAGCACTTGGATGTCCAGATCTATATCATTGTATGTCTGAATGCCTGATGGAATCATTTTTATACAAGACGCCACGAAATTGCGAGCTTACATAATGCAACATGACATCTGATAAAACAATACAATATTATATGTGCTTTAGACAATAAACTAATTGATTACCATACAAGTGTTTGTTTTGTAATAACAGTACCAGGTTAACCGAGCCTTGTTCGTTGGTTTATATTCATTTTTTTGTGTCATAGTAATTAAGCTATTAAATCTACACCAGGGGTCCAATTTTTCAATTGAGTGAGTGGTGAGTTGGTGAGTTAACTTATTAGCAAACAATTTTCATCCACCCTAATAGGCAAATGAGAGTAAGTGTAATTTTTAACGCCTTTTAAAATTTGAGCATCTAGTAATTAATATTCGTCATCAGTATTTTAAGGGATAGTTTTATTCGCCATTGTCGCCTATATGTATAAAAATGTAATTTGTGCAGAAAACCTCACCAACTCGCCCGTTTTCACTCACATAACAAATCGGTGGTGAGTGGTTTGGGTGAGATAATCCCATGTGAGGTTGAAAATTCACCTTCTTTATCTCGATCGAAACGGGAAATAATTCAATTTGTCAATTACAATTGCGTGATTAAACATTTAAAATAAAAAAAATCATAATTATGTTCTAGATGTAACAATGGAAGTAATTTAGAATCCTTAAATTAATATTACTGGCAATAGTTAATGGTGTTATTATTTTGACGGTTGAAACTGGATGCTAACACAAACTTCAATTTTACCATCTCGAGCCAGTCGGTAAGGGGTAAACTGGTGAGATGTAATTCACGACTCATACTCGATTCAAAAATTGGGCTCCAGGCTCTTCACAAATAACAGCTGTTAAAAAAACTGCTTAATATTAATGTTACTTTATTTTTGTTTACTTTCAGTTTTTATTTCGTTACAAAAATAGCAACCTATAAGACCAATGTTAGAAATTACGATTTTAAGCTTAACCCTAGGAGCGGCCAGGCCAAATCGGTGCGTGTGCGCTAAGCGGCCAGGCAATTTCGGCCATTTTGCAGACGTTTTTAAAAAAAATAATAGTGTCCAAACTACTAATATACCTAGTCATATGCATACTCATTTTGTTCGGAAAAAGACGTAGATTATTTCTAAAACAAATTAAATGAAATCCCTGTTGGTACGTTTTTTACAAAATGTGAAAAAACCAAATTTTTTGAAAAAATTTGAAATATTTTTCAAAAGTAGAGTGCTAGAACTTTTACACTAATTTTTATACAGAAAATCGAAGATGTACAAAATATAGGCAATTTATTTCTCTACGTGTAAATATGTTTAGTTTGTTAGAAATATTTTTTTTACAACTGTTACAGGGGAAATTACGCCAAATGGAAAAAAATTACAAACGTGCCCTGTACATTTGAAAGATAAAAATAAAGTAAACAATATATACATATTACAGTAAATGTGCAATATTACTAAACTGTACTATATATTTATTGGAAATAATGCGTTTTTGTACTATATAAAATTTTTGATCTTTGCTTTATGTGTGTTTAAAATTTTTATTTTTATTTTCAAAAAACTTAATTTAGCTACCCAAAGCTTCATATAATTTTTATACAACATGATAATATGATCAATTGTACATATTTTTGTAGTACAGATCATTCTGAACAAGAAAATATACATAAGTATAAGGAAATAATAAAAAAAAAAACATTTCTTAAGACATTAAGTGAATGGATGCACGGGTCGAATTTAGAACAAAAATCTACCCCTCAGGCCGTATTCCAGCAAAATCTGCAGAGGTTACTTCAAACCCTCTCTGTGACTTAACCTTACAAGATAAACCTATCATATGCATACTCATTTTGTTCACGAAAGAACATAGCATTTAAATAAAATAAAATCAAACTAATCGCTGCTAGTATATCATTAGCAAAATACAAACAATCAATTTTATAAATCATTTTGAAATATTTTTTAATTAGACTACTATAACTCTTACAATAATCTAATGCATAATAAACTGTATTTAATTTATTTCTCTACATATAAATGTGTTTGGTTTATAGGAAATAATTTTTTTATCCTCAGTTATTGATAAAAATAGGTAAAATGGACAAAATTGACTAACTTAGGTTGCCTGTTTGACACAAAGAAATTAAATCAAAGCATAGGTAAATATAAAAAGAACTTGTTATTTACTAAACTTTACAATATGTTCTTTGGTATTAATACACTTATGAACAAAAAATAAATGTTTTTCTTTTTACCTATCATGTGTAGGGAAACATAATTTGTTTTTGACAAAAACCCTAGTTTAGTTATTAAAAGCAGATATAATTATCTTACATTTTTATAATAAGATAACTGGTACATTTATTTGAAGTGCATATCTTCCTGAACAAGAATATATACATATATACAAGTAAAATATAAAAAATGTCATGGTTCCTTAAAAATGTTTGTGATGAGACGTGTGAGGTTTCACACCGGCAATAGATAGAATGGCCTAGGAATACAACTATTTCCGTCTTCTTCCACAGACCACCGCACGCACCATAGAGGAAGGAATCACTTCTAATATGTATAACTTTTTCTTAGCAACTAAATTATATGATTTATAACACGCTAAACTCATTAATAATTGTTTTAATAGGTGATTTATAATTTGCCGTATTTCCGGCAAATTGGCCAAACTATGCACCGCACATTTTAGCTGATTTTAAAAATTATTTTTCCTATTTTCCGAAGTCATATGACAAATGTTTATCACTGGAAACGAAAGAAGACCTAATGCTCTTTTCAATAATACCAACGGCTTTCTAATAGTAAAAAAAAATACAAAAAGTAAAAATTTTTTAAAAACATATGTTTTTAGACGTTTTGCCGTTTTTGAGCCGGAAATGGTTCGCGCGCTAAATTTCGTTCAAATTATAATACGAATTGCGTCGATCTCTTAATGCTACAAGGTTTGATTATATACGAAAATGAAAGTTTGGAATATCCTCTTTAAAATGGTATCAATATTATTACATTTATTGATCGTTTTCCATGTGTAATGAGTAGTTGAACAAAAATTGACCTATATTGCCGGTATCCGGCGATTGACGATTTTCGCAAAAATGAAATTGCCGGATATCCGGCAATGGCCGCTTCTAGGGTTAAATTTAGAAAAAATTCGATTTTCCTGGGATTGATGCTGTTTGTAAACTTATTTTTGGCCAAAACGCTCCTAAATGCAAAGTTGAAGCAAAATCTATCTGCTGGATTTTGAGAACGTAGAACACACATCCTTACAGAAACTGCTCGTATTAATTTATTTGTTTTTTTTATGTATTCCAGAGCTTACAATATTTACAAAGACAACTTTCTCTCGAAACTGTGTTTTTGAGGTTCGGCAAAACAAAATAGGCTCGCCGAAATGTCGGTAAATGTGCAGGAAGTTTGCCTGAGTTACCGACGCCCGAGCCAAGATATCGGGAGTCACAAAAAATGTGAAATCAAGATCAAGCGTTGTGTCCCCTGCCCCCCCCTCCCCCAACCGACCCCGAAAGATTTCTCATTGAATGACATTTGCGGCAAAACAAAATGGGCTCGCCGAAATGTCGGTAAATGTGCAGGAAGTTTGCCTGAGTTACCGACGCCCGAGCCAAGATATCGGGAGTCACAAAAAATGTGAAATCAAGATCAAGCGTTGTGTCCCCTGCCCCCCCCCTCCCCCAACCGACCCCGAAAGATTTCTCATTAAATGACATTTGCGGCACACCCGAACAATTGAGTGGCCAGCTCAGAGCTGTAGGGTTATAAAACTTAGCGCGCTTCACCGCACTGGCCCGAACCGTACCGGGCGAGCTTCTACAAGGTATTGGGTGTCCAACACGATTTACACTGTAGTGTTGGATATATAATGTACTTTAATTTTCAAACGGTCTGAGTTTCTACAAAATTCACTAATTATCGCTGAGCAAAATTATTATTTGTATCTATAAATGGAAGTTGAAGGATGTAACACGAATTGTTTAGGCATTCAAAGACGTCAAACCTCCACAACCATCGTATACTTTATTAAAAGCTCTTCAACCATTAAAGAAATGGAGACCTTTAACAATTAATTGCCGTGGTAATGCAGCTGACAAATCGGGTTCCTTCTTTAGTTTTTGTCTAGGGGCTCAGGGGTGTATGCTGTGACCCGAAATATGATGAAAAATCGTTATTGCGGAATAAAATTATCTACAGCTTTTGTATTTGAGGTTTTGCCCTACGAGCAATTTCTGTAAGGATGTGTGTTCTACGTTCTCAAAATCCAGCAGATAGATTTTCCTTCAACTTTGCATTTAGGAGCATTTTGGCCCAAAAATAAGTTTACAAACAGCATCAATCCCAGAAAAAATCGAATTTTGTCTAAATTTAAGTTTAAAAATCATAATTTCTAACATTGGTCTTATAAGTTGCTATTTTGGTAACGAAATAAAAACCGAAAGTAAACAAAAATAAAGTAACATTAATTTTAAGCAGTTTTTTTAACAGCTGTTATTTGTGAAGAGCCTGGAGCCCAATTTTTGAATCGAGTATGAGTCGTGAATTACATCTCACCAGTTTACCCCTTACGATGGTTCTCGAGATGACTCGAGATGGTAAAATTTAAGTTTGTGTTAGCATCCGGTTTCAACCGTCAAAATAATAACACCAGTACCAGGGGGACCGAGCTTAAGCTCGGTAAAATTATTACTTCTATTCGCACACAAAGCTCGTTCGCTCCGCTCACTCGCCCTCTTCCATTTTAAAGACGAGCTCGTTAACTTCGCTCACTCGCCAAGCCGACGGGTGTTGCACTTTGGTATAGTTTTGTTAAACTAAAGGTTAAAGATGTAACACATGGGCTTATATCTACAGTTATCAGCTGATTTTTGTTCAATTAATAAAATCTCCATAAGGAAAACATGGGATCTTTGAAGTGCTCTAGCCCGATTTTGTGTGAAAACCCGATTTTTCCCAGACATGGGACCAGCTTCAATCAATTTCTGGTGGCCAAAATCCCCATATTCAATCAAAAAATAAAAAATCCTTGGAGCGAAAAAAAACTTTGACCGTACAAACAGAGCTTGTTTTAGAGTATAAGATTAACTATTGCCAGTAATATTAATTTAAAGATTGAACATAATTACGACTTTTTTATTTTAAATGTTTAATCACGCAATTGTAAGCATCAATATATATTTTAGGCTATTTAACTAACGCAAATATAACCTAGACTTTAAAGTATGAAAGTTGTCATTGATAAATTGAATTATTTCCTTTTTCGATCGAGATAAAGGAGAATTTTCAACCTCACGTGAGATTATCTCACCCAAACCACTTACCACCGATTTGCTATATTAGTGAAAACGGGTGAGTTGGTGAGATTCATTCAATTGAAAAATTGGACCCATGGTGTAGATTTAATAGCTTAATTACCATGACACAAAAAAATGAATATAAACCAATGAGCAAGGCTCGGTTAACCTGGTACTGTTATTACAAAACAAACACTTGTATGGTAATCAATTAGTTTATTGTCTAAAGCACATATAATATTGTATTGTTTTATCAGATGTCATGTTGCATTATGTAAGCTCGCAATTTCGTGGCGTCTTGTATAAAAATGATTCCATCAGGCATTCAGACATACAATGATATAGATCTGGACATCCAAGTGCTATTATTTTATGTAATATTTTTAATCTTAATGCCGCTATGAAGAATCCGATGGTAATTCACTTTATTCAATAATCATAACTTTTGGAATAAATCAAAAGTTCTGTCAGTTGGCGATGGAATAAAAGAATGAGTTTTAAAATGCAAATTAGATCTTTTGTTTTGCATTTGCTCTTCTCCAGCTTGATCGAGAATCATTTCCCCTACAATGAAGGGTCGGTCAAATTAGTCACGCACCGTGGGTAAAGGGGAGACCGCCCTCTTATTACAACTCCCCGACACCTGTCGCTATCGTGTTATATTTACACTGTCTTATGCGCTTTAGCGTTTGTCAATAAATCTTCAAAGGCCAGCTTTAGTGAAGCGTCATTAAACATGAAACAACCAACACTAGAAAATCGTGTGCTATAGTCGGCACAATGGCGTTTATTAAGGAATATATTACCCATAAAACAGACCAAATCTTGCGCGGCACATATGACTGTAAAAGTTTTTCGGCCGTCACGGGCTAATTGTTTATTGGAGAGCGTGTATTTATTAACCATAGCCACCATGTCGTCCTTTTGTTCTGTTAACGGCGTCGTCTTGCGTATGTTATCCGTCATAGTTTCCAAATGGCTAACGTCTCCTTTTGCTTGCGATTCCACAATGGATAAAAGTCTACGATCGGGGTCAGTGTGTATGTCCATTAAATGGTCAGCGGTAACGTAGGTGTTATTGTCCGGATCGGAATTATGGAGTCTCAGGGCGAGCTCAAAGCGAACGTACTCTTCACGCAAGTAACCGCAGGCCGCTTCCGCCATAAACATGGGGCTCATACCATACACTCGAGTAAAATAGCCAGGACACATGTATGCAAACTTTTCGCGGAAACGCTGCATAACTATCAGATTAGTCTCGCTAATGGAATATCGGGGCGAAGCTATCAGAGTCACCGAACGACTCATAGCCAACTGCATTTCTAAAGTCGAAGCTTGATACAGAAATGTGCTCTCATAATCATAACCGCCGATAGGTGATTTTTTGAGCCGTAGATAGACAGTATTTTTATCGCCATCTTGATCTTGGTGCAGCGGTCGAGCCAATGAACAGGGAATAATAAGTGTTTGTATGGTCGGATCAGAATTACGTAGCAGTCGCAATAGGAACATACAACCCGGTGTTAATGAAGGGTCTCGTTTAACGCTACCTACACTCATGTCAAAGCCAATCGATTCTAAACGATCATACAATGTCTGCGGCACGAGTATACATTCACGTTCTTGTGTGCAAGAAATAACAGATGTCTGATAAGCACCAAAAGTCTCGAAGCCGGTTACACAAGTGCGAGACATCGACTCTTTCCCACTGCAGTAACGGTTAAAATTATTAATTTTAAAATTCGACTGACTGAAGCGACGGTAGCGTTCAGATACAATTCTAGGATCTTTACCTGCCACTAACGCTCTAATTAGTGAAAAAAAATGATTTGATGATTGTTCGCGCCATATTGACGGGTCAAATATCGTGTATGTAACAGTTTGTTGATTTTCTTTATCTGTTAATTTAAATACTGTCCGTTTCCGTAAGTTTGTACGTGGGATTTTAGTTGTTTTACCCGGCGTGGCGCGGTTTGTTTTTAGTACCGATGGTTCAGCTGGAGCCGTTATGACAAAAGTGTTTGTATAATTCCGCACGTCCACTGCGTCTTCACAGCATCGCTCAATTGTAATGTAACAATTTTCCATTTTGGATGACCTGTGTTTATGCACGTGACGCTCGCAAAAATAAAAAACAGGTTGCCGAACGTCATAAATATGTTCCCATAGCAACCTTTTATCATCCGTACGCCCCGCTATGGCGTTGGTGAATAGTGACAAGGACGTGTGCTGATAACGGTGGGGACATATTACTGAGCAGACACGATCACAAACAATCGGCTCAGAGACGAGACAGTTGCGTTGTTTTCCAGTAGCATCCCAGAGAAGCCGGCAATTTATGCAGTTGTAACAGGGTGGTCTATGTACATGGGGACAACAAGATGACAGCGCTTTTGTACGCAAAACGTCCATGGCGTGGAAGCGTAGTTCATCTCGCGTCAATAGTGGTTGTGTTGTCATACCACAACGAGAGCAGACGGACACGGTCGTTATACAACAAATCCGTCTGTCATGCCGGTGCATCATACCAACACATTTACATCGCGATGTGTATAGATTATTAGCATTTAAAAAATGGTCTTGTAATTGATCGGCACGCACCTGCAGAGTTTGCTGCAAAGGCCTGAGTTTATATTTGTAGGTGAGAAATAAAGGCCAGTCAGTTTGTGCATTATTATCATCTCGGAATTTGGCAGGATGGGTGGATCGAAATGTCAAGTCTCGTAAATAATTGTATCGTGTGTGGCTCTTTTTTACCAACCACTCCATGATACTAAGCGTAACCACCAATATTGGACCTATAAATACAAAATAACCCCCCCCCACCATTCCCAGCATCAGCTAATTAGCAGTTTTAATAGTGCCTAGGTTTAACCACTGAAATCCAATATAAATATTAAAAACGAGCTCTTCGTCAGCCATCATTAGGTAAATAGTGCCGTCCTTGGGGTGGGCGGGCAAGTTTAGCGGCCGCTCCAGACCTAGCGCTGGGCTCTAAATCAATATTTAGTAAAGTTTAAGTTATTTAGTAAAAAAGAGGTATACACAATACAATTATTTACGAGACTTGACATTTCGATCCGCCCATCCTGCCGAATTCCGAGATGATAGTAATGCACAAACTGACTGGCCTTTATTTCTCACCTACAAATATAAACTCAGGCCTTTGCAGCAAACTCTGCGCAGGTGCGTGCCAATCAATTACAAGACCATTTAATAAATGGAAACAATCTATACACATCACGGTGTAAATGTGTTGGTATGATGCACCGGCATGACAGACGGATTAGTTGTATAACGACCGTGTCCGTCTGCTCTCGTTGTGGTATGACAACACAACCACTGTTGATGCGAGATGAGCTACGCTTCCACGCCATGGACGTTTAGCGTACAAAAGCGCTGTCATCTTGTCGTGTCCATGTACATAGACCACCCTGTTACAACTGCATAAATTGCCGGCTTCTCTGGGATGCTACTGGAAAACAACGCAACTGTCTCGTCTCTGAGCCGATTGTTTGTGATCGTGTCTGCTCAGTAATATGTCCCCACCGTTATCAGCACACGTCCTTGTCACTATTCCCACCGTTATCAGCACACGTCCTTGTCACTATTCACAAACGGCCGCAGACATTGTATGATCGTTTGGAAGCGATTGGCTTTGGCATGAGTGTGGGTAGCGTTAAACAAGACCCTTTATTAACACCGAGTTGTATGTTCCTATTGTGACTGCTCCGTAATTCTGATCCGACCATACAAACACTTATTATTCCCTGTTCATTGGCTCGACCGCTGCACCAAGATCAAGATGGCGATAAAAATACTGTCTATCTACGGCTCAAAAAATCACCTATCGGCGGTTATGATTATGAGAGCACATTTCTGTATCAAGCGTAAGAGATCAAGCGTTCTGTATCAAGAGTAAGGATGTGTTAATATTTCACTAATTAACCAATATTTTTGGATAAAACTTGGAATTTAGCATCATTTAGTTGAGATTTATCCATTTAAGGTAAAAAAATATTGGTTTTTATACTTTTCATGGCAGCAAACCTGCATACTCTTTTCCCATGTTAATCACTGCATACTCTTTTCCCATGTTAATCATATAGAATAGGCAAACTTCTTTAGCAATGGACAGACATTAACGAAACTTAGTATATGGCTTTATATGGTCGAAATAAATTGATTTTATGCTAATAACCTACTTTTAGTGTTCCCCATGGCAGCATACCTGCATACTCTTCTATTTATCATAAGGAGACTAGACTGTTTTTCCTATTTATGAGCATGTGATGACATTTGGTTTACAGGTTTATCTGGTCAAATTTAATATTACTAATTAGGAAATTCACTGAGTACGCAGGTCTGCAGCGACGGGGTGTATTTACAATCCATTCATAAAAAAATATGGTTCGTGTGACTTTTACGATATTGCTAATGAAATTTGTATAGTGAAAAATGAACATAAAAAAACTGCATTTTACACAAAACACAGTTCTTCATCACCCAGATCATCCATGTTTTGTGTAGATTTCAAGTATTTTATTTGTTCAATAAATACTCAATATTACCAAATTCTAGGCCGTTGTTATATGATGCTGCTGAATTCAATAGCGTCACGTTTGTTACACTATTTAAAGGTTTGGGTGATGGGGCGGTAATAGCTGTAATATTAAACATGGAATGAAGGTTGCATCCCCTACCAGGATCTGCATACTTAGAATGAAGTTTAAGATCATCCCATGGTTGTCAATAGAGATAGTGGAAAAGACGAGGGTTATGGCGACAATTTTTCAGTCGAAATTAAATTCTGGGAGAAGCTGCGATAGTGACACTGATTATTCCGATAACGACGCAGAAGAAAATATTCCAAAAGTGGGTAGCATACCAGGAGCTAACTCAGTATTAGAAGTCGCAACCATTGATTATGACACACCGCCGACAAATGTTGTATATTTTCTCAGAAACTATCTAAATATGTTGTTTGGTAGTTTACTATACGAGATCGTGTGCGGTGATGAACATACAAACACGTACGAATCTCTTCCAGACGAAGATGGACCGCTACGTGCAATACCTAATGTTGTTGGTGAGATATTAGAATATAATAACGTTTATTTTGATCGAATTGACATAATTGAATCACAAGACCCTTATATCCCAGAACCTATTTGGCATACGGTAAATTTGAGAGACAATAGTTTACGTCTACACCTGAATCGTGTGCTGTATAACCGATACTGCAGCAAGGCACCTATCGATTGTCCAGTGACAATAATCCCCTGCCGAATTCCGCTAGACGATCTGGACCCACCACGTTCAACTGAGAACTTGCCACAAATAGATAGATCGGTTATATACTGTGCAATTTTATGCGATCACTCATCACAACACGTATTGTCACATATACACGATCTGATGAAGAGTGGAGATAATTATATTGATGATCTTAAACTTCATTCTAAGTATGCAGATCCTGGTAGGGGATGCACCCTCCATTCCATGTTTAATATTACAGCTATTACCGCCCCATCACCCAAACCTTTAAATAGTGTAACAAACGTGACGCTATTGAATTCAGCAGCATCATATAACAACGGCCTAGAATTTGGTGACATTGATAGGCTATTAAATCAATAAAATACTTAAAAATCTACACAAAACATGGATGATCTGATTGATGAAGAACCATGTTTTGTGCGTGAAACGCAACAAGACACAGATGATGTCCTAGGACGTCTCCAGACGAAACAGCTCGTGTTTAGTAATATTAAAAAGTTAAATAAAAAACTCAAAAAATGGGAATCCATCGGATTTTATGTATACTTTGATTTAAACCGATGTGTTACATGGTTTGAGTTGATACCGTTTCTGACTTTGTTTGAATTTAAAGATAAAACAAAAGTGATTAAAATGTTTCCCACAGATTGGTTTAGAAAAGTTGGATCTTTTAAAGATTACTGTTTTGAACACCTTCTCAAATCAAACACTTTGGATCGTGAAGCTGTATTTGCCAGATCATTTGCCATAAACGCTATTGTTTCATTAATTAAATCTGACGACATACGCAAACTACACGCAAATGTTCAAGAACACATCTTTGGACCTGCAGAAGAGAAGTTGAGTGAATTAAACACCAACGCACGGAATATGTTGTTAAAATCGGTAGAAGAAAATAAACAAAAAATAGAAAAAAACTCAGCACAACTTGAATCGCTCAGAGCCGGAATTCAAGAGATTGCAATTAGCAATACACGCATTTGTTCCTTATTGCAAGATTAGAAAAAAATCAACAATAAAATTAAAATCTGTATTAATAAAATTACATTTTTGCACATACAACACTTAAAATTATTGAAGTTCATTGTTTTGTTTATCATTAACATGTCCACTTGTTATTATAGTAGGATTCACGAAAATAGTCCGATGAGAGGCAATACATTGTTGCCAAATTTATCCTGAAGCACATGTTTATACTGTGTTACATATGGTAAAAATAATCACAAATGGCAACATTGCAGGGTGAGAGGGGGTGAGGGGGGACACAGCTGTTTAAATGTCCATCGGACTATTTTCGTGCATCTTACTAGTAGCAATGAATACAAAAACGTAAAGAAGGTCACATCTTATGGAAGAAATGGTTAAGAAAGTTTCTGTTGACTTAGTAGCGCACTCCACCATGAGAGCGCGCACGAGACAATGACCTATTAATCAGATTACATTCTGACTTTGTTGCAGATGGTCATCAGCAAAGAATCTCGTCCTCACGCTGCACTCACATATACATAACCTATAACAGTTTAACCATTACTGGACCAATTCTCACTATTAATGTAGGAACACTATTTTTCCGTCCACCTACATTAGTGCTTATTTTGGAACCTAAGTAAACAAATTTAAAAATAGCAGGATACCATGACGACGTTTAAAACTTAGTTTATTTTTGTAAACATATGATTCAATAAAATATCTTCATTAGAATAACATTAAAGTTGAAAGCCCATACGACAAAGTCTTAACAATAAAAGGATTTGATGACTTAAAATAACGATTCTTCTTGAAAAAAGCTTTCCAATGATACCAAATAAGCTAGGTAACTAATGTTTAAAATAGTGTTTTAACGACACAATACTAATAAGAAATTTTATATTTCCCTCTCTCTCGTACTATGTTTAGGCCGATTCCTCTGGCGCTATCTCTATTTGGAGTGCTCAAGTTCAGTTTACAGCGCTCCTAGCGGAATAAAATGTTGGCCAATTTTTAACATGGGATGTGACCTTCTTAACGTTTTTGTATTCATTGCTAGTAGTGAGCATTTCATATTTAACATTAGTAAACAAGAAGCGGGTTTTTTGTATATGGTTATACGACCCCAGCCCCTTCCTGAAATTCTTCCGATGCTGTCGGTATACAAGAATACTATCACCACTGGCTAAATTCTAAATTGTATTTTTTTGTGTTTTTTTGTTTCCTGTATGAAAGAAAGCTTTTTTGCGTTTTAAATTGGTGAGGTTGAGGATGGCAATTTCAGAACGTCCAGTTGTTTGAAACTGGAATGACAAACTTAAACTTCGGCTAGCAACGGGCAGAACTAATTATGCATATCCTTAAATAAAGAATTTTGGGGGAGACGGCTGTGGTGGCCGTTTGTCGGCTCCGGCCGCCGCGGGTGGTTGCGGTGGGAGTGGGAGTGGTGTGGTGGCTGGCTGGCGGATGCGGCTGGGCAGTTAGCTACTAAAACATCAAACTGGCACCTTTCCTAAAATATGTGGTGTCAGTTGTCAAATTACAGTATTAACCATTTCAACCTTGGGTGGCGCCAAAAATACCGCCAGTGGACTTAATATAATACCTATTTCATGTAAGGCAGGTACAGTAGAGTAACTGAAAAAAATCATTAGCTACAGGTACCTAAAATATGTGTGGTCTGCCGTTTACTGGCTTTTATAGACTAGCTTTCTCCCGCGGCTTCGCTCGCGTTACTCGCCGTCAGGTTTAGCTCGTTCGCTACGCTCACTCACTGTAACGCTTCACCCTATATATATAAGAAATTGCTGGAATACCTAAAATTGTAATTTTCTATTGAATTTGTTGCGTAGCAACAGTAACCTGGAGTTATAATAGTCAAACGGTTAGCCTAGGCGCATATTGAGCTGTGCGGCACAGTCCGGGCGGCGCAGCGCAGCATCGGCAAACACTCGCACAGTTTACTGCGTCGCACAGCTTACATCACATATTGGGACGCAGTTCGGTGTCGAAGTGTCGTTGTAGTATTGAGTTGGTGGATGAAATAAGAATAAAGTTTCTGTAAGATTGCAATTCTATAATTATACAAGACATTATCAATAATATTTTACATTGATTTCTACGATGGACAGATGGGAAGTTACCAACGGTGAGCGATTCGGTTCCGTGTGTTCATCCACCTCTTGCAAATCCGGTCTTCTTCTACAAATGGAATAAAATTTCTTTCAATTCTTCCATGGATGGTAAAATACTTTCATTTCGTCGGTGGCGAAGAATCATCATTTCTAGGAGTAAAGACATCCGCAAGAGCTGTTTGTGTTGTGAAAATCCAAAGGCGAACAACGAAGGGCTTGAATACAAATCGTCTTGCAATTTAATAGATATTTCAAAATTTGAACGGTAGTTGTTGTATAGCCTGTCTAAATACTCCACACCTTCCGTTTTGGTATTACGGGCCCAGTATGTCATGGTCTTGTGTACCTGTTCAAGTGTAGTTTTTTTCGAGCGCGACATAGCTGTGGTTGTGTGTTTCTGTTAATCGCAACGAAGAATGATTTACCTAACAGCGAATACTCTAATTTATATAGAATTGGTAGGGGCATAAACCAGCGACCAAGGAGTGCTATATTCAATGCTATTTAACAGCTGATAGTGGTGGGGGTATTCCCCTTGCCAACAGCCAACAAGTCATCTCCCAGCAGTAGATTGGACAGGTGGTGAAGCCACATTCTGCAGTACATAGGTGTAACTAGCGGGTCCTCTGCTCGCGACGGGCCTAAATGAACATAAAATTTGACAAGACCGTAAACAATTGTTAAATAATATTACAAATTTCAAAATGGCTGATGGTTTTTTAGAGAGAAGTCCAGTGGAGGGTCTTGGATTTTAGTTCATAAATCAGTATGTTTTAAAATTAGAAGTGATTTAACAGTATTTAACAATGAATTTTACTTTGAGGGTTCATATATTGAGATTTGTGATATAAATTTAATTGTCATATCGGTATATAGAATTCCTAACTGCTAAAAGTATTTTTAGATACCTTTTATGAATTACTACAGAAATTAAAACATAAAAAAGAATTGCAGAATAAAAGATTTTTAGTTGTAGCAGACTTTAATATTGTCATTAATAAAGATAACGACATAACAAATTTTTTTAAAGCGCATTTAAGAAACTTTGGTTTTAGGTTAAATTTTAGAGAACCTACAAGAATTGCTGGGCACTCTGCAACAGCTATTGATAATATTGTAGTAAATTTCAACTATGGGAATCGTACGTTCTCATCAAATAGTTGCTCTGATTTATCCGACCATAATATCTTAATGATAAATTTACCCAACTTTGTGAATTTGCCAAACAAATGTTTTCGAGTCAAAAAAGATTGTTTCCAACAAAAAAATTTCCGCCATTTGTAAAAGCATTGTCTGATAGATTGTGTAATTTTAAGTTATCATTAACTGTTGATAGTAACTATAACAGTTTTTTGGAGATTTTTTACTACACCATGATTGAGATTTTTCCAGTTAGGAGCGTTCAAAATTCTACAGTTAATACTGTTAAGTGGGTTGCACCAGGTATTATTATCTACATTAAAATGCTTAGATTGTTTCATTATATGCCAAAGCACCTGTTTGTATATGTTCTTGTGTTGTAATATAAAATATTTATGTGCTAATAAACTATTTGAAGTTGAGCAATGTAAAATATTATTGACAATGTCTTGTAATTATGCTTATTTATTATCTCTGAAGTACTATTATTCACATTATTTTTTGAGCATTCCTACATAGAAGACTAGCACTCTCTATTGAAATTGGTATACAATGGCCCCCCACAGGAATTAAAACATTTAATCCTATAAGAATTCCTTTGCTCTCTAAATTTCCTATTTAAATAACATTGTGATTAAATAAAGCATTTTAAACATAAATGCAGCGCATTGCGCTGCACGGCCCCCCTAGTACTTAGGCTTCGTCCATAAATTACGTCATCGCTCTTTGGTCATTTTTGGACCCCCCTCCCTAAAATCATCCTTCCATCATAATTTGTCTGACCCCCCCCTCTTGGAAAAATGATGTCATTTTTAACAAACCTTTGTATTAAGTAAAAATAATGCTTTTTAAACGCTACATGGTAAACTAAAAAAATGACCAAACAAATCTAAATTTACCTTCAGAAATAAAGCAAAAATGACTTTCTCAATGGAAAAATAAACTATAAAACAACGCCATAAAATAGTCTTATGTATTTTATAGATAATTATTTTGAAATATGTAAAGAATAACCATAAGTACCCTTTTTGAAACATTAATTTATTATTACACTTATTAAGTTATTATTAAGTGCAAAAATAAATTAATGTTTCAAAAAGGGTACTTATGATTATTCTTTACATATTTCAAAATAATTACAGTAGCCCTTATCTGCGAAATCTGTATAATAATTATTTTATAATAGTCGAGTTGTGAGAATTTATCATTGTTTTACTGTTAAAGTTTGATATAAAATATCATATTTAAAATGACGTCATATCAAAGCCGACCCTCCCTTGCACATCACCTCAACGTCATTTTCAATCTGGACCCCCCCTATTTTCAGATGACGTAATTTATGGACGACCCCTTATTTAATACGATAAGGGTATTTTTGTCTTGAAAACTCCTCCTACAATTTTCAACATCCTCCTACAATTTTCAACAGATTTTTTTGGATTGGTCGAATATCATTGACTTAGAGCTAAAAAAACATTTGTATTGTATTAAAATAAACTGCTCGATTTTGAGCAACACGTATACTAGTGGGTGAACAAGGTATATGCACGTAGCTTGTAGGCTGGGTGTTTATTGCCCCTAAAGTATTTATTTTAAATTTTATGTGAACACCGATCACAAAGTGGGGGCGGTTGATATATTTGTCAAACCCCGTGCAAAGAAAGATGCCTCCCGGGTTTTTGAACAACACGCCGCTTCCACCCCACCCTTCCCGCACCCACCCTCACCCCCAATGGGGATGTGATGTTTTAGTAGCTAACTGCCCAGCCGCATCCGCCAGCCAGCCACCACACCCCTCCCCCTCCCACCGCAACCACCCGCGGCGGCCGGAGCCGACAAACGGCCACCACAGCCGTCTCCCCCAAAATTCTTTATTTAAGGATATGCATAATTAGTTCTGCCCGTTGTTAGCCGAAGTTTAAGTTTGTCATTCCAGTTTCAAACAACTGGACGTTCTGAAATTGCCATCCTCAACCTCACCAATTTAAAACGCAAAAAAGCATTCTTTCATACAGGAAACAAAAAAACACAAAAAAATACAATTTAGAATTTAGCCAGTGGTGATAGTATTCTTGTATACCGACAGCATCGGAAGAATTTCAGGAAGGGGCTGGGGTCGTATAACCATATACAAAAAACCCGCTTCTAGTTTACTAATGTTAAATATGAAATGCTCTTTACTAATAATGTATATGTTTGTGGTGAAATGCCTGAATAATAGAGTTGATTAACATTTTATATCAATCAGTACTGGTTATGGATGGTAAAATGATCGCCTTGCAGAAAAGGATATTTGTCATTGCTTCCGGCTTTCTTGATCATGTCTTTGTTATTTGAAACATTTATAAAGTTGCACTCATTCCCAGTTGTAACCAACATGTATAAATAATCTGGAGGATAGCTTCCAGCAAGTCCACTTCCATTCGGTTCTGTTTGTCTGTTGATTCTGGTTATTAATAATTGCTGATAGACAGGACAGGGTGAAACTCCGCATCAGCAATAGGAGATTCACTCTAGACCTATTTTTGAGAAGGGATAGAAATAGGAAGAAATTAATTAATTTTTACATTTCAATAGGCTTTTATTTATGTCTCAATATTTTTTAATCCCTTTAAAACCGGATTTCGGGACTTTTGGGCGTCCCGATAAAATTTTTCGGGATATTGCATGACATGATGAAAAACCGGGACAATCCCGGAAAATTTTAGTCTGGAAAATTTTTAGTCTGGAAAATTTTAAATATTTATATTATGTAAGCTTGGATTTAAAATATTTTAGAATAAACTTTTTGATTATACATAAGATATTTTATTTTAGTCTGGAAAAGTTTAAATATTTATAAAAAATTAAAGCAATTGCATATTTTTTGTTAGCTTTTTATTCTAAAAATTGCTTAAAATATAGAACCAACACATTTTTTTATAAAAAAAGTTGCATAATTAATAAATTGCCCTTTTCCTCGCTGAAATATTCCTGGAATAGACCTTTTTAAATGCGCACACGGATGTAGTACGGTGACAAATAATTACAATCATAACCTCTTAAAGTTTTGTTGCAATTTAATATTTAAATCGCTTGCGTTATTTGTTACAAAAATAGTGCAATCGCTGTGTATGGCGTACGCCACATTAATTAACTTTACAAGGCGTATGTAGTCTAATGCACTAGGCATTTTCACTTGCGTATAGTAATTGGAATATTTCCATTCAGTTTCCCAACCCCGGTTATAAACCTCAGATAATGGGCGACGACATATGGTGCTGAATCCTTCACCTAACAATATATCTAATATGTAAATACATTCTACCAAGCTATTTAATGGATTTACAATCCCATTTGGGGCCCCGTCTGCATAATATATCACCCCTTTGTATAAAATATCTTCTAAAGAATTTTCAGGAGCTGTGTTAAATGTGTGCATAAAAAGTATGGTACGTATAACCGAAGCCATATAACTTTCCGTAAATCGTATTTTTTCATCCGACCGTGCGTCTCTGGTGAGATAGAACTGTGATCTAATTAATTTACAATACGGTTTTTGCACTGGTTTTAAAGTATGCAAAGCATATATGTAACGTGCTGCATTTGCTTGTGTTGGTTGGTTAGCCATTGGAAACTATATATCCATGCCGTTACAATTGGATGCTTGTAATATCCCCATACCACCAAATCATAACCCCATTAAGTCAAATGATGGTTATAAAATGAAACTGTATGAAAAAAAAGACTTGCCTATAGAGTCGCCGTATACAGAAATGCGACGTTTACATCGTCAGGGGTATACGCATGTAGCGAACATGCCGTGTAGCAATTTTTATGACGTATTAGAGTTTGGGCGGTTGTTCGGCATTGTTGTGCGTGATTATAGAATTATTTCTTACGTAGCACGTAAGAAATCATAGGGATTTTTCAATTTTAACTTGAATTTGGGAACTGAATCCGCGAGACAAATAACGGTGAGGATAGCAGAAAGAACCGATGTAAGTTTTGTCCGAATTGAGCCGGTTGCGTTGTGTGTGTCACCTCCCAGTGGGGGGGGTAATGTCGCTCGTCTATCGTCGGCATATAGGATTTTAAGCCATAAGTTTGAAAATCGTATCTTCCTGGTCAAGTGGTCAGGGTTCAGGTGGTTGAGGATAAATAGAGGAGCTTTGGGTATAGAAAAAGCATTCAACATGGGGACTCAGACGCCGTATTTCTATCAACCATCACCTTTACAAACACAATATTCATCATCACTAGCCCCATTAAGTATGCCTTCGTCGATTGGTCCATTAGCTGCTGCACCTCTTCCTAGCTCGGCTTATCCAGCATCTGTTGTGTCGAATTTAATCAACGATTCTACAGCCAGTACTGGTGAAGTGTTAAAATTCGGTTCTTACGCACCTACAAAAGATGCCAATTCCGTTCTCAACATCACTGGTGAAGGGGGAAAACGAGTCAAGGCCCCCGAATATCAAATGCTGCATAACGATTATGTGACTTTTAAAGCTATGGACTTAATGGATGAAGATTCTTTAGATAACTTATTCGCGATGCATAAGTTATTTGTAGATAGCAGATATAAGTATTCGTTTTTGGCAACTCTTTATCGAAACAAGTATAGGGATTTATATGAGAAATACCCTGGCTTAGAACCATTTATGACGTTCACTCTATACGTGACCGTTCATTTCGATCTCAATACTCTGGCGGCTATGAAAAGCACAAAAATAGGACCTGCATTTAAACGCGGACCTGACAACTACTCTTTATTGAACCCGTTCAACAAACGAAGAAGGAACACCAAGTCTCTTTCTGCTACTCAAGATACAGAAGCGGCTGCAGGCACCGTATCTAAAAAACACCCGTTTCTTGAGACGAAAGAGTATATGCAATCGGCCAATTTGTACAAATTTGGCTCAGCTGTAAGTGCAATTTTTGTACCGCCCGATTTTGCCATATGTGAGGGTGTGTTGATGGCGACAAAGATACGACCATTCATGAAAGACGGACCCGGAGTGAAACGAGAATTTGACGGTTTAACTTTGAAGATGAATTTACCAATTTTGAGTAATGTCATGAGTGAGAAGCGCAAATTCTATCATTATAACATTACTATAGAGAATATGAATTCACTACGTTGGCTGGTGCGAAACATGACGGATCTTTCAGTTGGTAATATAGCAGTTGGGATTCGAAAAGAGGCCAAAGTAAGGTCATATTCGGCGGGTCAGCCATACACCAAAAATGTATTAAGCACTCTTGATTTTGAATCTCGATGCTTTGAAGAACTGTTATTTTGCACTTTTGAATGTTTAGATCTGCCCGTTGATGCGAGCGGGTTGTTGTTATGGCCAAGAATATATCCAGAAACATTCTTTACGCTTACCGCAAATCCTGAGTTATCCGAGGACGAATTGAAACTTGTAACAAACAACTACGGTCACGTTTTTGAAGGATTGCGTTCTAAGCTATGTGATTACAAGCGTGCCAGCTCTCTTGAAATTCCGGAATGGTGCGTTCCTGATGCAGTTGGAGAAATTTGATTTTATAATCAGATTTAACGGTTTGTGCTTTGAATTATATACCATTTTATGAATTTTTGTGTTTTTAATACCCATACTCATAGATAATAGATTAAGGTTATGTTTTCTGTTATGATTATAGTTTTATTTACTCTTATATTGTTTTTATACGGCCTTCTATACCACGGTAGGTAAAAAAATGAACAGTTTAAGAGACCTTGTAAAAGGGTTGGCAAAAGCTTCTAAAGTATCTGGTAAAAACTCATCAAAAAATGTTGGAAAAGTACTAGAGAAGGTTGAGACGGGCATTCCTTCTGTTGATAATATATTCCGCACCGCCACGGTAACGCGGAGTGAGAGTGGGGTGATTCTCATAGACAACGTGCCTGTCAATCGCGTATATGATTTTGTTCGTAAAGGCGATTTAATCGGTTTATTAATGCTACTTGACAAAAGAGCGCTAGTTACGGCAGAACAGGCAAGCACTTTTCGTAAAATAATTTCCGATTTCCCTGAGGTAAAACTTGCGGAATTAGATGAATCAATCAGACAGATTAAAATGGCTTGGCCCGATTTGGACATAAGTGTAGATCAACTAGACAATCTCCCAAAATCTGCACAATATCAATTAAGAAGAATAACTAAAAAGTTATACAAACATATCCCACACGGCGCTAAAGTTTCGCTTATAATTGGTGGGTTTGTCATGGGCGCGAATTGGCTCAAAGAGGCGACTGAAGCACGTCGTGGGTGTTTTATGTTCAAAAACGTCAGTGGTAAAATGGTTTCATGCCGTATTGACGATTTTTCATGCTCGATATCGCCGCGCGGACCTGCACAGCTGCCCAACTTATGCAAAGCTCGCAATTATGAGGGTTTCTACAATACTACACTCGTTTTGATGGCGGCATGCCAAAACGATGAGTTTGACCATTGCGCGCAGAGCATCGCGACGGCACTCGGTATGGAAAACATTACAGGTAAATTTGAAGAGATATACAAAGACGAGAACAAATACCTCTTGGCGGCTGAAGCGATAGACAAAGTAGCAAAGAATAATAAATTGCCAAAATTTAAAATTTGTGATATAAGCCACCCTTCTGTAGACCGAGGAGTTGTAACACCTTGCCGAATGTGCGATTCAAATGCTGATCCAAAGGGAACCGCCTACATTGACCCGTCACAATACGCCGATGGTAATATCGCGTTTCGTTGCAATGCCAACCCATCTATTATTGACACAATATCCGACATTATGCAGTCTAAGGGTGTTAATCTATTGGACGGTTTTGCGTCAACTATGTATACAATTCTGAAACCGTTTGTATTAGCCAGTCTTATGATTCTTTGTATACTTTTCACTGTGGGTATCGGTTTGCGTTTCTTTAAACGTAAAGCTGAGGATTTAATATCCATAGAGGATTCAACTGCATTACCAAAAGATATGCCTGTGTTTTACTAATTCTTGTGCTTAAAAATTATTTAAGACACACAACAAGACAAGAATTGAGAATTCCCTCAGACTGAGTTTGTAAGTTGGGGGGGCCATTCTGGGCTTGATATACGTCCCGGTTTAACCGAGGTAGTCCCGGATTCTAGCTGTTGTCCCGGTGTCCCGGCCGGTTTTGCTTTTGTCCCGGCTTTTCGTAAAAGTTGAGAAAACAGTAAATTATTAATAAAAAATAAATTTTAGTTTGTTTGATTTCTTAAAATGAATTTTTTTTTTATTTTAACAATGAAAAGTACTATTATTAAATTTGCATGACGATTCAATTTGTAGAAGGCGATCGAATTTAAATTCAAAACAATTACGTCCGAGAGGTGAGGTGGGTAAAGCCCATATGGGGTATTTTCATATAGGACTGAAAATGGTATACAGCAGCAGCGGGCTATTCCCTAAAACTTTTACACGTCATCAGTTCTTGATAGATTTGGCAACAATTCATCAACTCCAAAACAATCAAAGAGGCCATGGGTTAAAGTCTTTATTGCAATTAATTACAGGTCGTGTAGAAATATCTAGGTATAGCCAAAATAAAACATTTTAAGTTATTTTATTTATTGTACTCTTAATAACTATACCAAGTAGACATTGTTAACTGCTTTTTTTCACGGCAAGACCTAAGCCCGGGACCATATTTTTTAGTTTTGAGGCCCCCAGAAGCCAAAAAGACCGTTCGTTCAGATTGAGATATGTTTATATATGAGTGTGAGTGTCCATGAACACGATAACTTTTAAACGGGTGTACATTTTCAAACCTTAACAAGCTGATTGTAAACGAACGAGGTATTTTGTCTAAATTGGTCTAAATACAGAGTGGATAAACAAAAGCTCATGAAGGATTTGGTTTAGGCCTATTATGGTCAGTACCTAAAAACGTTTACAATTATTATAATGTATTATCCTTTAAATGGAAAGAAAGTTGCTTAATTATATAAAATAGCTGATTGCTATGAAATTAAGACTGAATTGTAAAGGTTCAGTTTAAATAAATTGTTTACATTTGTATTAAAAGAAACGGATGTATCGTAAATTCGTTGTGCAATCAATTTGTCGGTTGCCAGGTTGTAATGCTTTATATTTCTCCCACCGACCAACGGAATTTGTGGCACAGTCGGTAGCGTAACTTTATTCAAATCAGAAGGCCCGGGTTCCAAACCGAACGCCTCAATTATATATCAATTTTATATATTAATTTTTTTTCTCTTGTTACATCCGGGCATTTATCAACCAATATTAGTTAAAATAATATGTACCCTTTTTATCATCACTGAATTGTATTAGTATTAGTTTCTTTTCCTGGATAGTTTTAATGTTTTGTTTTTTGGACATTTATATCGGGTTTTAAGGAATATGCTTCTAGGCCTACTTTGACAGACACTACAACTAAAATTATATAATTTTCTGTGAAATAAATTTGTATTCTTTAAATTTGGATAATTATTGAAACTTGCACACAACAGAATAAATATTGCTACATGAAAGTGGTTATAAATGGTTTCTCTACGTTCTATCCTACCCTAATACCAATATTTGTTAAAGCCATCCATCATAAGTTACAACACTGTAGACCTTTCCTAATTCTTGAAAAAAAAAAACTGTTAAGAACAATTTATCCAATAGGCCTACAAGTGGATATTGGTCTACTTATTTCTGATGTTGTTGAACCTAATAGAACGGTTTCTTTAGCCTCCTGAGACCCAACAGGTACGGCAGAAGGATACGATTTTCGACCTTATGGCTGAAAATCCTGCCCGCCGACGACAGACGAACGGGCGTAGTTTATTAGGATATTCATCGCTCCGTTTTTATCCCTGTTGATACCTTTATGGCAAACTGTGCAGTTGACATATCGGTGGGGGGTTTTGGAGACTTTCACGTCGCTCTGTACACCCGACGCGTTGCAATTGCTGCATCTCTTCGTCGTGTAACTTTCGTCGAACACGATGACCGTGTTCCCTCTTCGCCGTAGTGCGTTCAGCATGCGATCGTGTGAAAACTTGTGACATTTCGAACGGAAAGACGACACGTTCATGAATTTGCAACCCGCGCCGTACACGATCAGTTCGTTTTTATCGGGGAAAAATTCGCTGGCGATCTTATCGGTAAATCTTTGATGTGACGTGTATTTGTCGAACTTGAGCCGTCTCATCCGTTTCTTCGAGTAGACGCTTTGAAGTTCCCATAGCCACTTCAGTTGAAAAGTCGTGTAAGCCATGAAATCCACACATTTCGCACCGATGAGCGAATCCCCTTTCTCCTGGGCGTTCTCCCTGTCACTTCTGACTCTGCTATCGATATCGTTGACCCATTTTTTTCTCTTTTTTTCTCGCAACGCGTACCTCGTTTCGTATTTCACTCTACCCGCCGATAACTTGCTATAACGTTCCACTCCGTTCTCACGACGACACACGACTAGGGGGAGGATCGCACCGGGATCGACTGCCGCAACACGGCCGTGCGTGAGCTTTGCCCTTTTCGTAGCCGGTTGATCCCTTATCCGGCCGTTCATCGAAATCGATACTTGCACACCGTCCGTCTGTATGCTGTAGCCGAAGCGTTCCGGACAGGAGAAGTAGCGCCTCCAGTAGACCGCCGCACCTCCGGACACTTCGTTGTTAAAATCTTTCCACGATGACGGTGTATTTTTCGGATCTACCCTGCGTAGCAATTCCTGAAGTGCCCTACTGTCGTATGTGATGTGTGTCGCGCCGTGTCTGAATTGGGGAAACAAATTGAAAGAGTGTTCTTTCGGATTCGAGGCGAGCTCTTTCTGAATTGCATAAAACAAGGGAACGAACTGCCAGTAATTCGTTTTTAGAGCTCTATCGGTAATTCCGTTATGCACAAACCAATCGGCGCAGGGACCCACCATGTCTTCCTTATAGAAACACTTGAAAGAAGATTCGTGAATATCCTTTTTGTCGACTTCCGGGAATTTCGACCGCAGGTAGCGCTTCAAACGACGGAAGGCGTGTGTTAGAATATTGGTTTCAGTCACGGTTTCGTATCTTTTGGCGATGCTTCCCAACAGAAAATTTTGCAATCTGCAATCGTAGAAGCCTCGATCCGTTCGCATACTGAGAAATTTCCTGATGACTCCGGTGGTATCGAAGATTTTATGTTTTTCTTCCGGCACGCCCTTCAAGATGTATAGAAATTTGAGAGGGTCCAACTTTTTGAATGTCAGTAGAAACCGGTACGCCGTCAGAGTATCTAGTTGGCTTTTGTAGTAGCAATTCAAGAGTAAAGCCATTTCAATCTGCATCGTAGAAAGTCGTTGTACATCCTTTTCGATTTCCTCGATCAATTTTTCCGTCGTGCATTTTTCTAGCAGGGGGCAGATAAAAGATCGGAGACATTTCTTGATGGTGTATACGCGATAGTCATCCCCCAATTCGTGCCTAACGCGTTTCTTTCGTTTCGCACATTTCGACGAACTGGATCGTCGATGATCGCCACCGCCGCAGCTCGGACAAACCATTATGAGGCTTTCATGCTGTTACACTCCCTATATATATATATATTCATCGGTACTGTCCATGATCGGACGTTGACGAACATAAAACCAACCCACAATTTGTAGAGAGTATTAAAAAAGAAACACAATTAAAAAATAAGGTTTATATTTGTATAAAATACATGTTCCGAAAAAAGGCACATGGGACTCAGGAGGATAGGTTAATTAGGTTTGCGCCTACCTAACAAACAAATTGACATGTTTATAAAATTCTAAAGAGGAGGATCTATACGTACAAGGATGCAACATTATTGGTTTTAAGGAATAGGCCTACTTTTCCGACGCTCCAACTAAAACCGTAGTATTTTCTGTAAAATATATTATTGTTCTTGGTATGGCGGTTCAAAAAAGTACATTTTATAGACTACCTTACATGTTTGCACTGTTATAGCGTTTCATTTACCACTAATATAGCTATATCCGTCGAGTATCGACGGGCAACAACTAGTTCAATCTTAACTCACAAAACGACCATCAGCTTGGATGAGCTACGCTTCCACGCCATGGACGGTTTTTGTACAAACATGTACATAGTTTCAATAGTGCCTAGGTTTAACCACTGAACTTCAATATAAATATTAAAAACGAGCTCTTCGTCAGCCATCATTAGGTAAATAGTGTCGTCCTTGGGCTGGGGGGGCAAGTTTAGCGGGAGCTTCAGACCTAGCGTTGAGCTCTAAATCAATATTTAGTAAAGTTTAGGTTAGGTAAAAATAATACAACAATGTACATGTGTGATCAAAATATTTGTCCGGTTGCTTGCGCAGTATATTCGTTGGGTAATCGTTTGTTTGGAGCACACGGAGATGTGTGAGTATATAGACATCCAAGGTCATTTAAAGGTATATAAACAGTGTGGTGTAATTTTTACAATTCATTCATAAAAAATATGATTCGTGTGACTTTTAGCGACTCAGCAGACAACGATATTGCTAATGAAATTTGTATAGTGAAAAATGAACATAACAAAACTGTATTTTACATCCCCAAAAAGACTGCGCGCGTTGAATTGGTTATACCGGCATCAGTGTGTACGGCGAATGGAAAAATTCTCAGACATTGCTGCAGCATGGATCTGGAAGTGAACTGCATGCCTGCTGTACGTGTGTATTTCTACTCCTACGAGACGGATCGCAACCATAATTTTATTTTGGATGAAGGTTTGTTGTCGGATGATAATAACCGGCTATGTGTCAAAATGAAAACGATTCATCAGCCAGATTTGGACATGTCTAGCA
Organism: Neoaliturus tenellus; assembly: GCA_030545055.2. Taxonomy (NCBI): domain Eukaryota; kingdom Metazoa; phylum Arthropoda; class Insecta; order Hemiptera; family Cicadellidae; genus Neoaliturus; species Neoaliturus tenellus. Next base: position 126,835,271 of record CM061536.1, read on the forward strand.
GAACGAGTGATTGGGATAGCGAAGATGTATCAGAGTCAGACAATGAATCAATAGTCACGGTTGTCAATAGAGATAGTGGAAAAGGCGAGGGTTATGACGACGATCCTTGAGGCGAAATCAAAACATGGTTTGAGTTGATACCGTTTCTGGCTTTGCTTGCTATGCAAAACCACATATTTGCGGTAGATTTTGCTTAAAGTTTTTATTTAAGAGCGTTTTGGCCCAAAAATAAGTTTAGAAACAGCCTCAATCTCGGCAAAAAGATAATTTGGTCTGAATTTATGTTTTAAAATTGCAAATTTTAAAATTGGTCTTATGGGTTGCTATTTTGGTAACGAAATAATTACTAAGAATAAACAAACATAAAGGAACATTAATTTTAAGCTGTTTTTTAACCGCTGTTATATGTGAAGAGTCTAGTGTAGATTCAATAGCTTGATTACCATGACATTGTAAGAAAAGTAAATTAAAACCAAGGAGCAAAGCTGGGTTAATCTGGTACTTAGATTGTAATAAAGATATGAAATAAATGTTTGTATTCTTTTACCCTAAAGAATAAAGTATCAATTAATTATTCAAACAATAGTTACAATAACGGATAAAGAAGACATGCAAACTTGCTTACACGGATGGAGATGTTGTGAAGATGTTCTACGGAGGTGTCTGGGTGTGGAGATGCGTTGTCACTCACGTAGGCCTAATTGGAGATATTCCGAAAAAACCCGCACTTCGACAGCCGGGCAGTGCGGAATGCCGCCATTTCGTAAAGGCTTATGTCGTCCACAAGAGTCCGAAAGATACTTTCCGAATTGGGGATATTCCATCACAATCGTGTTAAATTTTGGAACACCAAATTTTTCAATATCGACATAGTTAGCCACTTTAACCGCGTTTAATGTTTCGCGTTCAATGTTTCCTCCTTTAAATCCTATAAATCGGTTGTCCCGATTCGAATCTTTGCCCAGATAACTTAGAATATCTTTTATCTCATTCTGGTTTAGATCCCTCGCATAATCCGTTTTTATATCTAGACCATGTATTAAATTTTTTACATACCAAATTGATTTTTCATCACGAGTAGGCACAGCGATGTCCGAAGTTTTAAAATGATAACAATAAACTTCATTACTATTGAAGTCGCACACTCCCAATTCTTTAAAAACAAATGAACCGCCTACATTAAATCCATCAATATCAATCAAGTATTTTAAAGGACTCGAAAGGACCGGTTGGTCCCAGCATCCGAAAATGTTACTTGGGTTGAAAGAGTTCATTTTGGATCAACACGCGAGAGGGCTTATAATGTTAATGGTTGCAATCACCCCTGTGGAGGAGATGGGCAAGTGGTAGAGGGGTGCGTCGGTGTTTCAAAATAAAGTATCTAAAGTAAAGGGGGGGGGGCGAGATGTGTCTAGCTTTCCTATTGGTTAATATTAAATGTAAGCAGCGCCAATCGTCCGGCTGTTCAATACTATCGCATTACTTGACATATTAATTTCTATTTTACATTTTACGAAATTATTTATATAACGACATGGCCCGTGCGCAAATTGCGCATTTTATGATTCTGTAGATCTATGAGCGAAACTCACCTACAGTACGTGAATATTGGTTATGAAGTGACAGAGATATATTTTTGTTTACTATCTGGCTTTTAAAATTCATCTGATGGTAATCAGCTGTTAATTTACAATTCACATTAAAGAACTTGCAATAAAAGTTGGTCAACATTTTAAGACGCCCTCTAGAAATTAATCAAAGGTGAGGTGGGCGAAGCCCGAAACAATATGACCTTTTTAATTGCGATTCGTCACTGCGGTATATCCTAAGCTTTAAAATGACACCTCAATCTTAAAAATCGGTTCAGTAGGTCGAGAGAAAAAGGGAAGTAACAGACGAAACCCTTATAGAAACAAGAAGATAGATTGTCACTGTCATATTATAAGCGTTCTTTACAATATACAAGGGCATTTTAATAGTAATGAAGTATACTGTTATCATTTTAGCTGTGCCTACCCGCAATGAAAAACCCATATGGTACGTTAAACACATAGTCCATGGTCTAGATATAAAAACGATCACGCTGGGGATCTAAACCAGAATGGGATAAAAGATATTCTAAGTTACTCCGAACGCGGTTAGAGTAGCTAGTTATGTAAATATTGAAGATTTTGGTGTTCCAAAAATTAACACCATTGTGACGGAATATATCCAATTCGGAAAGTATCTTTCAGACTTGTGTGGAAAGATACTGTCTTTCATAGACAGACCTTTGCGAAATGGCAGCGTCCAGCACTGCCCGGCTGTACAAGTCCAAATATTTTACCTGTGCCTCAAATTATGCCTACGTGGGTCACAACTCATCTCCACACCCACACACCTCCGGAGAACATCTTTATGCATACACAGGATATTTCCAAGATTATGAAAACTGCAAATGAGGTAATACTTTTTTGCATTGTATTACAGTGTTAGCAAGTGGTTCATTATTAATAACAAGCAGGTCTAAATAAATACAATATTTACTTAAGGATGTAACAAAACAGCCAGCTTACACTCAGCTATATTACGGGTAGTAATAGTTGAAGTTCAACCATCCTGGCCCCCGACATTAGCCTGTCAAAGTTAATTCTGTGATAACTGGTACTAATAAATGAATGAGCATTAAATTTAAATAAAGTGAAATAAAGATATATCCTTGAGCTTATTTTAAACAAAACTTAATGTTCAAAACGAGCTATGATCCTTATGGACGTGTGATTGTAATCATTCAGGGTAAAAAACCAATATTTCATGTCAAGCCGGTTAATGTTAAGATTACTTTGTTGTTTATTAATCAAACAATCAATAATATAAAATTGTTGATTTCATAGCGCCCTAGGTATTAAAGTTTCCTTTCAAATGATATACAGGAGATTTTTTTTACCAATATTAAAGGCATAGTAAATGTTTTAAATTTAATATTTGTTTTATGGGAATAAAAGTCCAACTAGGTGGACACTGCAGACTCTTAAGTTAATATAATACAGTAAATAAAAAAGTTATATTGGAAAATCTACAAAACTATACCTAAAATATTGGCTACATATATCAAGATGCGGACAGGACATGTCTGAGGTCGGACATTGCGTGCGCAGCCGTCAGACACCGCTTATCCTACCGGTCGCCAGACCACACTCACTCACTACACAGAGCTACCTTCAGAATTTTCTGATGCTGTTGAAAGGGGTGGCTACACATACCAGGACGGGATACGGTCGGGACACGACATTTGGCGAATAAATGCTCATCTCGCAATCTATCAGTTTATGTGTCTAAATGTTTGATTTTAGACAAAAATGTGTAAAAGGTATAAACAAAACATGGAACGCTTTAAAATTGTGTTCAATCTGTAATCATTGGTAGCAGAGTCGTAGTTATTATTAAAAAATCTAAAGAATAATGGTTTAAATATTGGTCTTGTGACAATTTTTCGTACAGTAGTTATATTCCTAAAGACATTGGTACTGTGTTGTGTAGCACAAACTTAGCATTCGATCGCGTAGGTCACAACTAAAGAGCTACTTAACAAATCTATAAGTTAATATTTCTAAACGTATGTTAATACCCCCAAGCAACCAAATGAAGATAATTCAAGTATAAAAAGCATGGTCAACTTCAAAAGACATCCGTCAGAAAGCTAACGCATTAAACTTAAAATCAAACTTTCCTCTTGAGAATTTACAATGCTTCTTCTCTTGCAGTTTAAAAATAAAATTAAAACAAAAACCAGGCATTTCTTACATCTTGCTACGCAAACACTGGTACTACATAATACACGGGTGGCTGGTACGGAAATTTTAAAAATTCAGTAATACTTGTCTTATGGGAGTGCGTGCACTGGGTTCGCCCAATACGGCGTGGTTACTTCCGGACATCCGGACAATCCGTGCCTTCCACCGCCTTGCAAAAAGGTGGGAAAACGAACTTCAGGAAGCTTTTGATCTGCACGTATTTGCCGTTAGTGGGCAGTGCACGCACGATTCGGAGAGTCAATACGGGATATTTGTCATTCTACCCATCTCGCAATGGAAAATTTAGTTGTAAAAAACCTTTACAAGGATTGTTGTTTTAAAGTTGTTCATCAGCCAAAATAAGTTATTTACCGCTTCTCCTCCCATACTAATCCCCTTTGACGGACGATGTGGATATCCGGGATGGCAGACAGGCGGTTATCCAGTAATGAGCGGACTCCTTTTAAAGACTGCCATCTATATTGGGTACTCAGACCAAATTGAAAGTGTTTTTTTTATTTATTTTTTAATGATGCGAAAGAGGCCAATGAAGGGTTCTCAATTTCGTTGAAAGGCGACCCACTACAGTTGGTTACGGCGAAATTGTCATTTGTATTGTCATTATATTAAAATAATTTTTAAAGTCTTCAAATTGTTAACCATGTATAAAAGACATGTCCAAAATTTCAGAAGTTATTGTGTATTTAAATGTTCAAAATTTCAGAAGTTATTGTGTATTTAAGGTTGACGGATTTTAATTATTGCAATATTTGATCGCCCTCCGTGTTTGACTGGGTCTTTATTTCTAGTTTCTAGTTGAGTTTGTGGCAATGCTTTTCTACTTAAAGAGATTTTTAATGTAAGCTTAAGAAGACATAAGTACAAAACATTAAGATTTTAAAGAATCCTTTAGTTTGTACTTTTCCTTATCGGTAAATTTCCATGTGATATGACACGTTATTCTCAATGCGTATTTATTTTTACGCTTAAAATCTACTCACAACAAATTGTGTTTACGTAAAATGACAAATAAAAGAAATATTTTACTCCTCCAGGACTTTTTAACAAATGGTATTTTAAACATATACATCTCAACAAATTTTGCCAAATTTTAATTCACTTTTAACTTGTTTAATTTTTAGAAAATATTTAATTTCAGCTTCATGCAATATGTATGAAAAAACTTATAAAAACAACTTTAAACTTAAAAAAAAAACAATTAATAGATATGTAATTTAATTGCTGAATATCACTTTCATGTTGCTGGTAATACTAGCTTGACAGTATTCATTCCTATAAATAAAACCGCTTTCTTGGTTACTTAGACCTAAGTGGACCAAGATGATGACGTAGATTATACACTTTTTATACTTCAATTCCCCCTCATCCCCTCCAAAATCACGTTTTGCAATGGACCAGCATGATGAGAATCATTATACGTGGTATATTATACAGGAACAGCATTTTCCGAAGTTTTCGCAAGGGACCAACAAATCCTGTAATAATTTTATTTATAGAGTATAAACAATTTTCAGTGAATATAAAAGTTCGGAAGGGTTTATAGTCCCAGAATAGTGTTATATACTCTGTGGAATCTATTCTGTACTTTTTAAAAACGGTATGTCCCATGGACCTTCATAATGTGTAACGTTACATAGGACCATCAACTTCTGCACATTTAAAAATATATATATATATATTTATTTATATTTATAATATATACATATATTGACGTGCTTTATAACGCACGTCGGCAGGTTTCGCTCGATAGCCGACGAGCGTTATTGCGCATGTCGGCAATTTTTGTTCGGAAGGGTTTATAGTCCCAGAATAGTGTTATATACTCTGTGGAATCTATTCTGTACTTTTTAAAAACGGTATGTCCCATGGACCTTCATAATGTGTAACGTTACATAGGACCATCAACTTCTGCACATTTAAAAATATATATATATATATATATTTATTTATATTTATAATATATACATATATTGACGTGCTTTATAACGCACGTCGGCAGGTTTCGCTCGATAGCCGACGAGCGTTATTGCGCATGTCGGCAATTTTAGCACAAACCCCGACGTGCGCATTTGCGCTCGTCAGCAGTAAAAGGGAATAAATCAACCAAATCGTGTTTTAAAATTAACCAACCAAGACAAATACCGAATCCCAAACCTTTTCCAAAAATAGAAAGAAGGATCTCGCCCTCTCTGGCTTCAGAGCCTCCAAATAATTTACCAATTTCAGCTTTAACCGTCTATATAAAATAATCTGTTTTCTAGTTTTAAAATTTATTTAGCTTTACAAATTGTTTTAAATCAAGTTGGACAATAAGCAAACTCCGGACCACAGACAATCACTTTTGATCAAACTAATGTCAATTTTGAAAAATTACATGTTTAAGGCCACCATCTTGGATCAGCCATATTGAACATAATATTTTATATTTAAACGCAAAAATAGGGTTGTGGCTCATCATTTAACCTTAGAATTTAACGCTAAGATTAATGCCGTAATCCATGTTCAAATATCTTCATTGATTCTCGAAATATGATGATTAAAAAAAATACTTTTTTTAACATCGGGTATGGCAATTTTAGTAACCTGAATAAATATTTACAATAAATATTTCCATATTACATTAAAAATCAACTACCATTGTAGGGTATTTACAGAAAATTAATTAGTTTTTATTATTTTTGAAATTATGTCCGTCATTTTGGATCCGCTATTTAGGAATGAAGATTATATATCTATATCAATAAAAGAGGAAGTTTGTATATATATGTATGTATGTATGTATGTACGTATGTTGCCTATGGACTCTGAAATCGCTCAACATATTGTAATGAAACTTTCAACCATTATTATTAAGCATTATTCAAGGATGGTTTGTGTGAATTTTTTTGCAAACCTGTCCAAAGGGCTCTGAGGCTCTGACCTAGATGGCATACAATGGTGCAGTGTCAGGTTTTAGAAATTTAGTGTTTACAAAATTAACAGCTTTAATTTTAAAAACTGAAAGTTTCATTCTAGCAAATGCTTATAATTATAGGAGTAATCATTTGTGTGGTATAATGTTTATGTTTATGTTGTCTTTAGGGCTCCGGCTTACAGAACCTCACAATTACTGTAATAGCCTACTGGTATTCATAGGTATTCTCACTAAGAAACGGTTTTGCAAATATTGTTTTTTAAGCACTTTAGGGCTCCCCACTGGACGGACCTCCGGGGTTGAAATTTGACATGGACGTGCCTCTTTGATTATAGATACTCACCAAGAAACGGTTTTGCAAATATAATTGTTTAAGCTTTTTAGTGCTCTGGGCTTTTTTGGCCATCGGTGTTGAAATTTGACATAGACGTGCCTCTTTGCTCATAGGCAATTACCAAGAAACGATTCTTCAAATATAGTTTTTAAGTTTCCGTCCCACTGGACTTTAAAATTACTTTAGGGCCACCATCATGGTTGAAATTTGACCTGGACATGCCTCTTTGCTTATAGGTACTCACCAAGAAACGGTTTTGCAAATATAGTTTTTAAGAACTTTAGTGCTTTGCTCCACTGGATTTCAAAATTAATTTATGGCCTCCAGGGTTGAAATTTGACATGGACTTGCCTCTTTGCTCATAGGTACTCTTGCATTTGCAATTACGATCAATTACAAGGGCAATTTAACTATTCCGGATTTGAATTTGTAAAATGCCCATTTTTTGCAGGGCCAGTTATAAGTAACCTGCTAACGAGTTGTAAGCCTGAAAAATTTTACATTTATACACCGAATGAAAATAAAAAAAACTATCGTTTATCCTTTGGCCTTATAAAAAAACTAAATTATTTTGAATATATACTCAAATCGCAAGAGGAATATATTTTAATTCCTTGTCGAGATATTAAGCCTTGAACATGGAGGCAACAACTAAGGAATTCTGAAGTGGAGGTCTCGTTTGAGTAATGGTATAAATATATATATATATATATATATTATATACAAATTATTAATTATAAAATATATATAAATATAATATATAAATTTACATATATATATAATTTTTATATATAATATTTTTTATATATATAATATTTAATTTATATAATAATATATAATCTAATATATAACTTTTCTGTTGTTTTTTTGGTTGGTTTTTAATGGTTGTTCATAAACTCTTAGTGTGAAGTGTTTCTACCTCGATTTTACAAAATTTCAAAAAACTGATAACAACTTCTTCAATTTCCAACGTAAGAGCATGAAAGTTTGTTTATGTAATAACATATGCATGCTCTACAAACTAAAATAGTTAGATTTTTGCATGTTTTTGTTTTAGGTATAGTTTTTATAGGCCAAACCTGAAAAAAATAAATATTTTTTGTTACTATATATATTTATGAAATATATATATATATATATATAATAACAACCATTTTATGTTTTTATCAAGACAGGCAGTTTATTAGGAACAAAACAAGACCTTATTTATGAAATTATGATGAAAAATAAAAAACATACTCCCTTTTTTGTGAAATATTGAATTTTCCTCAAATCAGGCCTGGCAGCCTTCGCACTATAGTCTTACCACGGACCCGGCATTTTTCGCGACGTGCGCGCTTGCGCTCGTCGGCAGTCTGAAGCGACTCTTGCGATAGTAGCGGAGCGATAATCGCTGAGCGATAGTCGCTCAGCGATAGTTGCTAATCACGTCGTTGTCCCTGAAGCGATTTTTAAAGAGCGATTCTAGTGCATTGTTATGCTGAATTGCGAGTTTTAAATGTACCATGAGTTTGAAGCAGAAGTAAAACAAAAATTACCTTTCAGGTGAGGATGTCTATGACGAAGATGTCATGGAAATATTATTTGCTGCATGAATTGGTACTCATGACATATTGTTCAACAAAAAGGCTATTTTAATATATCTATACTTATTTAACACGCTGGCTAAAGGGATATATATATATATATATATATATATATATATATATATATATATATATATATATACTGTATATATTTTTTTAATGGACCTATAATTCTCAACGGAAAACTAAACGCAATAAATTTAACAATAACACGTCATAGTTTAAATTAAATTGCTCGATTTCAAGCAATAAGCACACTAGTGATATGCCGGCGCCGCTTCGGGCCGTGGGCGACTGGCTGGGGGGGGGGGGCGGCAAGCGGCACAAAGCTCAAAACTGCTATAAATGTCAGGGTCTGGAGTTGATTGAATGACGGGACGAACGCTTTTAAACCGGCACAAAAAATACTTCCATGAGGCCGGCGCCTCTTTGTGCGAAACGGTGTCTGGAACGGCGCGGTGTGTCGTGTCGTTAGAGGTCAGCCGGCGCCTCGGCGTCTGAAACAGTGTGTATACGGGTCCCTCGTCACAATATCGAATTTGCGCCCTTTGTCCGGTAGCTAAAAATAATGAGATAATTGAATTGCGTTCCAATGCAAGAGCTACCGAAGTGTGACTCAAATTTTGACTGATTCTTTGACCAATCCGAGACAGAATAAATACAATAACTAGCGCCGAATGAAGGCCCCACGAAGGAGAAGGCGGCGAGGAGCCCGCGTTTTTTGTTATTGTAACTTATTTAGGCATTATGAGTTTCGCCGTGGTCTTAGAAATGGACAAATTTATTAAAATTATTATAGCCGTAGGACACGAGGCAAGATATATGGGACCACTTCTCACGCTGTCAGAACATTCTTATGTGGTTTCCTGATTGTGAAGAGTTGTAAGCAAACTGGTTATGTAAACAAAACTGTTATGTGGATTCCATACACAATTCATGCTGTTCCAACACAAAATATATCGTTGGTGACCACCAACATAGCAATATAATGTTCGGTTACATAGTCGTATATACCCTCCAGAAACGGGTAAAAAATTGTGTATTTTCAGGCTTATAACATAAATAATGGATGCAGTTCAAGTATTAGACACCAATCAGCGTCTGAACAATAACGAACAGTCTATACAACAGCTCCGTAAGACTATTGCGATCATGGCGGAAGAGTATAGAATTATAAGACGTTACTTTAAAAAACAGTCCAGAAACATCGATACGTCGGAAGCGTGTTGCATTGAAAAACCCCCAATCCACATCATAGATGGAGGCGAAAACAAAGACGAAAATGGCCACGCCACCTTCGCTTCGTCGTTACTAGCAGATTCACGTGTCTCGTGGACGAGGGTTTTAAAAAATATTTTATTAATAGTTATATTTACATATATGTGTAACTGTTTTTATAGGTCAGCGGATAGTTTTGGAGATATTATGCTGCATTATTGGTACTGTTTGTTGAGGTAATCTACTATATATTTGTCAAATACCACTCACTCACGTATCAGAATGTCTCCAAAACTATAAGGCCTAGACCTAGAGCGTTAAAACTTGGCATATGCGTTCATCTTTGCTAAAAAATGCTCACTAAGAAACGGTTTTGCAAAATTCTGTATCAGCTTAGAGATATTTGAAACTAAAGAATAATTTGTAATACTATTATAAATTGTTCATAAGCAATTTTTTACATTATATCTTGGATGAAGGATTGATTACAAACGTTTGTACCTTATTCATAATAATACAGTATAGCATACGGTGCAGCATATACATTATTATTTCTTCTATAATAACGAAAAAGACCTAGATATCAAATAGATGTTGATAGGACTCAAACAGTCAAACATGTAAGAGGTTTAATTAGATTTTTATAGTTATATTAAATCAGTATAAAAGGTAAAATCACGTAGTAAAGTATAATTTGTAAAACATTTTATTGCTTTTCATTTAGTATTTCATACTTTTCCGCTGCGGTGTATGGTTTTCAAAATAATGAGGAAAAACTAAAACAATGTTGAATTTTTCCAAAAAATGTCATATTTTCATAGATATCTATCTCAAAAAATAAAAGAGTTAGAAACTATTGACAAAATACAGAAATGTAGGAAATTTTATTGTCTTTGTTTTTGTATGTTACATTTTTCTTCTATGGCTTATGGTATCTGAGATATTTACAAAAAACTAAAATATTGTACTTTTTGATAAATTATGTTTTATTATTTATGAAATTATATCTCAGAAACTAGAATAGGTAGAAAGAAATAGTAAGTTACAAATTTGTAGGAAATTTTATAAGGATTCTTTTTGCAATTTTTATATGTTTGCTATGACTTTTAGTTTTTGAGATATTGGGTAAAAAATATAAAATTGTACCTTTCCGACCCTCTTGCTGCTGAAGCTCTACTCGGAATTCCGGGGACTTTTAGTATGTACATCCTATAATTACCCCCAAACACATTTATCAAATAAAAATCCATACCTCCTTCCACGTCGTCTTCTCCCTATATTTGACCATTCATTGACTGAACTACCAGGAAATTAAGCACCATTATTCGTCTTTAACGTGACACCTTAGTTATAGCTCTAGGCTGCATTTAGCAAAAGATAATATGATTCTAAGAAACCCTTGTATTTTCATCGTGAAAAAACAGATGATCCGTATGTACCCCACCTTCAGGAAAAGCCAAGAGCCAATCTCCATCCTAATGGGTCAACTTCGAAACACGATTCCCGTAAAAGGCAAACGAGGATATTACATAATTATTTCTTCACCAGTGGCTTGTAGGGGCAAAAGCCCCTAACTATAACGCAAAAGCCCCTAACTATAACTATGCATCTGTCTGTTGGTAGTTAAAATTGCAACCGAGTAAATATTTCAAAGTAGATGAAGTATGGGATTAAATGTCCAACGCAAACCATTCTATTTCATAGTTCAAGACCACATGCAAAAAAAGAACTTAACAGTGAGGATTCCCAAACATTCGAAAACAATATCAGAATCATTAAATGAAGTTAAAATTATAAACTATATCATAAAACAATTAAATTCGTAAAGTAGTATAAAACAATGAATTAATAATGGATATTTATGATTTAATCAAATTTTGCATTACGTAGTTTTCCACACGGACAATTTATTGTATATTTATAATAACGATTTCATAAGTTTTTTTGGTGGTTTCTACAACTATAATATAATTTTATTAATTTTTTATGAAACAAAGTTCTTTAAATACATTATCGCTTTGAGTTATTTCTTTACTACTTTTAAAACACTTAAAATTTAAAAAAAAAATATAATCCTCAAAGAATGTTTTCATTAACAACGCCTCCGTATTTTTTGATAAGCTTTTAATTATGTTATTTAATACGCTAAGGGTTTTTTATCTTTAGATTTCCTCCTACAATTTTCAGCCGATTTTCAAGTTTTTGGTGTCGTTGGATAGGGCTTGGTCTTTAGCTGTTTCCGCCAAAAACTGATGGGAATCGGACTGAAAATAAAAGCACTATCCACCATTGAAACTCAAAATTTCCCATTAAAATAACATTGGGATTGAATAAAGCATTTTAATCATCTGTTAATAATCAGCTATAAATATTGGTGTAGTTATTGGTGATTTCATATATTCACATTATTGGGTTAGTCAAAGTCGGATGTCATTGATTTAGAGCTAAAGTAACATTTGTACTGTATTAAAATAAACTGTTCGATTTCGAGCAACACATATACTAGTATCCTTTAAAATAATAATGATTTCATTCATTTCTGTTTACCACATAGTTAATTGTAATTTTTATTACTTTTTTTTATTGGCGTATAAAAAGAACGACATGAAAATAATTTATATAACAATTATATGAATGTTACTAAAAAAATACACGATAAAAGAATAAAAGGAATAAAAAGTAGCAATTCCTAATTACTAGGTATCGCCCATGGTCGAAATTCGGCCAAAAATTAAGTTGATCTTGGGCCAATTAGTCTTAAAATGTTTTATAATTCAAACATATGTTCTTCCTGATTTGCTGGCATTTGTTATTACAACAGCTGTTTAATGATCCTTCTCTCATAAGATTAACATTGCAACTTTTAACGCCGGGAGGGCGTAGCCCTGGGGGCCAATAATTATAATAGGATTCTGCTCATCTACAGGACTACATTTCTGATGGTATTCGCGGGTTTCTCCTACGATGCACACAAGCTGCGAAAAGGGGATGAAAAAAAACATGCTTGCCTATTAACTGAAATTTATTTCTGCTAATTAACCTACAAAGTTGAAATGTAAATGAGAAAACAGCCAGGGGTTTGCCAAAAGCCAGCAAAATTCAAAAGCAAGGTGCGGTTAGTCAAAGCAAGCCGGTAGGTATATCGGAGATACGGAAAACCGAATCACCGATACCCGAGTACTGCTCGACTATCGACCGGATCGATGAATCGACCAGCCGATAACACAGACCTAACCTAGATGAGACATCCAGGGATAGGCCACACAATACCCTGCATTAATGTTCAGTAATTAAATAAGCAAGTGCATAGGAAAAGGTAATTAAAATAAATATTTAGCAAGCATACTTTAATATAGCTTAAATACACAAGAAACACTTCTTACAAACTACACTGACTCTAACGCTCATACCAAAGACTTTGTAATTTTAAAATAAAGAAAATTGAAAATCAATTTAATTTAATTTACTTGGGATTCAGCCAGCAGCGTTCTGTGCCCGGGCACAGCGATCTGCCCCTTACCTGTCACTGATCCCAACAAAATGCAAAAGAAAATCTGAATTGAAACTTGAACATTAAATTTGCAAAAAACTATTGATGTTATTCCTTTACTACACTTTTTTTTAATTCACTTCAACACTGTACAATTAAAGGAATTAATAGAGTATGCACTTTCTTCAAGCAGACAGCTGGCAGGCGGCGAAGGCTGGAAATCCCGAGCCGCAGGGGCTGGCTCGGGGCTAGGCCTATTCTGTAACAAAGGAACAAAACAAAGGCAAAATCCTACACTGGCTGGCAAACCCTGGGTCCCTATTGCCTAACAGAACTAAAGGGAAAGAGCAGGGGATGATAAACTAGCAAGAAAAACTTGGAAAAGTTAAAAGCTAACCGAGGCTATAAGAGCGCTCGGAAAATAAAAATAAAGGCCAAAATTTTATTATAATAAACGGTGAAATAAATGCCTTATTAATCATTGAGGTACAACTGGTGGACGCTTGGAGGGTTAACGTAGACTGAAGCAGTTTGATAGACCTTTAGGTTACGGTACCGCTAGGCCTATTTTCACCCTAAAACAGCCTGTCATTTAGTTAGCCTGCATAGCTCTATACAAGAAAGAGTAATTAGCGGTGAAACCTGAACTAGCCGCTAGCCGAAAAATTAACAAGGATTTATATCCAATTTGCAAATCTAAAAGCCAAGTCCAAAATTGAAGGTCTTTTTACCCTGTAGACATAAACTGAAGTTTTCTATTAGTTTTGATGAAATAATTTTGAAAGGGTAACACAGGAAATGAAGCAATTTCCAAAGTGTAACACATAGCCCAGTCAATAAATAATTTGTAGAAAATCCGTTTCGAATCGACATCAGTAAATTTAATATAAGACATTAAATGAGTAGTGACTACTTAGGAAATCTAGGTCGAGATCATCGGGATTAAGCAAAGATAAGATTATCATTAAATTGTTGATCAATTAGGTTTCTGTTTCTGGGAACTAGGGCCGCTACCCTAACACCCACGAACTGTCCGTATTGTCAGATTGACTATTTTATTATTCGGGGAACTAGGTCCGCTACCCTAACACCCACGAACCGTCCATATTGTCAGATTGACAATATCTGACAATACGGACGGTCCGTGGGTGTTAGGGTAGCGGCCCCTAGGTCCCACGACTAAAAAATACGGACGGTCCGTGGTGTTAGGGTAGCGGCCCTAGGTCCCACGACTAAAAAACGGACGGTCCGTGGGTGTTAGGGTAGCGGCCCTAGGTCCCACGACTAAAAAAACGGACGGTCCGTGGGTGTTAGGTAGCGGCCCTAGGTCCCACGACTAAAAAAAACGGACGGTCCGTGGGTGTTAGGGTAGCGGCCCTAGGTCCCACGACTAAAAAAAACGGACGGTCCGTGGGTGTTAGGGTAGCGGCCCTAGGTCCCACGACTAAAAAAACGGACGGTCCGTGGGTGTTAGGGTAGCGGCCCTAGGTCCCACGACTAAAAAAACGGACGGTCCGTGGGTGTTAGGGTAGCGGCCCTAGGTCCCACGACTAAAAAAACGGACGGTCCGTGGGTGTTAGGGTAGCGGCCCTAGGTCCCACGACTAAAAAAAACGGACGGTCCGTGGGTGTTAGGGTAGCGGCCCTAGGTCCCACGACTAAAAAAAACGGACGGTCCGTGGGTGTTAGGGTAGCGGCCCTAGGTCCCACGACTAAAAAAACGGACGGTCCGTGGGTGTTAGGGTAGCGGCCCTAGGTCCCACGACTAAAAAAAACGGACGGTCCGTGGGTGTTAGGGTAGCGGCCCTAGGTCCCACGACTAAAAAAAACGGACGGTCCGTGGGTGTTAGGGTAGCGGCCCTAGGTCCCACGACTAAAAAAAACGGACGGTCCGTGGGTGTTAGGGTAGCGGCCCTAGGTCCCACGACTAAAAAAACGGACGGTCCGTGGGTGTTAGGGTAGCGGCCCTAGGTCCACGACTAAAAAAAACGGACGGTCCGTGGGTGTTAGGGTAGCGGCCCTAGGTCCCACGACTAAAAAAACGGACGGTCCGTGGGTGTTAGGGTAGCGGCCCTAGGTCCACGACTAAAAAAACGGACGGTCCGTGGGTGTTAGGGTAGCGGCCCTAGGTCCCACGACTAAAAAAAACGGACGGTCCGTGGGTGTTAGGGTAGCGGCCCTAGGTCCCAGAACTAATTGATCAACAATTTAATGATAATCTTATCATAGCTTAATCCCGATGATCTCGACCTAGATTTCCTAAGTAGTCACTACTCATTTAATGTCTTATATTAAATTTACTGATGGCGATTCGAAACGGATTTTCGGGTGTCGGAGTATTATCGCCTCCGGTTCCCGATTAATGGTTTGATAATAAAATATTTGGACTTGATTTCGCAAATGGGAATCTAATACATTATCTACCAATACAACTATGAAAAGCAACAAGCCTATGTACTACACGGCTACAAGTGTACTTACTCGAGATCCTTTCACGGTAAGGATTGAAGACGGGCAACCCCAATTTTCTTACATTGATTCTTTTGGAGGTACCGTCTTCCTGAACGACGTACATTCTTCGGCGTTGTCTTTTTTTTTGTCGTTTTGATGGGGGGGGGGATGGGGCCGGTGATGGTGTGGGGGGTTTTGGGGGGGCTGGGGATGGGGCCGGTGATGGTGTGGGGGGTTTTGGGGGGGCTGGGGATGGGGCCGGTGATGGTGTGGGGGGTTTTGGGGGGGCTGGGGATGGGGCCGGTGATGGGGGGGGGGGGTTTTGGGGGGGCTGGGGATGGGGCCGGTGATTGTTGGGGGGCTTGTAATGGGGTTTTTTCTTCTTCTGGAAGGTCCCAGGATCTCAGCGACAGTGTCGCATTCACTAGGACCCTCCATGTCCACGAGGTCTACCCCTTCCTCTATAAAGACCTCTTCGATGGGCGGACGGGGCTCATCAAAGAGTTGGTCTGGTATGGCCTCTAGGACCCCTTCTACTTCCTCAAGCCCAGATTCTCCTCGCCTTAACACAAAGGACACAAACCTCCTAAGGTTCAAACTCGTCGGAGCCTTTACTTCTGCCATGGACTTATTTTGAGTAATAATCCAGGCAAAAAAGCAGAGAAAAAAACCGCAATCCTTTCGGTTGCGTTGGAGGTTTGTGCCCATATGATCCCAGAGAGTCCACTCCATCCTGACTATAGGGGAGGACTTTCTGCTTGCCTCCCACTCTACATAATTCAGTGCCTGAAGGAGCACGTCAGGGTGTTTCCTCCCTATGGAATCATAGGACATGATAATCTTTTGCGACATGAAGGCCGCAACAAGATACCAGTGGTCTTGGTTTTCGGACGAAGGAGGTCCCTTTTTGATGGACGGGGAAAAGAAGGATGTCACACTGAGTGATGTTCACCTTTTTGGTCCACCTGGCCACACGATCAAAACCTTTGGAGACCGTTTGAAAAAAAACGGTGGGGAAACTCCATATCCTTAGGGCCCCTGGGGTAGTCTCATTGCGCCTGCAAAGGATATTGAGAAAAGTTTCGATGGTTCGGTCGTCGCAGTGGCTGAAGGCGGTGATCCCGTACTCCTCGCAAATGACATCTTCCATCCTAGACCTGAAGCAAACATAACATGCAGGGTAAGTGCCAAGACAGTTACAATAAAAGCGGGGCAGGTGAGCAAACAGGATATCTAATAAACAATGTGCAAAATAATAAGCATAAGCAGAAGCATTAGGAAACGCCAGTAAGCGAGTATTTAACCTTCTTGTAACATAAATGGATATCAAAATTACTCCGACTGGCATATCGATTTTGCTTAAACTTGCATTTAAGAGGGTTTTGGCCAAAAAATAAATTAAAAAACAGCCGCAATACCACGAAAAATCAAATTTGGTTATGACCGCGCGAAATTTCGTGAGGATTATCCCACCTGTTCGGAAAGAGTACGTGTAAATAAAAAGGCCAGCAACAATTTAGGTTAATTTTAACATCAAAATCTCCAAGTGTAGAGTATAGGTCTACGCGTCAATTAAATTCCCACTGATGATAATTTGAAAACTAATTCCGGGTGTCGGAGTATTATCAATGCATTATCTACCAATACAACTACGAAAGCAACAATGACTACGAGAAATGAAGAGCGACCAAGAGGGTTACTGCCTAATTACTTACATAATGTTGATGGGGTCTTGAGCCGGTCTTGTAATAAATTTGGAGCCGGGAGTCGGTCGGTCAACTAGAAACAACAATAATTTAGGTTAATTTTTACATCCAGGTATTGTTATAAATAATGTATGCTTTAATGATTCGAAGTTTTTATTAAATAACAAAAAAATTGTAACATCAAACAGGTGTAACATAAATGGATATCAAAATTACTCCGACTGGCATATCGATTTTGCTTAAACTTTGCATTTAAGAGGGTTTTGGCCAAAAAATAAATTAAAAAACAGCCGCAATACCACGAAAAATCAAATTTGGTTATGACCGCGCAAAATTTCGTGAGGATTATCCCACCTGTTCGGAAAGAGTACGTGTAAATAAAAAGGCCAGCAACAATTTAGGTTAATTTTAACATCAAAATCTCCAAGTGTAGAGTATAGGTCTACGCGTCAATTAAATTCCCACTGATGATAATTTGAAAACTAATTCCGGGTGTCGGAGTATTATCAATGCATTATCTACCAATACAACTACGAAAGCAACAATGACTACGAGAAATGAAGAGCGACCAAGAGGGTTACTGCCTAATTACTTACATAATGTTGATGGGGTCTTGAGCCGGTCTTGTAATAAATTTGGAGCCGGGAGTCGGTCGGTCAACTAGAAACAACAATAATTTAGGTTAATTTTTACATCCAGGTATTGTTATAAATAATGTATGCTTTAATGATTCGAAGTTTTTATTAAATAACAAAAAAATTGTAACATCAAAAAGGTGTAACATAAATGGATATCAAAATTACTCCGACTGGCATATCGATTTTGCTTAAACTTTGCATTTAAGAGGGTTTTGGCCAAAAAATAAATTAAAAAACAGCCGCAATACCACGAAAAATCAAATTTGGTTATGACCGCGCAAAATTTCGTGAGGATTATCCCACCTGTTCGGAAAGAGTACGTGTAAATAAAAAGGCCAGCAACAATTTAGGTTAATTTTAACATCAAAATCTCCAAGTGTAGAGTATAGGTCTACGCGTCAATTAAATTCCCACTGATGATAATTTGAAAACTAATTCCGGGTGTCGGAGTATTATCAATGCATTATCTACCAATACAACTACGAAAGCAACAATGACTACGAGAAATGAAGAGCGACCAAGAGGGTTACTGCCTAATTACTTACATAATGTTGATGGGGTCTTGAGCCGGTCTTGTAATAAATTTGGAGCCGGGAGTCGGTCGGTCAACTAGAAACAACAATAATTTAGGTTAATTTTTACATCCAGGTATTGTTATAAATAATGTATGCTTTAATGATTCGAAGTTTTTATTAAATAACAAAAAAATTGTAACATCAAAAAGGTGTAACATAAATGGATATCAAAATTACTCCGACTGGCATATCGATTTTGCTTAAACTTTGCATTTAAGAGGGTTTTGGTCAAAAAATAAATTAAAAAACAGCCGCAATACCACGAAAAATCAAATTTGGTTATGATTCTTATGGAGGCCAAGCTTAAGCTTGGTAAAATTATTACTTTCGTTCTCACAGAAAACTCGTTCGCTCAGCTCACTCGCCTTCTTCCATTTTGAAGACGAGCTCTCACTTGCCATGCCTAAGGGTGCTGCACTTTGGTATAATTTTCCTTTAAATATATAACACTGCAGTTATCAGTTGATTTTTGTTCCCACAAACATCTATAAATAACTTTAAATCTCAATAAGATTTTCTTCATTTCCACTTCATTCAACGATTAGTTTATGGGGGTTAAATAAAAAACACAATTATGTATTACAATGTTATATTTATTTTAGGACAGATAAATGCGGATATAATTCTCTATAGAAACACGACAAATTATACATTATGATAAATTAGTTGAACAATCCTCGCATGTACTCATATGGTTACATAGTGATAGGTGACTTTCATTAAAAATAAAGGCCAATTTTTGAAGGTTTTGCAACGTGAAAGTCTCCAAATCTCCCCACCGATATGTCAACTGCGCAGTTTGCCATAAAGGTATCAACCGGGACAAAAATGGAGCGAGGAACATCCTGATACACTACGTCCGGTCGTCTATCGTCGGCGGGCAGGATTTTCAGCCATAAGGTCCTCGGACCTGTTGGGTCTCAGGAGGATAAAAAGGTTGCCCTTCCCCCCACTATACACATTCAGAGTGAGGGATTGCCGTAGTGAGTTGGTGTCCCATGAAGATTATGTACGAACATATGACACGCTCTTAAACTAATCCACATCGTCATACTGTACGCTTCAGCATATCATGGAAGCGAGTGCCAGTCTTTCTTTTACGTGTAACCAGTGCGCAAGACGATTCACTGGATCTTCTCTTAATAATGTAATTACTGTTCACGCACAACAGTCGCCAGAATGCGTTATGCGCATACCTCAAACTACTGCCAGAAGCTCAGATCGATTTGCAGTTATGCAACCTATTGAAATAACGCAACAACCTACACAATCTCGATACCTGCAGCCGTCCCCACGTCTAACAGAACTAACAGCAGTTGTATGGCCTACAATTAGACCCTCAACATCAGAAACCACACAGATTCGTCCACTTCGCAAACGGATGGGCAACTTGGCTGCGCGTTTCAGAACCTTCAAAAATTGGCCTTCATTTTTAATGAAAAGTCACCTATCACCTGCTGCTATGAGCGAGGCGGGGTTTTGTTACACTGGTAAAAGCGATCTAGTAAAATGTTTCTCATGCGGCATTGAAATAAGAAGATGGGATCCAACCAAAGATGATCCTTTTACCAGGCATGTTTTAGAAAGTAATGGATGTAATTTCTTACGCGATCGCAACATTAAGCCTGACAAAATGCAGACAAATCAGATGGAAGCAGACCAAGCAGAAGTTGAAGACTTAAAATGTAAGATTTGTTTGGAAAGGGATTTACAGATTGCTTTCTCACCATGTAACCATATGAGTACATGCGAGGATTGTTCAACTAATTTATCAAAATGTATAATTTGTCGCGTTTCTATAGAGAATTATATCCGCATTTATCTGTCCTAAAATAAATATAACATTGTAATACATAATTGTGTTTTTTATTTAACTCCCATAAACTAATCGTTGAATGAAGTGGAAATGAAGAAAATCTTATTGAGATTTAAAGTTATTTATAGATGTTTGTGGGAACAAAAATCAACTGATAACTGTAGATATAAATTAATGTGTTATATATTTAAAGGAAAATTATACCAAAGTGCAGCACCCTTAGGCATGGCAAGTGAGAGCTTGTCTTCAAAATGGAAGAAGACGAGTGAGCGATAAAGTGGTTCAAAAGCTACAAAGTTACGGAACTTTAGTGCCACACTGTATGTATTAGTATCAGATACATTTAACTATTCAACTTCACTATAAAAATATTCACAGTTCATACCGGTGTTGATTGATGTAGTTGTTACATTGGTTTGTTAAAGTTAATATGATTTCTTTGTTTATTTATACGATATTAGAGTATACAGAATTAGGTAGTAGAACATAATTGCTTTCTTATCGATTACTTACAATAATTGTATTTTTATCGTACTACATACAAATAATCTATTTTCTCGCCTGGAAATAGTCCGCAAATTTGGCATTTAATGTAGCCTTTTAAAAATGCGTACCAAAAACATTATTTGCTCATTTTTCATCAGACTGAATGCTAAAAAGCAGTTTTCAGACTTGTAACTAGTCCAAAAAGGTGGCATTTATTGTATAGCCTTTTAAAAGCTCAACATAAAAACATCTGTTTAATTATTTTATTTGCCAACCTCTTAAGAGTTGTCTACTATCAGTTGTACTAACCCCGAACAAAAAGGACGATTTAAATAGAATTAAATTGTGATTGACTGAAAGTGCCTCTTCATAGTTTATCACAATCTCCATAAAATAATCATATAAATAGTAAAACTTTAATGGTCTATAATCGCGAAACCGTACCACAAGATAATGGCCCGAAAATAACATAAAACACCACAAGTTACTCAGGTGGTAGCAACGATACCCCTCATGACCCATTTCTAAGCATTATGGTACCTTGTAAATGTAAATTTTGGGGGTCGTGAAACCCCACCGCAAGATAATGGTTTAGCAATACCATAAAACACCATTGGTTACCCTGCTGGTCACAACGATACCCCACATGACATATTTCTAATCATAGACTTGTAAACAGTAAATTATGGAAGGTCACGTAATCCCACTGCAAGATAATGGCCCGGCAATAATATAAAACACCATAGGATACCCAGGTGGTTGCAACGATACCCCACATGACATATTTCTAAGCATAAATTGCGAAACAGAAAATTATGGGTGGTCGCTGAACCCCACCGCAAGATAATGGCCTGGCAATAACATAAATCTCCATAGATTACCCTGGCGGTTACAACGATACCCCACATTACATATTTTAACCATAAACTTTAAAACCGAAAATTAGGGGGGGTCGCGAAACCCCAACACAAGATAATGGTCCGGCAATGGCATAAATCACTAAAGGTTACCCTGGCGGCTGCAACGATACCCCACATGATTTGTTTCTATGAAAATACTTGTAAACTGTAAATTAAGGGGGTCGCGGTACCCCACCACAAGATAATTGTCCGGTAATGCCATAAAACACCATAGGATACCCAGGCGGTTGCAACGATACCCCACATGACATATTTCTAATCATAGACTTGTAAACTGTAAATTATGGGGGGCATGGAACCCTACCACAAGATAATGGCCTGGCAATAACATAAATCTCCATAGATTATCTTGGCGGTTACAACGATACCCCACATAACATATTTTAACCATAACCTTTAAAACCGAAAATAAGGCGGGGGGTCGTGAAACCCCAACACAAGATAATGGACCGGCAATGGCATAAATCACTAAAGGTTACCCTGGCGGCTGCAACGATACCCCACATGATATGTTTCTATGAAAAGACTAGTAAACTGTAATTTGAGGGGGGTCGCGGTACCCCTCCACAAGATAATTGTCCGGTAATGCCACAAAACACCATAGGTTACCCAAGGCGGTTGCAACAATACCCCACATGACATATTTCTATGTAAAGACTTATAAACCGTAAATTAAGGGGGGTCTCGGTACCCCACCACAAGATAATGATCCGGTAATGCCATAAAACACCATAGGTTACCCAGGTGGTTGCAACGATACCCCACATGACATATTTCTAATCATAGACTTTTAAACTGTAAATTATGGGGGGCCATGGAACCCCAACGCAAGATAATGGCCTGGCAATAGCATAAATCACCATAGATTACCCTGGCGATTGCAACGATACCCCACATGACATATTTCTAACCATAACCTTGTAAACCGAAAATAAGGGGGGTCGTGGTACACCACTACATGATAATGGTTCGGCAATGCCATAAAGCACCATAGGTTACCCAGACGGTTGCAACGATACCCCACATGACATATTTCTAAGCTATGGTCTGCCAGAATGCAGAAGGGTGTTAGATTTTCCGTTAACAAAGCGGACATGTGACACGTAACTGCCAATGACCTTGACGGACGGCAAGCAGTAAAAAAGAGACGGGTTATATACCGTAGGACCGGAGCTGGCTCAACAGACCCCCTTCCACAATGGGCGTCCAAGCGCTACTGACTGACTCAATAGAGAACGAGAACGTAGGAGCAAGACATAAATAAAAAAATCCCCATACTTTACTGGGAATTTCAAATGCTCAAAGTTGGCAACAATGGGAGCGCCTAATGTTCTCCAAAAATTAAATAAAAGTTACATGACCCAATAGGAGCTCTTTCATAGAGCGCTCAATGTGCCGTGGAAGAGCAATATATAAGGAGCTTCCTTTGGGTTTTCAGTCTATAAGAGCTTCTAGTGGGTTCTCAGAGATTAAAATATATAGAGAGCGCATAATGGGTTCTGAATGTATATATATATATATATATATATATATATATTTATGTATATATATATATAAATGTATATATATATATTCATTCCACTTAAAAAAATGGAGTTATGCATAAACAAACTTATTCCCAATATGGCGGACAAATAATAAAATTTTTTGAAATGTTATGTTATTATGAAAAATATGATCTTAAAACAATATTTTTAAGACATTTTTATTCATGAGATTATTTTATTTTACTAAATGGTTTAGGAGAAGAAGTCAATTAAAGTTAACCCCATGTTATATTCTTAAGGGACTAAAAATTAACTTCAACTACCTATAGCTCCGTAACCATTAAGTTTAGAGAAAAATGTCAATGAATGAACAAAATCTTGAAATTGAGTGGTAAACCCAAAAATAACATTTTGGGGGTTCATATTTAAAATTTTTGGTTGACTGCCATATTGAAAAATGGCAGCTGTCCTAAAGTGGGGAGTGTCTACTGGTCGACCGCTTGTCCTATAGTAGGGAGTGTCTACTGTTCGACATTCGAGCGACATTCGGGGCTTGGGAAGGCCTCGGCGCCTTCAACCGTAATATAGGCGATATAGGTGGCGGATTTGTGTGTTTTAAGCGTCAGGAGTTTTGAAGGGGCTTTGAATTTCGTCGCGACAACAAAAATCAACTGTTACTACAGGGTTTTAATTATAGATAAGTCTATCCATTCTGTCTGGTTTAACACTTACTCACACAGACGCATAAGAATATTTTATAATACATAATGCGACGTTTCTGTTAATAAAAAACTTCCATTTCTTAAAAATGTCAAGTTTTCATAAACATTCACACGTTTGAAGCTTTCCAATGCCTCATTAATTATTAAAATCGGATTAAAATCGGTCGTGGAGTTATTTTGATTACTTATCTTTTACAAAAAAGATTTATTTAGATAAAGTTAAAGTATTAATGCATGTATAGTAATTGCAACATTGCAGCTGCAAGTAATCTACTATATTTTAAAATTTGTATAGCCTACTTTTATTTAGATTGCAACTAGGCCTACAGTATATAATTAAAAAAAAATTAAGCCTATCTGATTGTTTGTTCTATATAATTTTACCCCTCTTGGACATGTTATCTAAAATGAAAGTAACAAAACTTAATGTATCTTATTTGTGTTTTATTTATCATACAGTAAGGGGTTAACCGAGACTTGCTTAGCCATAATTAGATACTGTGATGGTAATTAGGCTTTGGGGTTTACGTCAACGCCAACTATACCTTTCACAGGTGCAGCTGTTCCAAAAAAACCATGCTTAAAAGTAGCATAATTTAATTTTTATTTAACTTTCATATTTTTTTTACTTGATGACCCATGTGAGCAATGTTATAAAAAATTACAAGTATTAACTAAACTTAGTTACATAGCAGTCCCTGGCGGCGACCGGCGGCAGCTGGCCATAAACAAAAACACTAAGTGTTGAGGGGTTGCCAAGTCCTAAAAAGATATGATATCAAAATATGTTCCAAGTCAATGACTTTGATTTTAGAATAGCTACTCGACAAATTGATTCGATCTTTTAATGCTTGGTAAACATTCCGTAAAACAATATTGTTTTATTTCGAAACCGTACTTAACCAACAGATGTATGGTATTATATTTTATTTTTTGATTGAACTGTACTATTGAGACCTTCTTCATTCATCATAATATATCCCCATTAGTATAGGCTATATAGGCCTAACTTTACTAATACATCTGTTGGCCAAGTACGGTTTCGAAATAAAACAATATTGTTTTACGGAATGTTTACCAAGCATTAAAAGGTCGAATCAATTTGTCGAGTAGCTATTCTAAAGTCAAAGTCATTGACTTGGAACATATTTTGATATCATATCTTTTTAGGACTTGGCAACCCCTCAACACTTAGTGTTTTTGTTTATGATATCATTATTTTTTATCATATTTGGCCATTTGAGTTTTTAAAGTAAAATCTTTAAGTAGGAAAACAGATTTAATTGAAAGCTTTAAAGTTAAACGGAAAACTATGTTTGTATTCGTTTGTCTAGAATTTATACAGAGGAACACTGCTGTCGTTTAAAGGGTAGTTTTTTAGCGAATTTCCCATAGGGAATAAGCTATTACCGTAGGGCTCATGGTAAGACCTAAGCCCGGGACCATGTTACTTTTTTTGTTTTTATGTGCCCAGAGACCAAAAATAATAGTCATTAAAATTTTTATATATATATATATATGTATATATATATGTATGTATGTGTCCCTAGACAAGATAACTCTCATAAAAACGGTCCGATCGACACCAAATTTGGTAGAGATGTGTAATCCTACGTTTATTCGGATGAGTTCGTAAACCAAACACATCGACCTACCGGAAGGGGTAGTTTTGGGGGGGGTCTTGTACCCCAAAAATGGGTTTTTTGCATTTTTCATATGTAAATTTTAAAAATTTTTAATTTTTATTTTGACCATTGGATTTAGCTAAAAAAACACACAATTTAGTAATTTGAGGCTTTGCTCTATCTCCATAGGTTACCGAGATATTACAAAGTCTAAAGACAGTACATTGTCTTTTGGGGCTCCAATGTTAATCTTATGGAGAATAAGGATGTGTTAATATTTCACTTATTAACCAATATTTTTGGATGAAACTTGGTATTTAGCTTCATTTGGTTAAGATTCATGCATTTAAGGTAAAAAATCTTGGTTTTTGTACTTACCATGGCAGCAAACCTGCATACTCTTTTCCCATGTTAATCATATGGAGAATAGGCAAACTCTTTTATTTATGGACAAATATTGATCAAACTTAGTATATGGCTTTATATGGTTGAAATAAATTGTTTTTATGCTAAAAACCTACTTTTAGTGTTCCCCATGGCAGCATACCTGCATACTCTTTTCTATTTATCATAAGGAGACTAGACACTTATTTCCCTATTTATGAGCATGTGATGACATTTGGTTTACAGGTTTATCTGGTCAAAATTAATATTACTAATTAGGAAATTCGCTGAGTACGAAGGTCTGCTGCGACGGGGCGTATTTAGCTATTTAGCTGCATTAAGAGATTAAAATACTTATTTATGGGTACGAATACCCGCGATTCGTAAGGGAAGTGACAGGAGGTATTAATTTGAAGGTGTCTTTAATCTTGGTCACCCCCGAATTCATCTTTACTATCGAGATATAAATCAAAGATTGTTAAATGCATAAGTTTGTTTCGTGTTAATGTACCAAATTTTATTGCTTCATCTGCAGTGTTAAGAAAATGTACGGTACTTTTACTCCCTGAATAACTGCAAGTGTAATAATCTTAGGTTGTCTTTACTTAAAGATTTTACTATTTTTGAGTAAAGACAACCTAAGATTAACTGATTTCTACTACAGGTCTGCTCCATAGCCGTTTTGTGTTCTGTATGTGAAGCGTTAAAAAGGAATTTAAGCTATAAATATTTAATATTGCACTTCCGGATACGATTTTTTCGTATCCGTATTTTAGTAATCTGTTTTAAGGATTGGTCCATGTTTAATATAAACATCAGTCAATTTCCAAACGTTCAATTAAATTAGAATGATAGCATATTGGGATTTTTAAAATTAATTACTACTTGCAGCAACATCTGTACATTGAAATTTATGAAACGACAACATTTTCCAGCTCAAACATTTTCCTAGCAGAATCTTTCAGGGAGTACAATAAGAACGCTTACCATGCGTTTTCTGAATACTAACATTAAAGCTTAGTACATCAACACTGCCCAAAAATAGCATTTTTTATGAGGATATCAGTTTTCTGGCATAGGGGGGGCGGCCTACCGCGATTTTTTCCTGCCCAATAAATGAGTTGGTCAAAACCAAAAATTCCAAGCGAAATAGAGCACAGCTCAATGAGAAATTAGGACTTTTAATTTGATGAAGAATTGGCAAATATAACATAATTCCTTTTTTAACACATCAATCTTGAAGATTGGTTCAGTTGTCACTGAGAAGTTAACATAGTAACTAATGCACGTACGTATAGGTGGAGAAGGATAATTAATCTTATTTTGGCACCGTATGGTCACTTCTTCATTGGTTTGGTTCAATATTTTACTAGTATACGTGTTGATCGAAGTTGCGCAATTTATTTTAATACAATAATACCCCCGTCGCAGCAGACCTGCGTACTCAGCGAATTTCCAATGGAATTTTGGTATATTTTCTATTTCCCCATAAAATCCCATAAAATTCACATGGGGATGAGAGTATGTAGGTTTGCCGCCATATGGGTTTTGTTGGTAAATATAAGTTAAACCCTACCTAGTGATTGTACATACCAAATTTTATAAGGCTATGGTGTTCTTTTTATTTTCCCCATAAACCCTATAGGGGTGAGTACGTAGGTTTGCCGCCATATGGGTTTTCTAAGCAAATATAAGTTAAACGCTTCATAATGAATGTACACACCAAATTTTATCAAGATATGTCAATAAATAAGCAAGCTATAAGGTTTTGTTAATTTCCCATAAGAATAACATGGAAAACATACTTTTTTTTATTTTCTCCATAACCATTTAAGCTAGGTAAAAAATTCAAGATACTAAATTGTTTGTTTTTTTAAGCCCTTTTAAATGGTTTAAGTTAAAATTGTTGAATTTTAAAAATAAAAGTAAAAAAAGGCAAAACCCCATTTTTAACCCTTTTGAAACCCCATAAAACCCCTTTCCCATGGTCCGATCATTCTGGTTCGCGAACTCAACCTAGTATACGCTGGCTTACCCCCTGTACCAAATTTCATCAAAATCGGAGGTTCCGTTCAAAAGTTATCGTGTTCACGGACACATAGATATATATACTGTATATATAGATATAGATATGTAGATATATATATATATATATATATATATATATATATATACATATCAATTTGAACGAACGGTATTTTTGGCTTCTAGGGACCTCAAAACGAAAAAGAATCATGGTCCCGGGCTTAGGTCTTACCGTGACTACTACCGTAATAGCGTATTCCCTATAGGGAGATTCCCTAAAAATGTTACTTTTATCTCTAAATCAATGACGTCTGACCAATCCATTATTGTGAATCGCTTTAATCACCAAAGCTGCACATATTTACAGCTGATAATTAACAGATGTTTAAAACGCTTTATTCAATCCCAATGTTATTTAAATGAAAATTTTTGAGATTTCAATGTTATTTAAATGGAAATTTTTGAGATTTCAATGGTGGATAGTACATTTATTTTCAGTCCGATTCTCATCAGTTTTTGGCAGAAACAACTACAGACCAAGCCCTATCCAACGACACCAAAAACTCAAAAATCGGTTGAAAATTGTAGGAGGAGTTCTCAAAACAAAAAACCCCTTAGCGTATTAAATAAGTATAGATGTCTTCATGTATTTGTTTCTTTTATGCATTCCACAGTTTACAATATTTACAAAGACAAATTTCTCTTAAAACGGCGTTTTGAAGATAAAGTCTTCCTAGTTGGTTTAGTTTTGTGTGTTTTTATTGAGTATAAGATAGATTTTACTATGTGTATTATCATTCTGAATTCAATTTTGTTAAGTAAACAAACAGGTTATTACACCTACAAATTCCTATAGTTCACAACAGTTTGAAAACCCGTGCACACAAATATAGCGTTTTATTTTAATATTTGTTAACTTTTGTTATTGTTTCAACACCAAATGGACAACCCATATAAGGCCCATGTTAAAAATCTCAATTTACAAACATGTTTTCATACAGAGAAATGAATTTGTCTAGGGTTAAGTCACTTAACTTATTTTAATGCCAAAATACATGTAAATGAAAAGTTCAACTAAAATCAAACCGCTACATTTTGAGAAAAAGTTCAATCATCACAATAGACACTCCTTGCATTAAAGTATGAAATTGTGTTGATATTACAGTACCATGAGTAGAGTAGTTCAATTTCTTCTATTCAGCTTTTAACATGTGTTTGTTTGTATTATTATCAATAGCTGTTTTATTTAGCAATTCAATATAAATTGTTCCCCATGTTAATCTTATGGGCAAAAAATGAATTTTGAGGGCTTCCCGTGAGCTTCAGAATCAAAATATCAAAAATATAAAAACTTATTGCAAAACTACGAACTGAGACCATTCTTTTGACACCTCAAACATTAAAATTGGTCCAGAAATAAGGGAAGAGTAGTGTTAACAAAAACAAGGCATCACGTATTATATATATATATATATATATATATATATATATATATATATATATATATATATATATATATATATATATATATATATATAGATTTATCTTAATTGGTTAGTTTTAAAAAACAATCCTTGTAAACCTCTGCATCTATAATACTTGCCGCTGGAGAAAACAGATGATTTTAGACAGTTATAACTAAAATTAGAAATTTTATTTAAAAATTCTAAAACCAAAAAAAACAAGACCCTTCTGTCTACTTTTTCTTAAGCGTCAATCTCTATCTTAAGAGGGCGTTGGAGTCAATCCAAATTCCGCTTTTCCCCCATAAGAGCAATGTTAAACGGGATGTCAAATAACTCTTTTATTTATAATCAGAAAATAATGGTTTATAGCTCTAAATAAAGGGTTCATCAAGGCGGATTTGAGGAATTTTTATAAAAATTTGTGTTTTTTACTAACTTGAAATAACAAAACAAGTTTTTTACTACTATAAAAAAAATTTTCTACAAAATTTTATAAATTATTTACAAAGAATCGATCTCGCAAAAGGAACGGGGAATTTAATTGTGATTCAAACGCTATTTATTCAGAACCAATCGGACAAAAAATAAAGAAATTATATGACAAATGCCAGGGACAAGTTTAGCATTGCTCTTATGGGAAATAAATACAACATGGCGGCACTCCAACGCCCTCTTAACGAGTTAATTTTAAAACACGATTCCCGTAAACTTATGCATCCATAAAACACGCCTAGCGCTACGGCCGCGGCCGAGAGGCGGCATTTGTCGAAATTTCATAGTGAGAGCGGGAGTATAAGTTGGCTGTGGTCGGGGTAAAATCGATTATATTTTTTGTTATATAATTCTTTTGAACGTGATCATAAAAATTTCACAGTTAAACAAAATTATTTGATTTTGGACGGAATGACATAGAGTTATTACTAGCACAAGCGGGTTCGTGGTTTTTAATACATAAAAAAAACTGTTATTAAATTAATCAAAACAAAGTTGTATATGTTTTTGTGTTCAGTATGTCATGTGTCTATTTTCTTGTCATTTTCGTGTCATGTGTCATTCGTGTCATGTGTCTTCAAGACGGATAACTAAGGGTTTGTGTTGATCCAGCTGATCAGTTGTGATTTTTGATAGTAAGTTTAAATGAGACTTGCTATAATGTAACAAAATTGTCTTTGAAACATAAATTTAATTTTCTTGTACACTCCAGACATGCTTTTAAAGTTTGATCCCCTAACACAGAATATGGGCAATGCTTTTCGAAACCAAACAAAATTGCCTATGAAGTGTCATGCAACTGTATGAATATTTGCAAAACATTAGCTTTAAGAAATCAGTTACTTTTAGAGTAAATTATGTTCTGTTGGAGATAATAATTATTTTATAAGTGCCTTTTTACGCCATTTAAATATAAAGCTGTTAAAAAGCACTTTTACTAACAAAACCTTAATACTTAATACTTAATTAACTTAACTTAAATTATTCATTATAAAGTTATCGTATGCGCATATTTGTCACTACCAGAGTATAATTAATAATAGTTAGTAAATTACATATTATTGAACAATTTTACAATAAAATGTTTAGTCAACACTAAAAATATTACAATTAAGTTGTTTGTTAACTTATCTCTTGATAATGACCCACTCTCTCAACATGTTAATTTTAAGAACTCAACTAAGCACTGAGAGCAGTTAAAGATTAAAAACATACTATAATTAGTTAAAAATGCCTTACACTAAATTTTTTTATAAATGCTCAGTTTTTGGGTCTTGGATGCAGTATCGAGTGCTCGTCGGGCTGGTTGATGAGTATGGAAAGGTCGACCAGTTACAATGTTATCCACGACACCGTTGTTTCGTGTATAACGTTGCAACTCGTCGGGCTAACCGTCCTTGGAGTGCTGGAACGCAGACTGTTCCACTCAAGTTTAATATGTGTGAGTCACCTTGTACTCAACTACAAAATGACTCACACGTACTAACTGGAGTAGCTCTGTCTGGATGTTGAGTGCTCGTCGGGCTGGTTGAGGTTAACCGTCCTTGGAGTGCTGGAACGCAGACTGTTCCACTCAAGTTTAATATGTGTGAGTCACCTTGTACTCAACTACAAAATGACACACACATACTAACTGGAGTAGCTCTGTCTGGATGTTGAGTGCTCGTCGGGCTGGTTGAGGTTAACCGTCCTTGGAGTGCTGGAACGCAGACTGTTCCACTCAAGTTTAATATGTGTGAGTCACCTTGTACTCAACTACAAAATGACACACACATACTAACTGGAGTAGCTCTGTCTGGATGTTGAGTGCTCGTCGGGCTGGTTGAGGTTAACCGTCCTTGGAGTGCTGGAACGCAGACTGTTCCACTCAAGTTTAATATGTGTGAGTCACCTTGTACTCAACTACAAAATGACTCACACGTACTAACTGGAGTAGCTCTGTCTGGATGTTGAGTGCTCGTCGGGCTGGTTGAGGTTAACCGTCCTTGGAGTGCTGGAACGCAGACTGTTCCACTCAAGTTTAATATGTGTGAGTCACCTTGTACTCAACTACAAAATGACACACACTTACTAACTGGAGTAGCTCTGTCTGGATGTTGAGTGCTCGTCGGGCTGGTTGAGGTTAACCGTCCTTGGAGTGCTGGAACGCAGACTGTTCCACTCAAGTTTAATATGTATGAGTCACCTTGTACTCAACTACAAAATGACTCACACGTACTAACTGGAGTAGCTCTGTCTGGATGTTGAGTGCTCGTCGGGCTGGTTGAGGTTAACCGTCCTTGGAGTGCTGGAACGTAGACTGTTCTACTCAAGTTTAATATGTGTGAGTCACCTTGTACTCAACTACAAGATGACTCACACATACTAACTGGAGTAGCTCTGTCTGGATGTTGAGTGCTCGTCGGGCTGGTTGAGGTTAACCGTCCTTGGAGTGCTGGAACGTAGACTGTTCTACTCAAGTTTAATATGTGTGAGTCACCTTGTACTCAACTACAAGATGACTCACACATACTAACTGGAGTAGCTCTGTCTGGATGTTGAGTGCTCATCGGGCTGGCCGTTGGCCTAGAATTATACGGAAGACATAAGACAACAGGCCTTAGACATGACCTAATGTCTCAACCAACTTTTAAGAGACCAACACTTGCTTTAAGTAACTTAATGATATTATTTTAATTCAGTTTGATATGTCTGGTTTACGAACTCGTATAAACGTAGGATTACAAATCTTTACCAAATTTGGTGTCGATCAGACCGTTTTTACGAGAGTAATTGTGCCTAGGGACACGTACATATATATACATATATAAATATATACATATGTAGATAGAAGAATTCTAATTTCCATATACGGCATATTTGAAATATATTTATTTCGTATATACAAACGAATATTTTAAAAACCCGTTTGCAGCATTGTAATCAGTGCAAAAATACACATCAGTTGCCGATCAATAGGTTGTTTTGGTGTCGTGGATTCAATCATATTAATATTAAGAGGGCGTTGGAGTGCCACCATGTTGGATTTGTTTCCCATAAGAGCAGTGCTAAACTTGTCCCCGGCATTTGTCATATAATTTCTTTATTTTTTGTCCGATTGGCTCAGAAAAAATAGCGTTTGAATCACAATTAAATTCCCCGTTCCTTTTGCGAGATCGATTCTTTGTAGATAATTTATAAAATTCTATAGTTGCAAACCAAATCCGCCTTGATGAACCCTTTATTTAGAGCTATAAATCATTATTTTCTGATTATAAATAAAAGAGTTATTTGACATCCCGTTTAACATTGCTCTTATGGGGGGAAGGCGGAATTTGGATTGACTCCAACGCCCTCTTAAAAAACAACTATTTTTCTATACAAGCCATAGATCTAAGATGTAAAGCTAAGTTTATTATCCTGGGACGTTTGACCCCTAACCTAATACCTTATTTAATTAACATAA
The DNA here is from genome assembly GCA_030545055.2 of Neoaliturus tenellus. Lineage (NCBI taxonomy): Eukaryota > Metazoa > Arthropoda > Insecta > Hemiptera > Cicadellidae > Neoaliturus > Neoaliturus tenellus. The sequence goes on from CM061536.1 coordinate 126,868,844, forward strand.
AACTCAAGGCCTTACACATTAATCTAATACATTTTTCTTTAAACTAAGACTTATGGCCTAAGCCCTTAACCCTATGACTTTAATACCTTTGTTTTAGAAATAATTATACGGAAGACATAAGACAACAGGTCTTAGACACGACCTAATGTCCCAACCAACTGGAAAAAATAATAAATACCCCCGTCGCAGCAAACCTGCGTACTCAGCGAATTTCCAATGGAATTTTGGTATATTTTTTATTTCCTCATAACATCTATGGGGATGAGGGTATGTAGGTTTGCCGCCATATGGATTTTGTTGGTAAATGTAAGTTAAACCCTACGTAGTGATAATACAAACCAAATTTTATATGGCTATGGTGTTCTTTTTATTTTCCCCATAAACCCTATGGGAGGGGAGTGTGTAGGTTTGCCGCCATATGGGTTGCCTAAATAGATAACCATCAAAAACTTACATTTAAATTATAATATATTTCAAAATTATTAACTTGCCATTCAAACAAATCATAAAGTTATTTGAAATATTAAACATGTAACCGCTGTGTAATCATCATTATTAATTAATTTATATAAAACATTCCATTTGTAAGTATGGTACCTATTATTTTTATTTTCAGTAATGGTTTTCACCACTATTTACTAAAAGTTCAAACTATATCGTCACTAGTATGGCTTTTCAATGCATATGTATTATCAATTTTCCTCTCTACTAGGCCTACCTGATATGGACCCTCAAAATATAAGAAAAACTCTTTTACCCTTTTACTATATTTATCTGAGACTTAACACTAAAATAGGATCTCCAACTTCATATACTACAGGTTATTCCAACTCTTTATCAAACTGCTTTTCCTACGTACCAATAAAAATTTCTCGCTTTTATCAAAAACTTTCTCAATCGGAAATTGAATTATTTTATTAATAAAAAACTTACTTCTTTTACCGAACATAATTTCATATGGTATTTGATTAGTATTATGATGTACAGCATGATTCAAGATTCACGATTTTTATTTACACATATTTTCCACAATAAATTACAACATAAAATAAAAGACGTAAAAGTACAACAAACTATTAAGAACATAGTTAAATACTATATATTTGAAATAACACAACTATATTGATTATAAATAATTGTTTATAGAAAATATCTACGAACTATAATACATATAATATAAAGTTAATTAAAAGATAAATGAAAAAATGTAGTTAGGTGTCTCATTTGATTAAACATGTTAAGACACCATTACCAACTTAACGCCTAATGCCGAGCAACCCTCCTAATTAACAATTTAGGCATTTAAAAATAAATTTATCAATATATTTCTAGTAAGAAGTGCTTATTAAAGTAAACATAAATAAATTTAATAATAATAAAAAAATTAATAATATAAAATATATTAATAAAATAATTTGTGTGTCTGAAAAGGATTCAGAAAAACAAACTTTCATTTTTACAAAAACAAAACCCAATATCTTCATGTGGAAATAGCCATTCTGTTAGCTTTTTAGGAATTTACTAGGACTTTCTTATAAAGTTAAGTTTAATGGCAACTGATTAAAAAATTTTAAAGAACAAAACGTGAAAAACATGTGAAAAGCCTCATTATTAGCCTTCAGTAAAACTACTCGATTTTGCAACCTAAGCCTGCTAGAATAAATGTTCAAATTACCAAGGACATGACCACCTCTACTAAAAGAGATATTCAGGAAGATATTGAACTTACTTCATTTATCAGTCTTTTATCCGTTAAAGATTTCTTAGATAAAAATAACCTTTTATTAAATACCAGCAAGTCTAATTTCATGTCGTTTTCTACAAAACAAAATAGATCAAAATTGCCGCCTAACATATCCATAAATAGTTCAAACATTGATCAAGTTGATTTTACTAAATCCCTAGGAATAGACCAACATCTAAGCTGGGATAAGCATGTTGATCATGTTGTAAGAAAAATGTCCTCTGGTCTTTATGCATTGTGTCAGATGTCCAAAGTTTGTAATAAAGAAACATTAAAATCAATTTATTTTTCATTAGTAAATTCTCATATGTCATACGGTATAACTATTTATGGAGCTACATCAAAAAAAATTTCAATAGGATTCTTTTACAACTAAAAAAAGCAATTTGTATAATATTTAATTTAAAATCAAGACAATCAGTTAAAAATTACTTTTCAGATTTAGGGATCTTAACAGTTTATGCATTATACATTTTTGAGACAATTATGTATGTAAAAACAAATCATTCAACTACTAGTCCAAATAACCATCGTTACAATACTAGACATAATAGTTATATGGAACAACATAAACTGAAATTTTATGAGAAGAAAGCTAGTTTCATAGGTACAAAATTTTTATTTTCTTTATCAAAATTTATCTTAGAAGAACAAAATATTAAAACTTTCAAAATCAAACTTAAAACTTATCTTTCAAGTTTATCATTGTATTCATTAGAAGAATTTTGGAGGAAGAATACTTAATTGTTGTATTTAAAGTAATTGGAAACAGGGTATTTTTCTTTTTGTGTAATTTGTGAAAAATTTATGTGGATTTCTTAATTTTGTTTAGTTTTAGTTTGTTATGTATAATATGTAAGAAATATGTGACGCTATTTATGTATACTTTATACATTTAAAAATAAAGAATGTTTTGATTTGATTTTATGAGACTCCCAAAGCTTGAAACTCTATCCTTAAAATAAAACAAAATAAATTTAGTCTTATTTCTAAGCGATAGTTTATTACAAATGAACCATATTTTTATCAAGTCTAACATACTGCATATCCAAATTTAAAGATGTTTGAGACGAAGAATTTTAACAAAGGGCCGCAAAACTAGTAAGTGACCCCTTAAAATAATTATTCTTCTTAAAATAACGATTCTTCTTGAAAAAAGCTTTCCAATGATACCAAATAGGCTAGGTAACTTATGTTTAAAATGGTGTTTTAACGACACAATATTAATAAGAATTTTAATATTTTCCTCTCTCTCGTACTATGGTTAGGCCGTTTTCTTTGGGGTTATCTCCATTTGGAGTGCTATTTGAAGTTCAGTTTACAGCGCTCTTAGCGGAATAAAATTTTGGCCAATTTTTAACATAAAAATCATAAACTTATAACCAATTCACTTTGTGGCATTCTCCTCTGTCGAGACGGGATTGAGCAGTCCTGCCGCGGGCAATGTTCTCTGTTTAGTCGATCGTTCTCAGTTCGGAGTCTCGCCGCCGCACCGCGCGACCGCGCTTCCGGTTATCGACCCGTTCTCAGTTCGGAGTCTCGCCGCCGCACCGCGCGACCGCGCTTCCGGTTATCGGCCCATGTGGTCAGCGATTCCTTCTATTTGCTCGATACTTAACTTTTACAGCCCCGCTTCGCATGACACTTTACAACAATTAAAGGGTTATATAGGACAATAATTCTAATAGTGTTAATTTTAATTTTTTTCTATAGCAAGTCATAAATTTATGTAAGTTTTAACGACCGAGCCAAGCATGTACCTTTTCCGGCCTAATGTAAATCAAATGGGCAAAGTCTTAGAAATAATTATACGGAAGACATAAGACAACAGGCCTTAGACATGACTTAATGTCCCAACCAACTGGAAAAAATATGAATCAATAATGTTATAAAACTAAATTTTTTTTAATATTTTGAAATGTGCATTCAATATGGGTATGGTGTATTCATTGGTTTCGCTCTGTGTTGCTTGCCGCCCCCCCCCCCAGCCAGACGCCCACGGCCCGAAGCGGTGCCGGCAAGTTTGATGGATGCATTGTTATGAGGATCTATATATACTAGGTATACAATCAGGGGCGTAACAGAGGGGCCCGCAGACCCCGCGGTACGGGGGGGACCGCAGCTAAGGGGACCCGCGGACGGGGCCCGTGTGTTGGGAAATATGTTTATGTTAAATAATTTTTTTTTACTCATGTTATAGCAATTTTACATTTTATATTGCGCCATTATGTTTTCAAAATGCCTGAAATATAACTTTTATAAAATATCAAAATATTTTTACAGTTAGATTTTCGGCAGTCTGCTGGTCTGCCGCTAGCCGCTAGCTCTTGTCGGCTCAACCTGCCCGCTGCGCCGCCGCCGTGCAATTCGTCGCGCTGTGTGTTGCGGCAATTTAATTTTCAAATCCTTTTCAAAATTAAAGTTGATGAAAAACTATCTATGAAGCACAATGTACCAAGAAAATCTTAGTTGCTTAAGTAAACTAAGTAATAGAGAACGAGACACGTACGTTTCAGAGGTGCGGTAATCAAATAATTTGCTTCCCAAAACTCCGTTAGTGCTGAGAAGTTCCAATAAAGATAAAACCAATACTTTTGAGGAATAGCGATAAAAACATTTTTCACTAAAATGAGCAAAACTATGGAAATTAATTTTAAGCTTGGGGGTTTTATTTTTTATAGGAAAAACACTGTAAATGTCGTTAACAATAATGTCATTAATTAGGTCTACTTTAAATATTGGATTTGTTATTTCCTTCTTAAAGCACGTGTTATTCGTTTTGCTTAGAGTTAAGAATCCTTGGTGTTAGCTTAACAATAGGCCTACTATACGAGGAATATCTGTGGTGGATGTACTTTCTATCTATCTAAATGTAGCAGGTAGGTTTTGCAAACTTTTTATTTGGAAGTTTTTTTATCCAAGCGCAATTATAAGTTAAGAAACAGCCTAAACCCCAGAAAAAAATATTTTTAACTAAGTTCAATAATTGTAATTTTATTAAACAACATTATTGACCATCAAGTCAAAGAAATATGAAAGTTAAATCTTTATCTTTTACTAGTGGCTTATAGGGGCAAAAGCCCCTAACTATAATAATGTAGATCTTAGTGGATTACCAAGAAAATGTTTTAAAAAGAAAGCTGTCAGAAGATTAGGTTTTTATCGATAGTATTTTAGGAATATTGTTTGCAAAGACTCTGATACTTGTTTGAAACACCGACGCACTCTATGGTGCGTATTTTAAGGTGAGTATGACTGAAGGGGAGTTTGATGATTGTGATGGATCAGATGAGGTGTACCTTTTTGTTACTGACAAATAGCAGCTGTTTCATTATTCAGGATCATTAATTAATAGCCCAATGACCAAAGATAGTCATCCGCTTCCAAAGCATTCTTTACTATCTTGAGCTACCCGTAATGAACGAATGCTTAATTTTGTCTATGGTTGAAACCTATATCGATTTTAAAAATGGGGGTTTTAATAAATCATAATCCTTGAGCTAAGAAAAAGATTAACACAATGTATAAAATGGGCAATGGTTAAAAACCGTGCGGATGCTCATCACCCATTTCAGGATAAATACACTTACAATAGTGTACATCATACACCAGCCTTTTTTCAATCATTTGATTACTGTATCTTGTTTTTCCATAGTTGAAATAGTATTTATTCTTCTGTTTTATTTTTTTACTGTCACAAAATGTTAACACACTCCGTTATAGTAGACTGTCTTCACTCACTGTACAATTTTCGGCCCTCCCAATAATTGCACGTAACTTATTTTCGTAATAACTAAGTAAACTTTTATTAATCCCTATAAATTTTATGGATTATTTCCCCGTTCTAAGAAAAAGGGCAGTGATTAAAAGCCGTGACGGATGCTCAGCACCCATTTCAGGATAAATAAACTTTCAATGGTGTTCATCATACGCCATACTTTATTCAACCATTTGATAACCTTGTTTGCCCATGAGTTGAAATAGTATTTTTCCTCCTGTTTTATTTTTTAGAGCCACAAAATTGGAACACTCTCCCTTAAAGTACAGTGTCTTCACTCACTGTACAAAATTCGGCTCTCCTAATAGTTACACGTAACTTATTTTCGTAAAAAAGTAAGCCTGTTTTAATCCATGTAAATTTGATGGAGCAATTTCTCCGTTCTTTCTAATTTATTTGAAAGATTTTGGGCATGTTGCTGTTTTTCCTAGTCTTTGGAACAAACGTCTTTAATTGAAACTCTATCGATCCTATGATTCTACAATTTGCAAAACACAAAGAAATATATATTGCATTATATATCTTGTATAATTTTTCAGAATACCAACATTTTGTTGGCTGCCACACTATACGTTTGAATAAATATTAATTTAATTTGAATTATGTGGGTTTAGTTTATTCTCTTATTAAAATTAAACTAAACACATACTTTAATGTAAACAAAAAACCTTTTCTTGAACCATAACTAATTTCTCATTGTACCCGTCTCAAGATCAAATTTTATTTTACCATTTACTTGCACACATACGCTGGATTATAAAGTTTTCTCTCATTTGTAATGTTGATGTAAAAATCAGCCGTAAATTTTTAATAATTTGTAAGATTAAAGAAACACTCCTAGTGAATTTTGTAGTCATTCAACGCAAAAAATTTTTATTATAGTATTGCCACTTTCGGTGATTAGTATAATATAAGATCATCTTCACTCATTGTGTTCCACCTGGCTTTCTTTTTAAAATAAACCAAAACATATGTTCTAATGTACACAAAGCAGACGTTTTGTGAATCCCCATGCTATTCTTATGGAGGACTTTTTACGTTATTCCTTATTTCCTGGTAACATTACGGAAATGCCGATAGTTTTCCCTCGTGCATGGCACCGAGACCTTTAATTTGAGACCCCTCACATCTTCCTACGATTTGTATAACACTCACAATTTTGCTCAAGAAATGTCGCTTACAGAACTATATATATCCTATACTCTTATACGAGCAAAGTTTGCTTGTTTGCTTGCTTGCTTGCTTGCACAATTATCTCAAAAACGGCTCCGACGATTTCCTTCAAATTTTGGAATATGGGGGTTTTGGCCACCAGAAATCGATTGGAGCTGGTCCCATAGCTGGGAAAAATCCGGTTTTCGCGCTAGAGCCCTTCAAAGATCCCATGTTATCCTTATGGAAATTTTTTAACTGAACAAAAATCAGCTGATAACTGTAGATAAAATAAACCAATGTGTTACATCTTTAACCTGTGGTTTTAGGAAAATCATACCAATGTGCAGCAAACCTTCCGCCTGGCGAGTGAGCGGAGCGAACGAGCTTTGTGTGAGAAACGAAAGTAATAATTTTACCGAGCTTAAGCTCGGTCCCCCTGGTACTCTTATATCTTATACTCTAAAACAAGCTCCGTTTGTCCGGGCAAAGTTTTTTATCCCTCCAAGGATTTTTGATTTTTTGATTGAATATGGGGGTTTTGGCCACCAGAAATCGATTGGAGCTGGTCCCATAGCTGGGAAAAATCCGGGTTTAGCGCTAGAGCCCTTCAAAGATCCCATGTTATCCTTATGGAGATTTTTAAATTGAACAAAAATCAGCTGATAACTGTAGATAAAATAAACCAATGTGTTACATCTTTAACCTGTGGTTTTAGGAAAATCATACCAATGTGCAGCAAACCTTCCGCCTGGCGAGTGAGCGGAGCGAACGAGCTTTGTGTGAGAAACGAAAGTAATAATTTTACCGAGCTTAAGCTCGGTCCCCCTGGTACTAAAAATAAAATATTGCTACTTTTAAGCATGGGTTTTGGAACAGCTGTCACCTGTGAAAGGTATATAGTTGACGTTAACCGCAAAGCCTAATTGCCATGATATTGTTACAAAAGTGAATTAAAACCAACAAGCAAGTCTCGGTTAACCCCTTACTTAGAGCCCTTCAAAGATCCCATGTTATCCTTATGGAGATTTTTAAATTGAACAAAAATCAGCTGATAACTGTAGATAAAATAAACCAATGTGTTACATCTTTAACCTGTGGTTTTAGGAAAATCATACCAATGTGCAGCAAACCTTCCGCCTGGCGAGTGAGCGGAGCGAACGAGCTTTGTGTGAGAAACGAAAGTAATAATTTTACCGAGCTTAAGCTCGGTCCCCCTGGTACTAAAAATAAAATATTGCTACTTTTAAGCATGGGTTTTGGAACAGCTGTCACCTGTGAAAGGTATATAGTTGACGTTAACCGCAAAGCCTAATTGCCATGATATTGTTACAAAAGTGAATTAAAACCAACAAGCAAGTCTCGGTTAACCCCTTACTTAAAATAAAACACAAATAAGATAGCCTACATTGAGTTTTGTTACTTTAATATTTCATAATATATCCAAGAGAGGGTAAATTTATAGAACAAACAATCAGATAGGCTTAATTTCTTTAAAAGGATAGACTTTAGGCCTATAATAAAAGCGGGCTAAAGTGCAGGCTAATAGATTCCTTGCGGCTGCATTGTTACAATAACTGTACATGCATAAATACTTTAACTTTGTCTAAATATATATATATTTTTTTGTAAAAGATAAGTAATCAAAAGAACTCTACCACCACCTTAACCATTGGTTGACACTGATTTACTGGTGGGGAAACAGAGATAACCGGTGACCGGACCTATCGGAGGGGGCCCGAAATTTTTCTTGTGGTCAAAGCCGTCTGAGTGGAAGTACTGAAGATTTCGGCCTACGATGTAAATTCACAGGAGAGACGGAACGACATAAAAATACCTGAGTTTATTTTTTTTATGAACCAACTAACTTAAGTTATAAGTTACTCTGATCTGATACGAGTAAGGTATATTTGTAACTGTGTATGTATGCACACAGATTTTAAAAACTGCTGTTAACGATTTTCCAAAAATCTGAAAATAACTTAGGTATTTAGTTTTGAGATAAAAAATATATTATTTCGGGTCTCAGTGTCAGAAAAATCTTCTTTAGTCATAGTTTTTAATTTAAATTGTAACAATTTTAACATTGGCCTTTAAACAAAGAAATAATGAAAACAGCTGAATCAACTGTCAAAGTACAGACCGTGAGTTCGAGTATAAACATGGGTTTTGAATGGTAGCCAGTTCATCGTATTTATTATTGTTAATTATTATTTAGTGGACTTAAACTTTCGCAATTGCTGTGATAACAACTTGTTTCTTTGTCTAATGTTAATTTTTTATATATATATACAAGTAGTCGTTACCATCAACTGTTGTTAGCTAACTAAAAGAATGCCTGTTGTAAATTGGTGTATTGCCGTTGGTAAAATAAATAAATAAATACACTATTTTCTTTATCAGTGGGAGACGGCCGATTTCTCATTTATTGTTGTGCCTAAGAAGTGTCTGCGGCCGGGAGACGGACGTCAGGGCCTAAACATTATGAACTGAATCCGGTTCTAGCAAAATGTTTTCATTTGGAATAGTACAATCTAAGTTTGTTTTTATTCCTTAGTTAACCAACTGACTGGTAAGTATTTTAGTCACAATCTTTATTAATATAAGTCTTGTGTAATTACTACACCTTTAGATTACGTTTGGGGTTTTGGAGAGGTAGAAATCAAAGTTTGGGTGGGAGGGAAGGGGGTAGTTTTGGGTGGCCCCGCACTAGAGGTTTGCACTCGTGGGCCCCGCGCCAGCCCCGAGAATCAGCAGCGGAATGTTCACAAAAAAATTTCCTAACTATATCACCATTTTGAGACAGGGACCAACTTTTACTCAACCCCCGCCTCCCCGCCGGCGGCTACACTGTCGCGCCAGGCAGGGTTACAACAACAAAGATTTGAAAAGGAACATCGACCCTACCACCCTTACCCATGTCACTATAAACTAGCAAATTTATTACTATGACGGATTGTCCCAACCTCTACATGGAAGCGATAACACTCCAAATGGCTCTCAGACCGTGGGACAGATTTGACCAGGCCAGGGCCAGATACTTTGTCGAAATGTTCACCGATGGAAACCATCCAAAATGAATTATAATGGGATTCTGCTCATTTACAGGACACTACCTTTCCAACTGTATGCGCGGATTTTTCCTACAATGCACACACACTGAGAAAAAAGAGCAAAAAAACATACTTGTCTATTAATATATATATATATATATATATAGATTATGAAGCTTGGTGACGTACTTTAAAGATACCCCTATAGCAAAACCCGTTTTTATTATGAATAGAATAGCAAGTAAAACGCACTATTCGAATTGTTTAATATGAACATTAGTCAATCCAACTATAAATTATCAATCAAAATAAATAGCAATGATAGCATATTGTGATTTTTTTAATAACTAACTGTAGCAACGCCTTTACTTTGCGATTTATGAACTCCCACGGTTTCTAGTTAAAAACATCCGCTAGTAGCCTACAGTTTTTCAGGGAGCACAATAAGAAATAGGCCTACCACGCATGTTTTGAACACTAGGCGGATTAAGCAATAAAAGTTGTTACATCAAAACTGCACAAAAATTGCATAGCGAAGTTACATAGAATTCCTATTAGTGGTAAATGCTGAACTAAAAACTATGGTGAGATGCACGAAAATTGTCCGATGGAAATTTAAACAGCTGAGTCCTGCCTCACCCCCTCTCGCCCTGCAATGTTGTCATTTATGGTTATGTTTACCATGTGTTATACAGTATGAAAATGTGTTTCAGAATAAATTTGGCAACAATGTATCGACTCCAACGAGGTTAAATAGATATAGAGTGCTCACCACATGTTAATTTTGTGTCCCTTTTTGATTTGCGCCATTTTACCCATGATTCCCGCCGTTTCCTTGGCAACTATCCCACACTTTACTCTTGTTTCCTTGGTTACTAGTTTTAGCTATTCTGATTAGTCGCTACAAGCTTAAAAAATTACTGATGATATTTTAAAAACATATGTTTATTTGTTGTTTGTTTTTAAATTAGTTTGATTTGATGGTCTGTGAGCAGGCTATTGAAGTTGGTTACCATAGAAACATGTGGGGAAAATGGTAAATTACTGTTGGAAAAGTGTAAACAAAGGACTGGTTACCAAGGAAACGGCGGGAATCGTGGGTAAAGTGGCGCCAGTCAAAAAGGGACACTTTTCCCTATCTGGTGAGCACTCTATATCTATTTAATCTCGTTGATCGACTCTCATCGGACTATTTTCGTGAATCCTATTATAAACAAATGTTTGTTGTGCGTAGGAAACTATTTTTATAACAATTTTAGGCTACATTTGAACGCATATACTTTGTTTCACGAAGTGTTTTCGATCAGCAATTTTTACGAGTTCAACCAATGGAAAACAAGGATTAGTTTCTCCTCAGCTTGGTCCTGTTCTGCGCTGGTCCGAGAGCGATTCGCACTCTTCATGCAACCCAGAACAGGACCGAGGGGGAGATAGAAAGTTGGGTCATTTTAAAAGGCTATTAAGGATGCTTAAATGGGATTATATCGCCTTAGGGGACCATAGGTGCCTTTACGGGCTTAAAATCGGCCACAAAAATGATAAAGATCTCGGTAGGATCAGCTGAAATGTATTTTAAATGACTTTTAATGAGTCTGTAGCAATTGAAAATACTTAAAATAGTTAGTTTTAGAGTGCCCGTATTGCGTAACATCATCAATTGTCGTTTAGACAGAATAGGAAAATTGGAAAAAAATTAATATATGTATTTTGATTAAAAATTAGGTTTTTGGTATTTTTTCAATTAAATCAACGGGGTTTTCGGGGAAATCAATCAGAGGGTCTTTCATACCCATAAACCAATCAGTTTTCACCATAAAACCCAGTATATACATTTTTCGACACTACCTCAGGTCTCGCTCCCCCCCTGTGTGGCGGCCCCACGACTGCACCGGTGACGTCACCGCCTATGACAAACTACCTTATATCGCGAATAACTTTTGTGTTTATAGCTCGATTTGGATGGTGTTTGCGTATTTCTTTTCTCCATTAGACGCCCGACAGGACAGTATAAATTCCGATCCTTAGTTCCTTATAGGTAAGACGTCAGAGCTCGTTAAAAGTGAAAATTCCTCAAGAACCATAGGAAGAAGTATGGTTTTATTGCGAAATACAGGTTTTGGCAATTCAATACTGGTCCTAATCATGTCCAATCAATTCTCCTTACTGGAATGTATCGTTTAAGTCAATAAAATAACAATATTGAACAGCCACCTGAGCGACGTAAATCGTTAATAATATAAACTTGCAATTTTTAACAACGCGCTAAAAGCCGACTTTAGAGGTTAATTTCTCACATTCCACGTGACGTGGAAGTATTATTTCTATCAATTCCTACTTATTCCAGTGCGTTCCCGGTGATTAAAAGCATTAATCCATCATTCGGAATTGTGTTAGCCCTAAAACCACTGTTTAACATGGCTTTTCGTACAGTTGAGAAGAACGGTTTTCGGCCCGATAATTACGTTCAGTTGGGGGTTAAGCCGTATTTATTTGCAATAGAAACGTTGTTAACGCTTTTATTTTCATATTATAAGGTCGTTTGTAAGTCGTTAGTATACTTTTTTGCTCGGATAGTAATATAATTTAGGAAAAATTAAGGAAAACACAGAGTTTTTCTTTGTCCAATGAACAAATGAATTGCATATAGTTGTGAAATTTAAGTTATATTTCGTATTAGGAAAATCCAAAATTGAGTTTTAAGTAAGATTACGACGATAGTAAGTGTATTCTCCACTGTGGTGACCTCGTTTAGAAAATGGTCAACAAATATCTTATATATGTAGTGGCGAAACTTAATTTATAGTTGTAATCCTAACTTAAACAAAATTTAGCAAAGTGATCGGGTTCTATTCATATCGGATCATCTTTTTTGGTTTCACATAGGTATTACCCAGCATTAGTATATATCATTTATGTATTAGACACAGTATTTGAGGTGTTAAAACTTAAATATTAGAGAAATATTGCCCGCAGTGACGCCTTGGACTCGCTTCGCGGACAGTCTAAGACGTGCGTTCCTCGACGACATTCGGCGAATAATAAAGGCATTTTAAGCAACGCACTATTTGTAATCTTATAAACACTTTTAGAATGAAATGCCGAACACACCAGTACAAGTCTGATGTCCGTACGATGATTAGTTCATTAGTAAATCAAGTTTATTCACTGGTTTCCTTGTTCCGCAAGAGCGGGATTTGAAAACTGCTTTATCGCATTTTATTGTGGATTACACTGTTTAATTTCGTGATTTGTAATAAAAAGGCCATTTGCGTAATCGATAAGAATATAATAATGGTCTAAAAAACAATTGAAATCCTTTTATTAGCTCACTAGAGGCAAAACATCTTTTTTATCTCTAATAATAATCAGCGAGATATCCTCATCAAAAATAATTAATAAGCATTTATCAGGGATAGTTATCATGTTAACCCAATATAAAAAAATACCAGGTTGCAGAAAAACGCCATAAATAGTTCACAGAACAGTACATACAATTTGTTTTATCCGGTCTTAAGCTGATACAGGGCGCGCCACGAGATTTTTCGGGCTCCTAATATTCTCTAGCCACTACAGTTAGGTCATGTAATACGTCTTTAAGCATGCTCAATAGCCTGTTAAAATGACCCAACTTTCTATCTCCCCCTCGGTCCTGTTCTGGGTTGCATGAAGAGTGCGAATCGCTCTCGGACCAGCGCAGAACAGGACCGAGCTGAGGAGATAGCTTTTTTTTGTTACTAATTAAGGAAGTGAAAATTTACCGTATTCAGCTTCTTGTTTAGGCACGCGCGCCTGTTTTGCGCTGGATTTCAGAAAACTCATAAGTATTATTATAATTAGAGGATTATTATATAAACTGGCTTATTGAAAGTTAGTAGAGCAAACTTCACCAACTTAATCTAAAAATGTCACATGATAAAATAAATACGGTAACAGATGTTTTGGCTCTTCTAAATAATTGTAATATTGAACGTCTTCTGTTCTGTTTACCTTTTAAAATTACGAAATGTAAACAATGTTGTTTTATAAAACATATATTTTATGTGTTTTGTTATATTTAAAGCGAATTAACTTTATCTTTATACACAAAGGTTTGCACTACGTACATATACGAAGATTCCTGCAAAGTTTCGTGTGATTCCCACCAGTGATAAAGGCTGTAGCCTTGTCTAAAAATGCTTATTGTGCGTAGGAAACTACATTTCTACATTTCTAACTTTTTTAGGCTACTTTTGAACGCATATATTTTAATTCACTGACGGGTTTTAAAGTAAGTCTGGTGATTTTTAGTGCTTATTGACTCAGAAAAAACGGATGGAAAACGAAAACCGTATTTGTGCCCTTTTGAGAAATGAAAATTGGCTGTATTCCGCTTCGTGTCTATATAGGCACGCGTCGTCTGCTTGGTTGATACCTACTAACTGGAGTAGCTCTGTCTGGATGTTGAGTGCTTGTCGGGCTGGTTGAGGTTAACCGTCCTTGGAGTGCTGGAACGCAGACTGTTCCACTCAAGTTTAATATGTGTGAGTCACCTTGTACTCAACTACAAAATGACGCACACGTACTAACTGGAGTAGCTCTGTCTGGATGTTGAGTGCTCGTCGGGCTGGTTGAGGTTAACCGTCCTTGGAGTGCTGGAACGCAGACTGTTCCACTCAAGTTTAATATGTGTGAGTCACCTTGTACTCAACTACAAAATGACGCACACGTACTAACTGGAGTAGCTCTGTCTGGATGTTGAGTGCTCGTCGGGCTGGTTGAGGTTAACCGTCCTTGGAGTGCTGGAACGCAGACTGTTCCACTCAAGTTTAATATGTGTGAGTCACCTTGTACTCAACTACAAAATGACGCACACGTACTAACTGGAGTAGCTCTGTCTGGATGTTGAGTGCTCGTCGGGCTGGTTGAGGTTAACCGTCCTTGGAGTGCTGGAACGCAGACTGTTCCACTCAAGTTTAATATGTGTGAGTCACCTTGTACTCAACTACAAAATGACGCACACGTACTAACTGGAGTAGCTCTGTCTGGATGTTGAGTGCTCGTCGGGCTGGTTGAGGTTAACCGTCCTTGGAGTGCTGGAACGCAGACTGTTCCACTCAAGTTTAATATGTGTGAGTCACCTTGTACTCAACTACAAAATGACGCACACGTACTAACTGGAGTAGCTCTGTCTGGATGTTGAGTGCTCGTCGGGCTGGTTGAGGTTAACCGTCCTTGGAGTGCTGGAACGCAGACTGTTCCACTCAAGTTTAATATGTGTGAGTCACCTTGTACTCAACTACAAAATGACGCACACGTACTAACTGGAGTAGCTCTGTCTGGATGTTGAGTGCTCGTCGGGCTGGTTGAGGTTAACCGTCCTTGGAGTGCTGGAACGCAGACTGTTCCACTCAAGTTTAATATGTATGAGTCACCTTGTACTCAACTACAAAATGACTCATACTTACTAACTGGAGTAGCTCTGATGTTCCACCCCAGCAAGATATAGCATATTCTAATCTTGAACTTGAACTAACTAGAGCAAAATAAAGAGTTTTTAGTAAAAAAGGATTACAAATATTTTTTAAGAAGTAAAAGGTTCTTATAGAAGATCGAATCTTTGAATGTAAGTTACAAACATGCTTTCCCCAATTTAAATTTTCATCCAATATCACTCCAAGATATTGAAAACTGCTTACTTTCTCTATAGTGCTACAGTTACAAACATTTAAATTACAGTCCAAATTATGATAGGCCAATTTAAGT
The DNA here is from genome assembly GCA_030545055.2 of Neoaliturus tenellus. Lineage (NCBI taxonomy): Eukaryota > Metazoa > Arthropoda > Insecta > Hemiptera > Cicadellidae > Neoaliturus > Neoaliturus tenellus. The sequence goes on from CM061536.1 coordinate 126,884,313, forward strand.
TAAAAATTGAAACTATTTGTTAAACTAAAATTAATATACTTAGTCTTATCTATATTTACAATCATTTTATTGGCTAAACACCAGGTATTTAATAATTTTAAATCATCTTCAATTTGACCATATAAAGCATTAATCTCCCTATTTGAATAAAATAGAGCTACGTCATCAGCAAAAGCGCTGATTTAACCATTGAAAGGAAGCTCAAGGAGGTCGTTTATAAAAACTAGCAAAAGGGTTACAGAAATTACAAAGAGCTCAAATTGTTCAAAATTTTGGTTTTTTTTAAATTCTATTTCTTAAAAAGCTGGAAAACCATTCAAGAGCCACTCCTCTTATGCCCGCTGCGTTTAATTTGGAAATTAAAATGTCGTGGTCAACAAAATCAAATGCTTTTTTGAAATCAATAAATAAACCGGTAGTCTTGTTATTTTTATTAAAACTATTGTAAATATTTTCTGTGACAGAAATTAATGCATCCTCTGTAGATTTTCCTTCTCTGAATCCGAATTGATAGTTGTTAAAAAAACTTTATTTTATCCAAATATTTAGTGAGTCGGGCTTTTATAATTTTTTCTATAATTTTGGAAAACACTGAGAGCAGACTAATTGGTCTAAGATTATCTATTTTTTGAGAGGGGGGATTCTTAAAAATTAATTGGAACTACTGTACTTAATTTTAACTTTTCAGGAAAAACACCGCTTGAAAAACTTAAATTAATTATATGAGAAAGAACAGGCGCTACTAACTCGGATACATTTTTTACAAGTTAAACCGTAAACTGATCGAATCAAGTGGACTTTTTATTCTTTAATGAATTAATCGTATTATGCACTTCAGCGATTGTTGTTGGCTCAAGGAAAAAGGAATGTGGTCGGGAGATTAGAGGCCGTGGTGGGGGCGGGGGCGGAGAGCAACGACCTTGGCCTTGCACCGAGATAAGGTAATCGGGGGCGGGGGCGGAGAGCAACGACCTTGGCCTTGCACCGAGATAAGGTAATTATTGTTTACCCCTTCGGCTACCTGGTTTGGGTCAGAAATCACAGTTCCGTTATCCAACTCTACCCTAGTCACACTTTAACATTCCTTTGCACCTATTATGTTATTTATCACCTTCCAATATTGGGATGAATCTCCGTTACATTAATTTATTTTACTTGCTAAAAATTCATTTTTTGCTTCATCTGTATCAGACCTTAACTTAATACAATAACGATTGAAATAATTACAAAAATTTAAATCATACGGCCTTTTTTTAAACATACTGTACGATTTCTTTCGCCTGGACAGCCTATTTAGCAAGTTTGAGTTAATCCAAGGAATAATAGATTTTGCCTTCTGAAGTGGTCAGTTAGACCAATATCAAATATTGCACCTTTAAATAGGTTCATATTACCATGATAAAAATTTACTAAATACATCTGTTAGTTCAGCATTTATAAAGTTAACTTCTGAAAAATTATGCAGCCTATAAATACTAAATACATTAAAATAAATATTTCTAAGTTTTACATTTAAGACCAAAATATCGGCAGTGCTCATATTTACTGTATATTAACTTGAATGGCATTTGCTTTTTTACTTACATAACAAATAACGCCCCCTGCTCGGTAAGTGTCATTGCAACACGCAAAAGGGGTTTGCCTATTCTGCATATGATTAACATGGGAAAAGAGTATACAGGTTTGCTGCCATGATAATCGCAAAAACCAAGATTTTTTACCATAAATGGATGAATCTCAACCAAATGAAGCTGAATACCAAGTTTCATACAAAAACATTGATTAATAAGTGAAATATGAACACGCCCTTCTCAAAATACAACGTACTGTCTTTAGACTTTTTAATATCTTGGTAACGAACTCATCCGAATAAACGTAGGATTACACATCTCTACCAAATTTTGTGTCGATCAGACCGTTTTTACGAGAGTAATTGTACCTAGGGACACGTACATATATATACATATATATAAATATACAGTGTGCTTGAAAAGTCCCGGAACGGTGAAATATATTTTTTACCATTATAGATGAAGTAATGAAACTTGGTATACCAATAATAACCATAAATATCTACTCTTTTAAGCTATTATAACTTTTTTATTCCTTAAGGGGGATGGCCCACGAGGAGTCAGTCAAAATTCTTAAATAGCAGCATAAGTCAAATTTGGTATCAAATTAAAGGCCTCACACAAATTAAAGGCCTCACTTAGCAAAGTACAATGCCGCAAACCAGACTTCAAACGGATGACCGAGACCGAAATGGCAGGCATACAAAGTTTCCATTAAAATCATATGGGTAAAACTTAAAAATGCAATAACTTTCTTAATACTCAACCTTTTGACGTCGGGTTTGTAGCTTATTACTACAAATGCAAAGACGTTTAAAACTATGTATGATGTGACAAGGGCCAAAGCATATTTCTGTAAGACTTCCAGGAGGGACATCCCTTAAAAGGAGAGTAAATTAATTAAAACTTCTTTGGCCCATGTGACATCACACACAATTTTAAACGCCTTTGCATTTGTAGTAATAAGCCACAAACCCGACGTCAAAAGGTTGAGTATTAAGAAAGTTATTGCATTTTTAAGTTTTACCCATATGATTTTTCTCTTAAAAATTGTACAGATGCACATCAGTTGCCGATCAATAGGTTGTTTTGGTGTCGTGGATGCAATCATATTAATATTAAGAGGGCGTTGGAGTGCCACCATGTTGGATTTATTTCCCATAAGAGCAATGCTAAACTTGTCCCCGGCATTTGTCATATAATTTCTTTATTTTTTGTCCGATTGGTTCAGAATAAATAGCGTTTGAATCACAATTAAATTCCCCGTTCATTTTGTGAGATCAATTCTTTGTAGATAATTTATAAAATTCTATAGTTGCAAACCAAATCCGCCTTGATGAACCCTTTATTTAGAGCTATAAACAGTGCCGTCCTTAGGGTGGAGCGAGCGGAGCGGCCGCTCCAGGCCTCGCGCTGAGGAGGGCCTCGCGCCGCGAGGTCTTGCCCGCTAATAAGTTAGTTGCATAAACGTTTAGGTTGAATAAAAATGACATAATAATGAACAGATACGTACCTAAAATATCGGTTTAATTACCCGCGCAATATGTTCAATAATTGTGATTTAAAAACCTACGAACGCGATTCTTCTACTTGCTATTAGTACGTAATAGCAGTGGTAATAGTAGCGACCAAAAGGATGCAAACGCAAAACACCGTTTGATAGCGGCGCCGGCTGGCGCGGCGGGCGGGGTGACGGGACCAAGCCTCGCGGCCGCCGAGCGATTATTGCAGGTGCCACAACCATGCATGCCCGACTTTGCCTATCTCTAGCCGTTTTTCAACTGTTTGTCTGTATGTGATTTTTTAATTGATCCATTATATCTTTGAAATTATTTAAGGTCCGGAATTAAAACTTGGCACAACTGTTAAGTGCGTTAAGGCACAAATGCAAATGAATTTGGACATTTCTAACATTTAGGCCTATGGTTGCAAAATGGCGGCCATTACAAATTTTCAAAGCTAAATATCTTAAAAACTGCAAACAAAAAATTTGAAACTAAGTTTGGTTTGTAATGATCAAACAACGGATTAATCTAAGTTTTTGCATTTTTTAAATCATAAAAATTTACATAGGCCTAAGTTTACGAGCAAAACCCGTGTTTTCTCAAAATAAAATATTAATTTTCCACTATCCATTGTTCTATCTTAACAATCTTAGTATTTTTACTCCGGTAATTAAATCATGCAATTTTTTTGCAAGTTTACAAAAGATTGTAAAATTTACAGCTTTTAAAAATATTTAGCTTTGAACATTTTTAATTACTGTCATCTTGAAACTTGAAACAGTAAATGTTAGAAATGTAAAAATTCACTTGCATTTGCGACTTAATACAGGGTGTCTTTGAACTCTCAACCTTCCTTTTCAGCTATTATTCCTGGACCAAAGACAAGCCAAAATCAAAATATCATATTTCAAATTCCAAGAAACCTTAGTTACAACCGCCATTTTGTATTTTTTTTAAGAATAATTTTTAATTTAAGAACGGCTTGACGTAATAAGTTGAAATTCGGTACACAGCTTTTTGAAGTAAAGACCTAGCTAGAAAAAATAATCAACTTTTTATAATTCATGTTTTCAAAATGGTGGCCAATTAAAATCTTTAACCTTAAATTACATAAAAACTACCTACATAAGGTAGCAAAGTTTATGTTCTTATGTGTTTTTGTAAAATTTAATTTAAAATCCAACGATGTCATGAAAATTGGTTCACAAATAAGCGAGATAACTGAGGCTAGTCACTGTCGGACCGCTTCCCCGGGATCAGTTTTGGTATGATATCCATTGTTGAGCTGGCGCCGCAATCGCGCTTTTTGCGCGGCAACCCGCTCATATGCGTGACTATTTGTATTAAAATCACTAAATTTTAAATATGATATTTTGGCTAGTCTTTGGTCCAGGAATAATACCTGAAAAGGAGGGTAGAGGGCTAGATTGTAGAGTTCAGGGAGACCCTGTAATTAATAGTTGTGCCAAGTTTCATTTCTGTAACTCAAATAATTTCAAAGATATAGAGGTCTAATGGATTTATTACATATATAGGCAGTCGGAAAACGTCTAGACATAACTTGGATACAAGCTGTCGTATGTTCCATACCCTACAACCCCCCCCCCCCCAGCAATCACCGTTAAATAAGACCTCGCAAAAATATTTTGCTCCAGGCCTCGCATTTCCTAAGGACGGCTCTGGCTATAAATCATTATTTTCTGATTATAAATAAAAGAGTTATTTGACATCCCGTTTAACATTGCTCTTATGGGGGGAAGGCGGAATTTGGATTGACTCCAACGCCCTCTTAAAAAACAACTATTTTTCTATACAAGCCATAGATCTAAGACGTAAAGCTAGGTTCATTATCCTGGGACGTTTGACCCCTGACCTAATACCTTATTTAATTAACATAAAACTCAAGGCCTTACACATTAATCTAATACATTCCCCTTTGAACTAAGACTTATGATATTTAATCTGGCCTAAGCCCTTAACCCTATGACTTTAGAAATAGCGAAATTTCCTATTAGTACAGTAAAATTAGGGTTTTGGATCGGCAACTGATGTGCATTCACAAAAATTTGATAAGAGCTTCTTTTAAGCACTATAATTAAGGATCCGATGAGTTCCCAAAAAATAAAGTTGTTTTTCACCTATAAAACCACTTTTCAAAATGGCGGTTTTTTGTAAATGGGATACATTTATAATTGTAAATGGGATACATTTATAAAAAATGCTTTTGTTTTTTATTTTCAACTGCATTTCTCAATATAATGTTGTGGCACCAACACCGATAATTTTTGGATGGGAAGTAGTTCATTTTGACCGGTCGTTAATTTTTGGCCGCCATCTTGGATCCGCCATATTGGATGAAAGTTATTTTTTTATAATGTAAAGATAGTGTTGTGACACATCATTTCAAAGTAGATTTTTACGCTGATTACAATGCCGCAATCCATTTTTTTAAAATCTTGGTTCGTTTTAAAGATACACTCAAATAAAAATCATCCCTATAAATCTCTTATAAACATTTCGAACTTTAAATTTATTTTGCATTATTTTTCTTTTATATCTAGTTCTAATTGAGGAATGCTGTTTATTGTGACATTAAAATACTCAGTAATATTCCGGCATTCATTTTAGGTATTCTTCATTCAATTTCTAGGATACTGAGACGAGTTAGATGCTTCTATTTAACAGGAAATTCAATTTTTTAGCGAATTTCCCTATAGGGAATACGCTATTACGGTAGTAGTCACGGTAAGACCTAAGCCCGGGACCATGATACTTTTTTGTTTTGAGGTCCCCAGAAGCCAAAAACACCGTTCGTTCAAATTGATATATATATATGTATATATATATATATATATATATATATATATATATATATATATATATATATATATATATATTAAGTTATCCGAAAGAATTAAGTTATCCGAGATCGGTGGGATAGAAAGACGGACGCAGGCAGAGCCAAAGAATAATCTTGTCCGACTTTCGTCACTTAGTTACAATATATATATATATGTGTCCGTGACCACGATAACTTTTGAACGGAACCTCCGATTTTTATAAAATTTGGTACAGGGGTGTAAGCCAGCGTCTACTAGGTTGAGTTTGCGAACCAGAATGATCGGACCATGGGTAAGGGGTTTTATGGGGTTTCAAAAGGGTTAAAAATGGGTTTTTGGTTTTTTAAACTTTAATTTATAAAATTCAACAATTTTAACTTAAACCATTTAAAAGAGCTTAAAAAAACAAACAGTCTAGTATTTTGAATTTTTTACTTAGCTTAAATGGTTATGGAGAAAATCCAAAAACTATGTTTTCCATGTTATGCTTATGGGAAATCAACAAAACCTTCTATCTTGCTTATTTATAGACATATCTTGATAAAATTTGGTATGTATATTCATTATCAAGTGTTTAACTTATATTTGCTTACAAAACCCATATGGCGGCAAACCTACGTACTCACCCCTATAGGGTTTATGGGAAAAATGTAAATAACACCATAACTTGATCAAATTTGGATTGTACATTCACTAGGTAGGGTTTAACTTATATTTACCAAAAAAAACCATATGGTGGCCAAATTACACATTCTCTTCCCCATGGGTTTTATGGGAAAATAGAAAATATATCAAAACTCCAATGGAAATTCGCTGAGTACGCAGGTCTGCTGCGACGGGGGTATTTTAAATTTGCTTTTAGTTAAAGATTGATATCTCAAGTTCTAAATAAGACACAAAGTTCATTCTGGTCTTAAAACAACTAGTACATCAATGTCTTTAATTTGAGTTGCTGAACATTGAAATTTGTTGGATTTTAAGTGACTTATAACTGCGAGAAGAATTTTAATTTCCGTATATCTTTGAAACGGAAAAATATTTTCAAAAATGGATTGCGGCATTGTAATCAGCGAAAAAATCTATTCTGAAATGATGTATCACAACACTATCTTTACATTAGAAAAAAACAAATTGTATCCAATATGGCGAATCCAAGATGGCGGCCAAAAAATAAAGACCGTTAAAAATAAAGTATTTAGCACTCAAAAATTATTGGCGAGGGCGTTGGAGTGCCGCCATGTTGGATTTATTTCCCATAAGAGCAATGCTAAACTTGTTCCCTGCATTTGTCATATAATTTCTTTATTTTTTGTCCGATTGGTTCAGAATAAATAGCGTTTGAATCACAATTAAATTCCCCGTTCGTTTTGCGAGATCGATTCTTTGTAAATAATTTATAAAATTCTGTAGAAAATGTTTTAAAAGTAGTAAAAAACTTGCTTTGTTATTTCAAGTTAATAAAAAACATTAATTTTTATAAAAAATTCCTCTCGCAAACAAAATTCGCCTTGATGAACCCTTTATTTAGAGCTATAAACCATTATTTTCTGATTATAAATAAAAGAGTTATTTGACATCCCGTTTAACATTGCTCTTATGGGGGAAAGGCGGAATTTGGATTGACTCCAACGCCCTCTTAATCAAGAGTCGAATTTCGTTAGACTTTTATGCATGCTCAACCTGTTCAGAGCCTGGACTATAAGACGTTTTGTTGCTTTGAACTACTAAAAATTCTACTAGCAGAGTTAACCTTACATACTATTACAAATTGACTGCTAATTTTACTGTTGTTACTATAATTTAAATAGTAAACAAAAAATGAGCATGTATTTAACATAAATTCCAAGTCTAGGTCACGGCGCGACCTAGACTTGGAACATAAATAACCTTTCGTTTTTAAATAAAAATACGTCAAAAACATAGTTATAACTTAGTGGTCAATGCATGGTAAGCAGTTAATATTTATATGCTTAAGGCCGGTTCCTACGTGGGCGACAGATGCGACGCTACAAGAGCGACAAAATTTCAAACAAATGTATAAGCATTGGGGCGTTCTTATTGGGCGACAGCAGCGACAACAATTTACAATGTATAACGTTATGGCGATGCAAGCTTGTCGCTGGTGTCGCTCCTATATAGACACGAAGCAGAATACGGCCAATTTTCACTTCTCAAAAAGGCACAAAAAGGCCTCAATTAACCCTTTTCTCGTTTTATACAGTATCCGTTTAACTGGGTTATTTAACACTAAAAATCACCAAACTTACATTAAAACCCTCAGTGAAGTAAAATATATGCGTTCATTAGTAGCCTAAAAATGTCAGAAATGTGGTTTCCTACGCACAAAAACTTTAATCTTTTAAGCAAAGCTACAGTCTTTATTACTGATGGGAATCACACGAAAATTTGCAGGAATATTTGTAGCCTATTTGATCATAGTACAAACCTTTGAGTACTTATGTTCATTCACTTTTTTGCTTAAAATAAATAAGGCAGGGGTTTTACCTGGTTGAAGTGGTGTAGACGGGCGTATAACAAATAAACGGGCGTACAAGTAAATAACAAACAAACACGCGGCACAACGGCGAAATAAACGGTGGTTGGCGAACGAATGTACTCACAGATATATAAAAGCAAAAGTAAATTATATAATAATATCAAGAAAGCTTTGACAAATAAACACACGGCACAACGGCGAAATAAACGGCGCGCACGGTGGTTGGCGAACGAATGTGAGCCTACACCCCCCTCCACACCCCTGTGACGTAGCTATGGCTGCTTTCACACTGGCGACAAAAGCAGCTGACGCCGCGCCGGCAGCAAGTGGTCGCGCGTTTTGAAAAAGCATCGAATCAAATGGATACGTTGTTGGTACGTTCACATTGGCGATTATTGTCGCAAGTGGCATGCCACTTGTAGCCAGGTGGCGTTTTTGACATGCAGCACAACCGGTGTTAATTTAAATAATTAAGTTGTTTTCAAATATATTCATTAGATGGCGTTATAGTCAGTTAAATACTTATCACCTGTTTAAAACAAAAAACAGTATCATTAATGGCTAAATCATAAACCTTTAAATAAAGATTGCCTAAATTATAAGTAGTCGAGTAATGCTGACGAATTTTTGAACTAAAATATTACTGTACATGTATATAATAATTAAATATTAATTCATACATAAAATTGAAAATCAGTGGTTGACATTTCACAAAAAAAGAGCAATATTATAAATATTACATACAAATATGAGAAGTTGGGTGAGAGTCTGAGCCCCCATAGCTAGGCCCATTGGAACTCTAATGAACTGATAAACATTCTACGAAACACAGAAAGCAGTGGTCTAGACTCAGCCTTCAACATGGAATCTGATTATAAGCCTGGTTGAGATCGGAAACATAGAAATATTTGGCCTTACCGAACCAATCAAAAAAGAAATCGGGATGAATTACAGAGTCAATTTCAAATTTCTGTAGTCAAGCACCATGCGATACTTGCCATCCGGCTTCGGCGCAGGGTTTCCATCTGGGTGGAGCCAGTTTATAAGGGTGGGATATTACCGGCCAGGTTTCCGTCAAACAAATTTTATATTCTAAGAGGTTGGTGACCCCCAGTTTTGGCGTCAGCGCGTCAGAAAAACGGTTGCAGAGCTTTCTGATGGTGTCCGCCTCCGCCTGAGTCAGATGCCCTATGGTCTCGCTGTCTGCGTCAGACTTGACCGCAGCAACGACCCCAGCCACACTGTCAGAGGAAGGGATAGACACCTGCCGAGAAAACCTGAAGTAGCCAGGCCCGGTGAGAGGATTTTTGGGCCCCTGTGCAATTATGAGGTCCGGGCCCCTAGATTCAGACAACCTAGAAAATTCAATTCCTTTCGACACAACAAAACTACATATTGGATAGTATGTTAACACTACAAGCTATATTTTAAACCTAAACTTACAATTCTGTTACCTAACTTACTAAGTTGTTATTAAATTATTCACCCTTTCTTCAAAATAAATATGAAAAAGCCAATATCTTTAATTGTTTGTATTTATTTATATACAGAGTGTCCCTGGACTCTTTACCTACCCATTAAGGTGTTATTCATCACCTAAAGACAAGTAAAAATATCATAGTTAAATTTCCAAAACTGCATTGTTAATTGTATACAGCCTCGTTTTAATATTTTTTAAAGAATAATTTTTTATTTAAGAACGGTTTGTTGTAATAAGTTAAAACTTGGTATACAGTACAACTGTTTAAAGCAAAGGTCTAATCCTATACTCTTAATGTTTGCTTGCTTGCTTGCTTGCACAATTATCTCAAAAACGGCTCCGACGATTTCCTTCAAATTTTGGAATATGGGGGTTTTGGCCACCAGAAATCGATTGGAGCTGGTCCCATAGCTGGGAAAAATCCGGTTTTCGCGCTAGAGCCCTTCAAAGATCCCATGTTATCCTTATGGAAATTTTTTAACTGAACAAAAATCAGCTGATAACTGTAGATAAAATAAACCAATGTGTTACATCTTTAACCTGTGGTTTTAGGAAAATCATACCAATGTGCAGCAAACCTTCCGCCTGGCGAGTGAGCGGAGCGAACGAGCTTTGTGTGAGAAACGAAAGTAATAATTTTACCGAGCTTAAGCTCGGTCCCCCTGGTACTTATTATTGAAGAAAAATAATACATTTTTTAGGTTAATATTTTTAAAATGGCAGTTGTTAAAAATTTTTAACCTTAAATTATTCAAAAACTACATAAGGTAGCAATGTTTATGCCCTTATAAACTTTTCTAGAAAATTTTATTAAAAAATTCCATCAATACAAAGATAATATGGAAATCTGTAAATAAATATGCAAGATAGAAGAATTTACTGAGGCTAGTCACGGTCGCACCTCTTTCCTGGAGCGGTTTTGGTTTGAGATCCATTGTTAAGCTGGCGTCGCGGCCGCGCTTTTCGCGCGGCAACCCGCTCAGATGCGTGACTATTTTTCTTAAAATCGCTCTATCTCGCTTATTTATGAACAGATTTTAATAATCTTCCTATCGTTTGATTTCGAATTAAATGTTCTAAAAAGTTCACAGGGACATAAACTTTGGTATCTTATATAGTTTTATGCAATTTAAGGTTAGGTTAAATATTTTAAATAACAGCCAATTTAAAAAAATGAACTATAAAAATTGATTATTTTTCTTTATACCTTTGCCTCAAAAAGTTGTATGATAAAGTTTAAACTTATTTTAACAAACCGAGGAAATTTCGGTGACATAATCGAGTTTTCTAACAGTAGGCCATACATTACTTACTTGCAGACACTGACAGAGTTTTCTGGAATGCAATCATGATGTCCACTCATTAGTGGTAATATAAATACAATGCAAAAAAAGACATCAGACGGTCAAAACTGTTTTTGCAATTTTATTAAATATTTTATAAATTTAAAGTTACATTAATGTTACAGCAACACAGAATTATTAATTGTACAAAACTAATACCATATGAAAACTTAAAAACAGCAACATCACCGAAATGCGAGCTTGAAAGAAACATACGTATTGTGTTGGTCTTGTTTAACGCTTAGTTTGCAACCTGATCAGATGTAATGCTGAGTGGGAACAGGGTCTACGAAAACTATGTTTGTTTTCGGTGGTGAGTTACTGCTCCCGCGCCTGCGCGGCGGGGCCCGTGAGTGCGTGTGCGACTAGCGCCAGGCAGGCACCACGGTTCTTGTTCTTGGGAATTTCTCACAGTAGCGCCACCACTCTCAGTGTTTATAATTATTGGTTTAGAATTAAGCAAAACTAATCATTCTCTGCTCATTTACATTTAGCACGTAAATAAAAGAGCTTAATCCATCATTTTAATTGTTAACCAGGAAGGTACATATTTCACTTTCAGACGTTTTAAAGATATAAAAATATAGTTTTTTCGTTGGCCCGGGCCCCCTGAGAGTCGGGCCCCTATGCATTTGCCCCCTCTGCCCCCCTTGTCGCCGGCCCTGGAAGTAGCACTGGCCTCTACCCAAATCCAAAATCAACCCTTTGAGCTGAATAAAGTCCGCTCCCAAGATGACAGGAAAAAATCCTTTTTGTAACATCCTTTGCGATCCAAAAGCTCCAAACCCAAAAGAAACCTTCAATTTTGAATTTGAAATGGGCTTCATGGATGATGGGCATACAGGGGATTTAGACGCAGTCCAGCAGATAGATGAGTTGCGGTCGACTTGCTTTATGAGCCCAGAAGATGACAAGGTGTTGAAAGGCTCAAGGGAGATAAGCTTTACCTGGATATTCATATACTGATCAACCAATAACTTTTAAAATTCTATTCTACAAAAAAAGGAAGCATTATTTTTAACTCTGCAATTAATTATACTGCACCCGCCGGCAGAGTTTTCTAAAGAGTTTACTGTCAATATGATATTTGTGGATTAAAACCACCAGTGCGTGGATATTTCAAATCTTGAATACACTTAAGGCAGCAATATTATAAAGAATATAACACACAGTTATCTTAGTGAAAGATGCATAATTAACATAACGGCAGACAACCTCGTAATGGTCGTGCAATCGTTTTTTATATAAATCACTATACATTATTGCGTATTGTCATATGATTATTAAACACTAACATTATTAAACAATCATCTATTTCGTTTTCATAAAAAAAGATTTTTTTAATTATATAAAACATTATATAAAGCCATTCTAATATTTGTTCTTTGGATATTTCATAATTTACAACATAAAATCATTTATGATTTTTATTTTTACTAAAACATATGAACGATAACAACGCGACGGTGGTAAGAAAAGCAACTACATTAGCTACACAACCGAACATAGAATCTTGTTTCAATAATCCAAAATGCAGCTGGGTGGCGTAAACAACAACACCTGAACAACAGCAAACATTGTAGCTGCCGCAAATGTCGCCAGTGTGAAAGCAGCCTAAGGTTTATTTTTGTAACTGTGTATGTATGCACACAGATCTCAAAAACGGCTGTTAATGATTTACTGAAAATAACTTAGGCATTTATTTAGTGTTAAACAATAAAGTGCAGCACACGTAGGCCTTCTTAAAACAGTCTAAAAGGCAAAGAGAGGAGCGAACGAGCTCGTCTTGAATAGAAACAAGCATGTTTGCAGCCATATTAGGGCACTGTCTGTTACTGATATTACTATGAAGAAATATTTAGGTTTCCCGAGCAAATGCTCAGTCCCCAGGTATTTATTATAGACTGAGGAAGAGTGGAAATAATATGCTGATATCGAGTAATATAGTTAGGATCCTGTGGTATTTATTGAGTTGTAAAATAATCAGTTTTAGGTATGTTATTGTTATACAGGGTGAGTTTCTTAAAGTGATCCAATAGCTAACTTTTTTATTTTAAATTTGACAGTATACTTCTTAGGGGGGGGGGACCCCTTTACTTTTTTATTCTGGTTTCAGATATGTATTTCACTTTTCAAAAATTCCCTCCATTTTTCCAATATGGCGGCCAACTTTAAAATTTCTTATCGAACACCCTACATTTTATGGTGTTTTTTGAATTTACATGTTATTTTAAGACTTTTTTATTCTTTGTTATTTTTCTCTAAACCTAACGGTTAGTGATCTAGAGGCAGTTAAAGTTCATTTTTAGTTCCATAAGAATAACATGGGGCAAACTTTATCTGTCCATATCTCCGAAACCATTGATAAAAATAAAAAATACTCTAGAATAAAAATGTCTTAAATTGATGTTTTAAGAACATTTTTTCATAATAACAAACACGTTTTTTGAAAATTTTATATTTTGTCCGCCATATTGGAAAAAATTTAATTTATGCGTAAATGATCATTTTTATTAATGAAATGTTCTTAAAACATCAATTTAAGACATTTTTATTCTAGAGTATTTTTTATTTTTATCAATGGTTTCGGAGATATGGACAGATAAAGTTTGCCCCATGTTATTCTTATGGAACTAAAAATGAACTTTAATTGCCTCTAGATCACTAACCGTTAGGTTTAGAGAAAAATAACAAAGAATAAAAAAGTCTTAAAATAACATGTAAATTCAAAAAACACCATAAAATGTAGGGTGTTCGATAAGAAATTTTAAAGTTGGCCGCCATATTGGAAAAATGGAGGGAATTTTTGAAAAGTGAAATACATATCTGAAACCAAAATAAAAAAGTAAAGGGGGTCCCCCATAAGAAGTATACTGTCAAATTTAAAATAAAAAAGTTAGCTATTGGATCACTTTAAGAAACTCACCCTGTATATTGTTGGCATTGACATTTAGCGACTTTTAATCGTATGTTTTTTAAAGTTAGCAAGCTTCCCTAAAAATAATAATGTAGTTCATATGATGATTACTGCTGTTTTTTATGAAATTTTTATAATAGGGTATGAATACTAGAAATATAATATTTTATACTAACAAACAATAATAAAGAAAACATATTTACTAAAATAATAAAATTTGTAACAATTAATAATTCTAACTGACACATAACATAAAAAAAAAACACTAAATTTAATCAGCGTCAAATGTCAGATGTAGATGGCGGCGGCACTAACGTCACAGAAATACCGTGTATCATAGAGGTTATGTTGTGTTACTTCAATAGCGCTACTCACGAAATTAAAGATAAACAATAAATATAACAATGTTTTGTGCAGTAAAAGGTTTGTTTTGATATTAATTTTCTTATAAAGGTCGAGTGTTGAGTTCAATGCAAATTTAACCCATGGTGGGCTACGGTAGATGTTTAAATGCTCCCGATTTCAAATGAGAGTACCTATCCATTTCCATATACAAAGTAGTACCAAGCAGTATTAAAACTACATAGATAGCAATAGACCTATTACTTTCAAAAATTCTTTTGAAATGGTCTGTCCAACTCACAGCCGAACGGTGCGCGTGAAAGTGCAAGCGGCGATTCGTTGTATGATGCCTTTTACAATATTACAGTAGACTTATTAGAGTCCAATCACAAAGGCATACAACAGTACCTATTAACATAACAGGATGGGGCAACCTACAGACAGCCTACACCTACATTTCAGTCTTAGTAAATAGGCACCTCATAGTACGTCATACTTGTTCCGGTACTTCAAACTCAAAACTCGTGATTTACACCAACACATATTTTGTCCAAGGTGTTAAAATTGAGTTACTCCTACCTTCCCGGTACAAGAAGAACCACACTTGTACGATACAACTTATACAGTAAATTGTTTTAGGCCTATAGTAGATCGCCTCTTAATTGGCCACTTCGGGGTCATATCCAAACTGGATAGCCTATCGAATTGGTGGTTAAACTGAAGTTGGCTACCATTAAAAATATCAAATTACTGTCCAATAGAATATTTAGTTGTCAAATACACTAACATCAAATACAATTTGGAAGTAGGCCTACCGGTAGCTTAATTATTTTGTAGGCCTATCTTCCTATCTTTTAACAAACAGACTTAACGTTTTTACTCATTTTGTACTTTTCTATCAATTTCAAGTAGCCTACACAAGTTAATCTAAAGGAAAACAATACATTAAATGCAGCAGGGCACTTTGTGATTAAACAGTACCTTTCCTCAAATTTTCACTAAAAACGTAGGCTTTACTCTTTGAACTTGTCAGAGTTTAAAAGAAAACATGCCTACAATTGGAATGTAAAGTAGGCTACATTTGACATCAATGAGATCCATGACCTACGCCTAACTCAGTATAATTCGGTACAGTAAGTTAGAGTCATGCAAACCCGGACTTTGATAACGGAGAAAGAATGCTGGATAATTCGGGAAGTCTGCCAGAGCATTAAAGTGCACTGGGCTTCAAGGATTGGAAAACATAATACTATTACAAGGAGGTCGTGACCCTCAGTATATCGAAGTTTGTAAAAAGTTACCTTGATATAACAAACCTCAGTATATTGAAGACCTTGATATTAAGAATTGTTTACGGTCCCCTTCTGGTTCGATATATTGAGGTTCCACTGTAGCTTGATTACCAAGACACTATATAACAAAAGAGAATTAAAACCAACGAGCAAGGCTCGGTTAACCTGGTACTTAGTTATTATGTTATCTCTAACCTTTTCAGATATTATTTGTAATAACTTGAAATTCGGTACACAGATTTTTTAAGTAAAGACCTAAGTGGAAAAAATAATCAACTTTTTATCCTTCATATTTTCACAATGGTGGCTGTTTAAAATTTTTAACCTTAAATTGCATAAAAACTACAAAATGTAGAAAAATTTATGTTCTTATGTGTTTTTTGGAAAAATTAATTTAAAATCCAACGATGTAAAAATTGTGAAAATCGGTTCATAAATAAGCGAGATAGAGCGATTTTACTGATTCTAGTCACGGTCGTACCGCTTCACTGGGATAGGTTTTGGTAGGAAATCCATTATTGACCTGGCGCCGCGACCGCGCTTTTCAAGCGGCACCTCGCTCAAGTGCGTAATTATTTGAATTAAAATCGCTCTATCTCGCTTATTTATGAACCGATTTTCACAGTTTTTACATCGTTGGATTTTAAATTAAATTTTCCAAAAAACACATAAGAACATAAATTTTTCTACCTTTTGTAGTTTTTATGCAATTTAAGGTTAAGGATTTTGAACAGTTGCCATTTTGAAAATATGAAGGATAAAAAGATGATTATTTTTTCAGCCATTTCTTTACTTAAACAAGCTGTGTACCGAATTTTAAATTATTACGTCAAGCCGTTCTTAAACAAAAATTTTAACCATTTAGCTTAAAAAATTCCAACATTTTCCGGGGGTGGCCCCCGGACCCACCGTACCCTTCGGCAAAAAATACCCCCCCCCGAAATCGAATCCTGGGTTCTCCCCTGTGCGTTTGTGTCTGAATTCATATTCTCAATTTCAGTAGGAAGGTTATTGTAAATTTTGGTATAGTTATATTTAATATGATTTTCATAAAATGATGTTCTATGATAAATGGCTGAAATTTTATTAGTTTTTCTAAGATTCATGTTTGTGTTATTGGTTTCTATAGTATGAATTTTATGCGTAATGAATAATATGCGTAGCGTTCATACTATAATAGTAAAACACTTACAACCAACTATCCCTTTTCCTTATAGTTTATAGCAGTTTGAAAAACCTGCACACAAATTTAGTGATCTATTTTAATATTTGTTACCTTTCTTTATTGTTTCAATACCAGTCGGACGACCAATAAGTCCCATCGTAAACAAAAATGAATTTTCTAGGTTTAAGTTACAAAATTAATTTTTGTGCCCAAATACGCATTAATAAAACGTTCAAAGCAAAATCTACCAGCTAGATTTTGAGAAACTGTTAAAAGCTCGGCTGCGGTCTACCCCAACCAAAACAAAAACAACAACAATGCCGAATATGCCGGCCTCACGGCCGTAGCGCTAGGCGAGTTTGATGGCTGCAGAGGTTTACGGGGATCGTGTTTCAGAATTAACCAATTAAGATAGAGATTGACTCTTAACTTTTTCTAAAAGTACAAAAAAGGATCTCGTCGGCTATCTTTTTAGAATTTTCAAATAAAATTTCCAATTTCAGTTATAATTGTGTAAAATTATCTGTTTTTGAGTTTATAGATGCAGAGGTTTACGGGGATCGTGTTTTAAAAATAACCAATTAAGATAGACATTGGCTCTTAACTTTTTCTAAAAGTAGAAAAAAGGATCTAGTCGGCTATCTTTTTAGAATTTTAAAATAAAATTTCTAATTTCAGCTATACCGGTCTAAAATCATTTGTTTTTCTCGATTTTTAACTGAAGTTTTCTATTAGTTTTAATGAACTAATTACAAAATTGTAACAGACGAAAACTAGTACCGTTATTCTTCTTTAATATGACACCTTATTTGTAGCTCTAGGCTTCATTTGGCAGAAGATAACACGATTCTAAAAAACCGTTGCATTTGGGTGCGCGCCAGGGGTAGACCGCAGCCTTAAAGTATAAAATTATGTTGATATTTGAGTACCAGTTCAATTTGCTTCTATTCAGCTTTTAGCATATGCGTTTGTTTAACTATCAACAGCTGTTTTATTTTCCAATTCAATATAAATTGTTTCCCATGTTAATCTTATGGACAAAAATGAACTTTGAGCGAGTAAAAGTCAGGAAAAAAGTAAAAAAACAACTAATAAATTTATACAATTGCAGTTTAATTTAAAAACAAAAGAACTAGTAACAGTCATGTGAAAAAGTTATAAATTGGGCGGCGAAAATGTAAAGTCTTCTCCAATTACGGGCGAGCTGGGTGAATATATAGGCGACGGTTCATTTGACTGAGAGATATGAGACGTCGGAGGCTGCTGAGATATCGTTTGCTTTTCATGTTCCTCACTTATTTTAAAATCACAATAATCGTATTCAAGATATAATTTTAGTTTTAGACCAGGGGCGTTAACCATAATATCCCGTAACCTCTCATAGAACATATGCAAATGGTCAACTTCCTGCACTTCAAAATGCCACCCATAACTGGGGACCTCATCTGTTTTTGCTGAGGTTCCCATAGCTGCCATTCGGTGGAATGACATCTGTAGAGTTATACGGTATTAATAAAGATTGGAAGGGTTGGAGGAAGTGGTGGGGGCATGAAAGGTGGGGGGGGGGTTGTTCAAATTCAGTAGCGCAACTGATTTTTAATGAACCGTTGATGTCAAAGTTACACCATTTGATGTTATAAATTTTTTGTTATTTCATAAAAATTTCGAATCATTAAAGCATACATCATTTATAACCTCGATGGCTACAATAAATGCCACCTTTTCGGACTCATTCAACACCAACTGACTAATAGGCTAGAAAATGGCTGTTTAGCATGTAGTCTGATAAAAATTAAGCAAGTGTTTTTCGTGCAAAAAAAAAACTACCGCTCCAACGCAAATAGCACTTGTATTAAAATCGCTCTATCTCGCTTATTTGTGGATCGATTTCTTTAACAGCTATATCGTTAGATTTAGGTACTAGGGGATCGTAGGGGCAAAGGCCCCTAAAAATCAAACTGGCGATGTTATCTCCGAAAGTAAGTTTCAATTCATTCATAACCTCTTGCACTACATTTCCTCTCAAGCTGTACTGTGAATTTATAAGCTTGGCTTTTCTTATAAAATATTACATAATATTGATAAATCTTTTGGGTGGTATCAAATCAGCAATAAACCCATAATCTCCCCTGTATTAAAATATAGAAGTCTATTTTGTAAGAAAAACCATTGTACCATTATAGAGCCGGACGCAATAAAAATATATTTAACCTTGAAACATGTAGGCCCCTACCGTATTTTATGAATTCGTAACTCAAATTAATAAAATAGTTCAATACTATGACAAAATGGTTATTAGCCCAAATATACTGTACACTTCTGTATCGGACAGGAATCTCTGTGCCCCCCTCTCCCCATACTCCCAGACCCCCATGACCCCCAATTCCCTCGAGTAGCCCTTAGTATACCCATATGCCCGTGGGGCCCGCGTGCCCCTTATGCCCTTACACCCCCATACACCCCCCTGCCACATATAGCCCCATTTTCTCGTACTCCCATGCCCGCCGTTCTTCCCCATATAAACCATGTCTTCTTTATGCCCCCATGCTTAACTACCCTCGTGTCACCAAAGTCCCTCGTGCCCCTTGTACCCTTAAATACTCCTAAGCCTCTATACTCTCCATGTTCCCGTGCCCCTATGCCTTTCGATCTACCTCGTACTCCCGTAGAACCCCTGTCATGCATGCCTCATCCAAGCCCCTTGTTTTCCCCATTCTCCCATGCCCCCATCCCGCCGTTTTTCTAAGTGTCCCACTTGCCCCCTCTGTCCCCCCTATAAGTGTGTCTCCAATGTCCCCCCACCCCCTTACTCCTGTGCTCCCCATGCTCACCTTTCTTCCCCATGCCACCAAAGTCCCTCGTGATCCTTGCACCTCCATGCCCCCATGCCTCCCGTGCTCCATGCTCCCAAGCTCCCGTGCTTCTATCTGTGTCGTTACTACCCGTACCCCGTGCCCCCTCTGTTCCCCATTCCTCCCGCACCAGTTTCTCCCATGCTCCCGAAACCCCATACAGACCGTTCCCCACAGTTCCCTCCGTTTCCCCCATGCTCCCATGCCCGTTGTTCCTCTCCGAGCCACCGTGCTCTCTTTGTACTCCTTCCATAACATGCTCCAATTCCACTTACCTCCCTGCCACCGACTTCCATCCTGCTATGATTGTAGTCTATTTTGTCTGTTCGTTCATTGAAGTGGAACATTGATTCATTTATTTTTGGTTTTCACACACTGACATTTTTATGAATAGCTCACCGTTTTATGGATTAACTTGCGTTTATTGTTTACGTACTACCCACGTAAAGAAAGAAGCAGAAAATGTATAAAACAAAATATCAATCACAAAGAGCTTATCTAATGTTAGTAGTTTACATAATATATTTTAGTAAAAAATAACACTTAATACAACAATTCAACTTCAACCATTAAATATCTATCTTCT
Source organism: Neoaliturus tenellus (assembly GCA_030545055.2). Classification (NCBI taxonomy): domain Eukaryota; kingdom Metazoa; phylum Arthropoda; class Insecta; order Hemiptera; family Cicadellidae; genus Neoaliturus; species Neoaliturus tenellus. Next base: position 126,904,703 of record CM061536.1, read on the forward strand.
TATTTCTATAAGGGTTTCGTCTGTTACGTCCTTTTTTCTCTTAACCTACTGAACCGATTTTTTAAGATTGAGGTGTCATTTTAAAGCTAAGGATATAGCGCAGTGACGAATCGTAATAAAAAAGTTCATATCGTTTCGGGCTTCGCCCCCCTCGGCTTTTATTTATTTCTAGAGGGCGCTTTAAATGTTGACCAACTTTTATTGCAAGTTTTTTAATGTGAATTGCAATTTATCAGCTGATTACCTTCAAATGAATTTTAAAAGCCAGATAGTAAACAAAAATAGATCTATGTCACTTCATCATCAACATTCACGTACTATAGGTGAGTTCACTCATACAGAATCATAAAATGCGCAATTTGCGCACGGGCCACCTCGTCCAATATTTAAAGCAAGTAACATGATAAAAAACCGACAAAGCACTGAGTAAAGACTATATCAATCACACCACGGCTAAGCCACTTCAAACTGCGGTACATTCAGCCCCCAAAATAGATAGGGTCAAGAAAAATATATACTGTGGATCCGTATACGCCCGTCGGATTAACTAACCATTTTCCAGGCGACTCGCTTTCCTGGTTTCTGCTCAAAATTTTGAGTAAGTTTGACTCAAATTTAATTGTGTTATATTGACTCATCACTAGTTGAATTGAACCGGTGTGTTTTCACTCAGAAACTTGAGCCAGATTAATTCAATAATCGTCGACTTAACCTATTTGAGTTAAAACGATCAAGTGATTTTTTACAGTGCGTGTTCTTGATTTAATTTGCATCTGTCAATTATCATAGGATTAAAAAGTTGTCTGTTTTGTTTAGAAAAAGACGGTGTCAAATTTCGATGTAAGATATGGCCACCAGAGCCATATATGCCAGATATGGCACAAGAGCCACCAGGTTCGAACGCCCTGTCATAAGAATGTAAAGATTAAATCAAAGGACCCTCAAAGGGCCCGCACCTTTGTCACAAAAATGTTCGCGCTAATGGCTAGTCCCATATCCCTCGCGCTTGTCGCCGCTGTAAGTTATTGGCTTATATAAATGTTCAGGCTCCCTCTCTCACGGTCTCTCTCTCTCTCTCTCTCTCTCTCTCTCTCTCTCTCTCTCTCTCTCTCTCTCTCTCTCTCTCTCTCTCTCTCTCTCTCTCTCTCTCTCTCTCTCTCTCTCTCTCTCTCTCTCTCTCTCTCTCTCTCTCTCTCTCTCTCTCTCGTACTACTCGGCTATACTCAGAAATGTTCGTTTACACAAAAGCAGGGATGGATTGTTCTGTAGGGTTACCATATTCTCCGAGATGAAAAAGAGGACACCTAGCTAGTATTCGCCTCGAGTCGCAATCACAAAACTCAGAATTTTAACCCCCCCCCCCCCTCTAATTAAATACTACAGATTGGGGAACAAACCAATGTTTAAATTTTCAATTAAATCCTACCTCATTTTATCATTTATCATACTCATTCTTTTTTTTTAAATAATTAATTTCTTTATGATAATAAGGTGCAAATATTAAAAAAAATAAATATTTAGGAAAGTAGTAAGATTTTACCAAATTAGTAAAAATTTTATTTTGGCTTACAGTAGTTATTTATTTGTTATGATTTTCTATAAATACCTACAAACAAACCAAAAATTGCAAAATTGTCAATAGATCATAATTTATCATTTTATTATTACGTAGTTAGGCCAGCATAATGCTAATCGTGCAATTAAATTCCCATGTAAATAGTGAAAATAAGCAAAAATAAAAAATTCTCTTTTTTACGGTATTCCATAACGATAAGTTCTTTCAAGATTCACCTTAAATTGAAGTAGGCCCTAACCTTATATAAAAGTAAAGTAGCCTAAATTGTAGGTAAATATTATTACTTAGTGATAATGAAGTTTAGTTTCAATAACAAAAAACAAAGATGAGGCTCAGTTACTTTCACAAATTATTAGTAAAACTTTAAAAGACTATTTTAATATTTGGCCCTAAAAACTAATCAAATTACATCAGAAAACGAATGGTCTCTTTAATAAAACTAAGCTGGAACGAGTGGAAAGCCAGCCGATAACATGTCTGCTAAAACATAACCTCACAATAGACTGCTGACAACAATAACTACTACCCGGCTATGGGGGCCGAAGTCAATAGGAATATCATGCAAACTGTTTAATTAAAAGAGCAACGGTTTTTACTCTTGATTAACATATAAACAATATTAATTACTATATAATAACAATTTGAACGAAGTAACAATATAAAATAAAACTTTTTATGGGTTGTTAAAACACACATATTTAATTTGTTGCTACCAAAAAGCCGGACAAATGGACTGATTCTCCAAAATCCGCCCGGACGGTTTTTTATGCTCTAAAAAGAGGACATGTCCGGGGAAAAGAGGACGTATGGTAACCCTATTGTTCTGACACTTCAATTCCTGATCGTCCTGAGTGGAACCAATTTACTTTTAGTAGTATGTTATAAACCTCCAAAAATAGGTTTTATGGTGGAGTTTGAACGGAATCTCTTACGGTGTTTGCCACTTTACTCCCATGTAATCATAATGGGCGATTTCAATACTGACTTACTTACGACATACTTCAACTGACGACTATGTTTTACACCTGTGACTTAATCATGTTACCACTAGAAGCAACTCTAGCATACTGCCTGCAATATCAAAGAGTTTAGAAAGGGTTGTTCATCAGCAAAGTTGTAAAGGTGTTTGGCTGGTGTTACACAAATATCCAGAGTATTTATAAGGTATTTTTTGCATAAGTAGCCTGAATCACCAATTAGTACAGCATCACCGTAACTTCCAGCCTCGAATAATACGTTATTACCGCAATTGTTAAAATGTGTGAGTCAAGGGTACCCCCGTGACATCTACAGACAATGTTAGTAATTTATAGTGCTATGAATTACAAATAACCTGGACATTTAAAGAAAAGAAATTCTTCCTATTTCTGAAAATCACACCATTTTCGGTATCCAAAAATAATATTATTGAATGACCCCTCATTTTAAACGGTTTATCAACAGAAATTGAATGGAACAAACCGGAGGTCGGTATCTCATCTCTAACCAAAATGGCAGCAATTTTAAAATTCGAGAAGGGTTAATTGACATTTGCTCAAATTAAAACGAAAAATAGCTGTTTAGAATGAGAATTTCTGTAATGATTTTCGAATTGAAACTAGTAGCAGAAATGAACTAGCAGGTTAATTCTAACACAATTCTAAAACTTCGTATTTCAATAAAATACATTCTGTCGAATCGGTAGGATCTGTCGATTTGGTTTCGGTTACCGGTTGCCGCCGTTGCCGGTTCCGTTCGTTGGTTGGTGTTGGTGACTCCGTCCAGTGTAGCCATTTTTCCACTGAAATTAACTGAACCTGATTAAGTTAAATGGAAAGGGCTTCTTTAGTTTTTGCAACAAAGTACAGTTGAAACGGACAACATAGACGAATACGACTAGCCAATTGAACTAATGCTGACAAGTTGAAACCCTTACGCCAGCCGTCGCCACAGATTCTGTGACACATTTCCGTTCCCTTCCAACAAGTACCTCGGTGGCTTAGGGGTAGCGAGCCGGCTACACTCCCCGGCGGGCCGTGTTCGAATCCTAACCTCGCCGGTGAAGCTTTTTACTGTTATTTTACTGCTTTCATTAAATTAATAATAACTTTACTAAGGTAAACACAACTATAAATTTTTAACCTTAACTCATGTGTAAAAATAATCATAATATTGCTGGGCAAATAGTGGCCTTAGCTTAAGGTTAATTTTAACTATACTACGTATAGTTTTAACCTTAGAGTTTTTTCAGTGTAGAAGCGGCCATTGCAGGATATCCGACAATTTCATTTTTGCGAAAATCGTTAATTGCCGGATTCCAGCAATATAGGTCAATTTTTGTTCAACTACTCATTACACATGGAAAAGATCAATAAATATAATAATATTGACTAGAGATCGCCTCCTGATCGAAATTCGATCAAAATTTCAGTTGATCTGGACCCGTCCTATGATTCATTCAATTCTCCTTTCCCCATAAGATTAACATTGAAACTTTGAAAGCCTGTGGGGCGTAGCCGGGGCCTACGATAACTCCGGGCCTGCATGCTCTGTTGCGTGACGTCATCACAAAGCGGCCTACGCAGCGCGCCAGTCCCATATGAATTGCATTGACGCGCCCTGCTTCGCGTACTTCTATCCATTATTAAAACTATATACGACCTGCTAATTGAACCGGATAAATTACCATACATTCTTAGATAGTTTAGCTTTACTAAGACATCAAGACACAATAAGAAATAATTTATTTAAGTATTTTAAAAAATGTAAAAAGACAAAAATTATGTTTTATTGGCTTATAAAATTATTTTTTGTATTCATATTAGATTTACTTAATTAAAAAAATGTTCTAAATTCAGTAAACTAAAGCTTCAATTAAATTTCGATGTTTAACCCATAAAGTGCTGATTTCGTCAGTTTCACTTAGGGGTTAAAAATTAAAATCAATTGTTTAAGGATTTTATGAGAGTAAAAAATAAAATTTTAACAACAATTTTGAATAACACAAAAAATATTATCCTTACTCTTTTTGCTGTGAAGATAGCTTCTTAACATTACGTTTCTCATAGATCTCTTGTGTAATACCTTGTCCTTCATTATCTTGCTGTAATTGTTCAGTAAGATACCGTATTGGGAAAAATGTAAATTACTTTCATAAGTAAAAATAAGCAATTTTGGTGACAATATTTATTTACATTTGGTATTTTGAACGATGATAATTTAATTGATGAGTTCTAATGAAAAATTGTAAAAAACTGTCTTTGAGAAGTCTTTTTCAAATATTCCTCTTCATAAGAGCAGCTCGTCAGATATTTAGACAGTTGTAACATTAGCACTAACATATTTACTAAATCAGGTTTAGGTCTCATGAGTCCACCTCTGTCAATGAACTTTAAATAATCACATGTATATTTTTACAAAAAGTGGAAGACGAGATAAAAATAAACAGGAGATAGAGAAGACTTCCGTTCCCACGGATTCTTGGCGCCTTCCGCAAAAATGCACAGACATTAAATTATTTTAAAACATTTCATTTATCTATATAAATTGTAACTGAAATCAAACGTCTTACGTGGATCATTATTTTATTAATGTAGGTAGCAACAATGTCCATAGTCTGAATATGACATTTGTTTCGTTTAATACTTTTGTTGTTGCTGCGCAGTTCAAAACTGTATAATAATAGCTATTTTTATTTATATAATTTACTGCGTTCACGGAAAAGTTACTAAATTTTACTAGTAAAAAAAAAGTCCCAGAAGCTAAGGCATATGAATTTTTAAAAGCGAATATAAACTAGCAAGCAGTTAATATTATTTAAAAAGTTTTATATCTACTGGTTTCTTCAGATAAATTGTCTATTTATTCCAATATTATAGAACTTAGAGCACTGGAATTTACATAAATCAATAGGGCTTGAGGTAAGGAAAACAATGATACCACTCAAAAGGTTTGAAATCAAAATATGTGAGCGTTATGAGCGCGTAAAGCAGTTTCTCCCATAAGAGCGCATGTTAAAGTCGGCCTCTTTCCGCGCCGCGGCAGCGGGAGTGGTGGGAGTATGCAGGCCCGGAGTTATCGTAGGCCCCGGCGTAGCCCTGGAGTCCGATAAGAATTATAATGTGATTCTGCTCATCTACAGGACAATACATTCCTAACGGTATGCGCGAATTTATCGTCCGATGCACGCGAGCTGAGAAAAAAGGAGGAAATGAAACATGATTGCCTATTAATATATAGATACCATTTTAAAGAGGATATTCCAAACTTTCATTTTCGTATATAATCGAACCTTGTAGCATTAAGAGATCGACGCAATTCGTATTATAATTTGAACGAAATTTAGCGCGCGAACCATTTCCGGCTCGAAAATGGCAAAACGTCTAAAAACATATGTTTTTTAGAAAAATTTTACTTTTTGTATTATTTTGCCTATCTAAAAGCCGTTGGTATGATTGAAAAGAGCACGAGTTCTTCTTTCGTTTCCAGTGATAAACATTTGTCATATGACTTCGGAAAATAGGAAAAATAATTTTTAAAATCAGCTAAAATGTGCGGTGCATGGTTTGGCCAATTTGCCGGAAATACGGCAAATTATAAATCACCTATTAAAACAATTAATAATGAGTTTAGAGTGTTATAAATCATATAATTTTGTTTCTAAGAAAAAGTTATACATATTAGTAGTCATTCCTTCCTCTATGGTGCGTCGGTGGCTGTGGAAGAAGATGGAAATAGTTGTATTCCTAGGCCATTCTATCTATTGCCGGTGTGAAGCCTCACGCGTCTCACCCCAAAAGTTTTTAAGGAACCTTAATATTTTTTATATTTTACTTGTATATATGTATATATTCTTGTTCAGGAAGATATGCACTTCAAATAAATGTACCACTTATCTTATTATTAAATTGTAAGATAGTTATATCAGCTTTTAATAACTAAATTAGGGTTTAAGAATATATTGTAAAGTTTAGTAAAATAACAAGTCCTTTTTATATTTAGCTACTGAGTAAGAATGTACACTCTTTTATACATGGATGGTAAAAGATGTCATGCGTTCCCGAGTTTTGGCGTCCGAGACCGGGCGCCATCCTGGACGACCCACTGTAGGAATTCCACAAAAGACATCGGCAAAGGCGCCAAGGGCCCGCGCTGTAAATTATTGGCTAGTCCGATCTCCTTGTCGCCGCTGTTAATTATTGGCCCATAAAAATGTCACTCTCTCTCTCGCAGTTGGCAGATGCCCCGGCCGCACTGTGAGAAACATTCCTAGCAACCCTCATCCTCCAATATTTTTTGGAACGAATTGATAAAATGGTATGTGTTTTAAATAAGAATGAGTGAGCCTAGGAAATACAAATCCGATATTAATATTACTGCGGGCTGTATAGTAATGTTGCGCTGGCACAAAAATATTTTCTTTATTTATTTTAATGTACATAAAAAAAGTTTTAATAAAAAGTTGTCTTATACTAAGAAGTGAAAAATCATTAAAAAGATACAGTATTCTCAGCTGTTGCAGTGAGAGGATTGCACGAAGCTGAGTGAATGCATAAATAAAACTACGCAATCTATTTTTCAGGCATTGAACATGTGGAGCCCAGTTTAATTTCCCCAATTTAAAACCCTTCTTCCCCCTGTCGTCTGTGTTGTTTTGAATTGTGGACCCACAGCGCAAAGCAACACGGACAACTAAAGAGAAATTTGGTTGGTTCATCCCTTATCTATGGGGTGGTAAGGGTAGTTTTCGAGGGATTTAATACTCAAGGGATGTTTTACACTGATTTCAAGCTGATTACGGGTAATTTTGAGCTTTATTTAGCTGAAATATGCGTTATTCTAGAACGATTAAAACTCGATTGTGTATTGCATAAAACGACGTTTTTTACCTAAGTTTGGAAGCAAATTAAGTATGAAGTGCAGGTTCAGGCCCTGTAGACATAATAAACGCATTGGTACAAGCTGTAATAAATAGTTTGAACAGTTAAAGATAACCAGGATTGGGCGTAATTAACAACGTTGTTCTAATTTGGCTCGTAAAAATTAAGTCATAAAGGCTCGCTAAAAGTGAATCAATTGATTATTTTTCAAATTAGGTATACAGTTTTAAAATTGCTTTAATTTAAACAACCTGTACACACTTAAGCTTTATCGTTACGGTTTAACTCCCGGACTATTTGAAGTGCGGTAAATCAAGTTAATTTTTGATGGATTCAAAAATTGTTGATACGAATAAAGACAGATTTCTTTGTTAGATTTGGTTTAAGTTACCATTACAACTATAAAATATGGTTCAACTTGGAATTTAATAGTTATTTGTTGTCCATTTCGAAAGATGAGGTCACCACATTAGGGATTCAACTTTCTATTGTTGTAATCTTACTCAAAATTCCATTTTAGATTATCCTAAGACGCAATATAACTTAGGTTTCACAACTTTACGCACTTAATTTGTTCATTAGACAAAGAAAAATCACGGTTTTCCTTAATTTTTTCTAAATTATATTACTATCTGAGCTTAGAAGGTATCCAAACGACTTGCTTACCATTTTATAATGTGGAAATAAAAGCGTTAACCACATTTTTATTGCAACTAAATACGGCTTAATGCGAAAGAGAAGGTAATTATCCGGCAGAACCCAGGTTTTCTCAACTGTACAAACAGCCATGTTTAACAGTATTTTTGCGGGCCAAGACATATCCGGATGATGGTTTAGTGCTTTTAATCACCGAGAATGCACTGGAATAAGTAGGAATTGATAGAAATATTACTTCTATGTCACGTGGAATGTGAGAAAATAACCTCTAAAGTCGCCTTTTAGCGCGTTGTTAAAAATTGCATGTTTATATCATTTAACCTTTAACTCGCTCAGGTGGCTGTACAATATTGTTATATTATTGACTTAAACGATACATTCCAGTAAGGAGAATCGATTGAACTTGATTAGGTTTGGTTTTGAACCGCCTAAATCTGCCTTTCGCAATAAAACCCTATTTTATTCCTTGGTTTTTGAGGAATTGGCACTTTAAATGTGCCCTGACACCTTACCTGTAAGGAACTAAGAATTTAAATTCATACAGTCCTCTCGGGCGTCTAATCGAGAAAAGAATTACACAAACCCCATCTAAATCGGACAATAAACTCTAAAGTTATTCGCGAAAAAAGTCTAGGGTGTCATACGCAGTGACGTCACAGCCATGGCGCGAAGCAGCCGCACGACCACCGGGGTGAGGCACGAGGTAGTGTCGATATATATAACTTTTGGGTTTTAAGGTGAAAACTGATTGGTTTATGGGTACCAAAGACCCCCCTATCAATTTCCCCTAAAAACACCATTGATTTCATTAAAAAAATACATAAAAACTCATTTTACAGCAAAAATAAGTTTCCTAATTTTATTTCAATATACGTATCGGATTTAAACGCTTTTTAATTGTCTTACGCAACACTTGCACTAGAAAACTATCAATTTTAACCATTTTTAATTGCTACAGATTCATTAAAAACCATTTAAAATCCATTTAAGCCGATACTACCGAGATTTTTATCAGTTTTTGGCCTATTTACATCTTTTAAAGGCCCCGAAGGCCTCCTAAGGCAATATAATCTAATTTTAAGATACCTTAATAGCCTTTAGAATGATCCAACCCTTCTTTTCCTCATAGTCGTCTGTGTTGCTTTGAATTGTGGATTCACAGCGCAAAGCAACACAGACGACTCGTGTGGCCGCTGCCAATGCCTCGTTTATACGGGCGTTTTAGGCACGCCGGAAAACGCGCATCAACTGGATATATAAAATTCATATCTATACAAGCGATTTTGTTGCAAGTATATTTACATTTATTTATAATTCAGTATATTCAAATCGCGTGTTTGTCTAATGTCTGGAGCGGAGTAAAACGCCTGTTTAACAAAATTGCTTACTTTGAATTCATCGGGGCTCCGGGGCTGGGGCCTAATGTGGGACGGCCGGGCAGCGATTCTACATAGGAGCTAGAAACTTGAAATTTTGTCCATACGTAGTTTGCATGGCCTATTCAAAGGGAAAATCCCGTCCCACCTCAAATCTGAGGAAAAATCGTTAGTTTGGAATTAAACGCTCTACAATTTAAGTCCTGTGGCATTTTACTGTATCTCACCCCCTTCACCCTTAAAAAGGGGCGTGCTTTCAAAATTCCTGAATTTCTTTACAAAAATTTCTCTATTTTAATATTTTCTATTTACTAATACGCCACACAGATGCCTGAAATTTAATATATATTATGACCTCGACTAGATCTTACCATGTGATATTTACACATTGATTACTAGGATTTGATTTGATTCGAGTCTCTCGACCCTTTTCCTCTCTATTTAGCTCAAAATTAGCATAATCAACACTTTGACTGTGGATACATGCTCTATCGAAATCACTTAAAATCCTTAAATTAAATGTTTTATGCACATATTTATCACTTAAAATCCTTAAATTAAATGTTTTATGCACATATTGTTGCAGTGATTGCATACAATAAAGTGAAAAATTGAATTACCCATCTGTAAAGTAGGAAGAGTTAACAGACAAAAATGACACAATCTGGGAATATTTTAAATATTGATAGAAATGTCATGTTTACATCATACAAGATATTTTTGCTAATTAAGCAAATTTTGAAATTAAGCTAATTAGTTTAAAAAAATTATAGATAAAAAACTATTCTTCCTAATTTTCTATAATTTGTTATTAAAACAGCTGTTTCATGATCAATTAATTACCCTTCTCCCGTAAGAATAACATTGAAACTTTCAAAGCCTGTAGGGCGTGGCCTCGGGGCCTATACTATAATACGAGGAATATCTGAAGGGATGTGTGTTCCACGATCTCGAAATCTAGCTGTTAGATTTTGCTTAAAGTTTGCATTAAAGAGTGTCTTGGCCCAAAAATAAGTTTAGAAACAGCTTCAACCCCAGGAAAAATCAAATTTGATCTAAAATTAAGTTTTAAAATTGTAATTTTTAACATCAGTCTTATGGGTTGCTATTTTGGTAACGAAATAACAACGAAATATAAACAGAAAGAAAGAAACATTACTGTTAAGCAGACTTTTTGAAACAGCTGTTAACTGTGAAGAGGTATAGTTGGTTGTTGGTGGAAATTTAATTGCTTTTTACCTTGACACTATAACAAAAGTGAATAAAAACCAACGAGCATGGCTCGGTTAACCTGGTACTGTAAATTAAAATATCATTATGCTCATCTACAAGACACTACCTTTCAAACGGTATGCGCGGATTTATTTTACATTGCTCACAAGAACTGAGAAAAAAAGTAGGAAAAGAAACATGCTTGCCTATAGATAACTGTATACTTGGCTAAAGAAATGAAAAAAAAAAAAAATAAAATTGTTTTAATACTATATTGTCTAAATTCTGTGACCATTATTAAACGTAAACATCAAATTCATGAATAATCATCATGAAAATTACCCAAATTCATGAATAATCATCATAAAAATTACCCGTCATTTTTGACGGGCTGTTTGTTAGTAAATAATAAATCCAGTTAAAAATCTAACCTTATTCAAATGGTTCCCTCCTACTATGGTACTAATGATTGCAGTAAGATTGGGAAAAATTATAGCATATTAAAGTTAAAAATTAAATTTTTCATCCACCGCAGGTCAAGAGAATTTTTTAATATTCTAAGATAAAAAAATAAATATAGAGTTGTAGACAAAAAAAATACATTAAATGCATTTTAAAGAAAAATATTTATATTGCATCATTTTAGACAAGTACATAAGTATTAAAAAATCCCTTATCACCAGCCAGTGTGATTAATAATATTACTCGGGCCGCCCAACTCGGCGAGTACTGGAGGGGGGGGGTTCTAGCCAATAATCATGCAATCTGGTCATGACGTAACGACGTAACGGCGAAGGGGTTTCATCTGGAGGGGGAATCTGTCCAATAGTCATGCAATCTGGTCATGACGTAACGACATAACGGCGAAGGGGTTTCATCTGGAGGGGGGAATCTGTCCAATAGTCATGCAATCTGGTCATGACGTAGTGAGGGGGTTAAATCTGACCAATAGTTTTTTAATCTGGTCGTGGCCCCGCCTATTTGTAATCCTTCCTTTGTACTACGTCCGGGTGCAGAGAGGAGGGGGGGGGGCAGCCGAGTCCATCGGTATTAATCATCTGATCATTGTCCATATAAATAGGACCAGCATCATGCACATTATCTCATTAGCCGCGACGCGGTACTAAAGCGTGGTCCGTTCGTTTGTGAGTGTTCGTTCTTGGCGACATGAATATTTTTTTAAATTCTCCTAACGAAACGGGACGTGCCGTTCAAGCTTTACTTGACGCTACCGCTGTAGATTTTCCTGACATCAACCCGTTAGAATCGCAATTGAACGACGCAGTCGTAGATTTTACAACCGAAGCCGCTATTAGCGAATTGCAATTTCAAACCTTTAATGACCTATATTTAACTCCTAGCCCAGTTGCAAATCCGCTATCTGAATTACCGCTATCTGAATTAAACACGATACCTAAATCAGAAATCCAGCTATCTGAATTACCGCTATCTGAATTAAACACAATACCTCAATCAGAAATCGCTAACCGTCTTCGGACCGAAAGCGAGTTTCCAACAAATTTAGACCCAGAATTAGATAAACTTTTCAAAAAATTAGAAAACCCCAAATCTTATTCGGACTATTGTAGTATTTATTTTAAGAAAGATTACGCAGACGCCGATGTCACACATCACTTCGCTCAAGCCTCAAGAAACCAGAAACTACGAAACCTACAGGTATGTTGAATTACTATGTGCTGTAATGTTCTAAAATTTAGTTACTAAATTTATTTTTTATATTTTTTAAAATCTTTGTACAATTAAATCTGCAGTTTTACAAGACCGATTTTATTAATTATTGGGTCATTGAGAGTTTTTTGTTTGCGGAAATGTTGAATTATGTATGGTATATGTTCGTATTATGTTTTTTATGTGTGTGTTATGTTATCTTTGTCGTGTACATTTCTAAGAAAGGGGTTAATTGTTTCCACAAATCATTTAGAAATTTCAAACTCAAATATCTCAAAATCTATAAATTTTATAAAAAATGTTTATGCCGGAAACAAGTTGGCAAATTGAATTATCTAACCAGTGGTACCAGGTTTGCAAGGATTTGACAGCGAATAAAGGAGTTGTTGTAATAACGGAGTTGTTATAATTTCCCTTCATAAAAGCATTAAAAATCTGTTAAAATTGCTTTAGTTATAATACAAGAATAATGTATATGGAGGCAAATATCAATGGGTAAGTTACTTGTTGTTAACTTCTCCCCATCTTACTCGTAATTTTTTTAATTTACCGTTTTTGAAATATTTAAGTTTGAAAAATTATAATGACTGCAAATTTGAACACTTAGGTAGGTGGAAAAATTATTTTTTTTCCGAAAATAAACATTGGTATGATAAGGATTCATATTATAATAATGATTATAACAACCCTTTACGGAAATAGTGGCTGGGTGAGTAACCGCACAATTTAAATACGATATTTAGCTATAATTCTAACCCAGAAACAGGAGTTACCAGGAAATGGGGAATGGCGTGGGGCATCCTCCATATGCCACGATGAACCCCCTAGCATATCTTGTGCGATTTGCATAATGATGGTCATGGCTCGGTTGTTTTTTGGTCTAGATAGGTTAACTAAATGGCCGCAGTATTTTGACTGTGCAAAGGTAGCATAGTAATTAGCTCGGTGTGTTTTGAGTGATTTTATTAGCTTTTTAGCGAATTTCCCTATAGGGACATTATCTAGATAGGGTTTAATTTATACTTGCTTACAAAACCCATATGGCGGCAAACCTACATAATCACCCCCATGGGATTTATGGGGTAAATATAAATTGTCAGAGCTTGATACAATTTTGTGTTTACATTCACCAATTATTGATTAACTTAGATTTTCTAACAACGCCCCATGGCAGCAATTTTTCTTAATTCTTCTTCATTTTTTTTCTTGAGGGGGGGGGCTACAGCCCCTTTAGCCCCCCCCCCCCCCCCGTGGGCGCGCCACTGATAACGTACAGCTGTAATTTATTATGATCACTGGTATTCATAGTATTGGATTGGTCGGATTTCATTGTAGTTACACTACATGTAACTTTTGTATTGTATCAAAATAAATGCTCAACATCGAGCAACACTTGCACTATAAATAGTCTGGAGCAATAGAACAGGCGTGTCAAGGTCACGCCTTTTAATAAGCCAGCTGTTTTATGTTAATTAACTTGACCTTTACCCGCCTGTTCTATTGCCCCCGACTATTTATAGTTATAACTTAATAACTTTGACAGAGAGGCAGTTAACATAATTGATCTTCAGGTGAGCTCGTTTGCTACGCTCACTTGCCCAAAATTTATTGTAATCCTCTAGTCTTTTATTTTCAATCTTCCCATAGCAAAATTGCCGCTTCCATAAGAATAACAAAACAACTTAACTTGAAAGTCGTGTGGGGCGAAGCCCTATCTAAGAATCTGGATAAACAAGTGTCCTATATGCTCCCCCCCCCCTCAACTTTTCAAGGAAATTGTTTCTGCAGTTCTTGAGTTATAAATGGTGTAACTTTATATTATACCTCTATCAATTTTACAAAATTTTCAAAATTTTACTTTTGTTTGTTGAGAATAATATTTTATACAACTAGTGGCTTGTAGGGGCAAAGGTCCCTAAAAATCAAAATGGTGATGTTGTTTCCAAAAATAAGTTTCAATTTATCACCACCTTGCAGTATTGCTGTATTTTCTCAAGCTTTAGTGTGAATTTACACGTTTCAGTTTTATAATAAAATATTTCCTAATCTTGACGAAACCTTTTGGCTGTATCAAATCAGTAATTTACCAATTAATATCCCCTGTAAATAATAAAGTTCAATAAAACATAAGCCCGAACGTGGCATAATTTTAACGTTAAACATGTTCATTTTGAGTTTGTAACTCAAGTAAATAATAAAGTTCAATAAAACATAAGCTCATCAATACTATACACAATCTTTCACCCTGGACTCCTGTGCCCCCCTTCCCTCACACTTGCCGTGACCCCATGCCTCTCCTTGCCCCCGTTCACCTCTCCTGACCCGTTTTTCCTGTACCCCCTATTCCCCCAGGGCCTGAGTATCCTCCATGCCCCCGTACCGCCTTGCACCCTCATGACCCTGTGCCCCCCATACCACCGCACCCACGGTAGTCCCGTGCCCACATGCCTCCCCAAAGTTCCCAGTATGGCTCCGCACCCCCGTACACTCCATGCTTCCGTGTCATTATGCTCGTCGTTCCTCCCGTTGCTCCTAAAGTTCCCCATGTCTCCAAAGTGCCTCTCATCCTCCCGTTGCTCCTAAAGTTCCCCATGCCTCCAAAGTGCCTCTTATCCTCCCGTTGCTCCTAAAGTTCCCCATGCCTCCAAAGTGCCTCTCATGCTCCCCTTTGTCCAGTGCCACCGACACCCTTAGGGTCCCTATATTCCCAAACCCCCTGTGCTCGCCACGGTCCCGTGCTGCCATCCCCGCAGTCCCTCCCCGTACCTCCATGCCCCCTATTTCCTCCATAGTTTACATAAAATGATTTAGTCGAAAATACACAAACACTCAACAAAACAATTCAACTCTTCAACTCTAACTACTAAATATATAAAGCTGTTACTTACTAACTAAACGACATTCACCGAGTAAAGACAGCTATTATATCAACCATGCCACGTCCAAGCCAATTTTAACTTTAGTATATCCAGTATAAAAAATCATTCCACTCCTGTTAGTTAATGATATAGGCCTAGATGGGGCCACAAAATTGAAAAAATGAACTGTGGATCCGTAATCAGTTCATGTCTATTACAGTCCGTCCACCTAACCACCTGACGGATTATAGAACCCTTACTCACACACGCACACAAATGCAGCCGACCCACCCTTCAGGTAGATGAGTCACACACTCGGGCGTCCAGTACAGAACTGTTAATTCCATAATATGTGTTTATTATACTATGATCGTGTTATATTTGGAAACTGAATTTAATTTCAAAGAGAATGATACCAAACACGACGTAATTATGATAATATTTACATGAAAACGGCTTAACTTTGTCTTTGAGTCAAAGCCGAATATTATAAATTATTGATCACAGGTTTTTTTAGTATTGTAGTTGAAGACTGAATAAAATATTAAGACCTAGTAGAGTAAATAAAAATTAAGTGAAGTGAGTTTCGGAAGTATGCGTTAATTAAATTGGGTTTACAGTAATTCCAACGTAAATAAAATCCCATTATTGCTTTCCAGTAAATTTTCACAATTTGTAATCACAAGTAACAAGAACGCAAAATCTGCTGTAATAACCTCGAACTATCATCCTCTTTGCACATTAAACTATTCGTCGGAGCCATTAGTCAGTCATTAGCGCTAATGGTTCAAATCTGTTTTTATTATTTTTATTGAGAAATTTGAAGTATGTGACCCTCATTAGACATAGGGAAAGTACTCAAAAGAGTGTCAACAGCCTGCAATGTTTCGAAACAAACCTTCATATGTAAATGCTGAATTTATGAAGAAGATGAGAATGTCAACGTTACCAAGTTTGTAAAAATCTGACAACAAATAACGGATTTATTGTGATTGCATTAAAATTAATGCAAATGAAGGCCAAATCAATGTTTTTATGAAGAAAAATCACAATAACTCCGTTATTTGTTGGCAGATCCTTACAAACTTGGTACCATTGGTTAGACAAATTAATTTATTAATTATTTTATGTCTTGTAAATTTTATAAAAAAATTACAGATTTGAGATATTTAAGGTTGAAAATTTAAAATGGCCGCCATTTTCAAAATATATAGTGGAAAAAATATTTTTTTCCTGGAAATGTACATTGGTATGATAAATATGCTTACCAAATATGAACTGAATACAACCATCCATTACGGAAATAATAATTATTATGTGAAAAAAAATGGCGGCTGTGTGAGTAACTAAAGACTTCAGGACAATTATTTAAATATGATTTTTAGATATGTTTCTAACCCAGGAACAATGTCCTAAAATATTGGTAGGGGGTTCTGAAACACCCTGTACATAAAATTTCCATCTAATGTTAATCTTATGGCCAATTTTTAATACAAATCAAAGCAACAACGAATCTGAAAAACTATGGGACCTAGAATGTTAAAATTTAGCACGGGTGTTCTTCTTTGCTCATAGGTGCTCACTAAGAAACGGTTTTGCAAAATTCAATCAGGGCTCTGCCACACAAGACTTCAAAATTTCTATCTAATGTTATCCTTATTCAAAATTTCTATCTAATGTTATCCTTATTCAAAATTTCTATCTAATGTTATCCTTATTCAAAATTTCTATCTAATGTTATCCTTATGGCCAATTTTTTACACAAATCTAGGAAACAACGAATGTTCTGCTTTGCTCATAGGTGCTCACTAAGAAACGGTTTTGCAAAATTCCATCAGGGCTCTGCCACACAGGACTTCAAAATTTCTATCTAATGTTATCCTTATGGCCAATTTTTTACACAAATCTAGGAAACAACGAATACAGAAAACTATTAGACCTACGATGTTGAAATTTGGCATATGCTTATGGCCAATTTTTAATATGAATCTAGGAAAATCATATCTGAAAAACCATAGGACCTAAGAGAATTATTTGGAACATTTTCAATGGGAGATCCACTTTGCCCATCGGTGCTCACTAAGAAACGCATCTTTGGTGCTTTTGGAAAGCATCTTCAGGGCTCCGCCCCTCGGGTCTATTAAATTGGTGTAGGGCCAATGCGAAGCCTAGGTAACTTTTGATAATTCTGGTATTTTTCTTTGCGTCCTTGGTCCTCATGCTTTAAAATGAGCCATCAACCGTTACCCTACCTTTATTCTAACTCGAGATATTTTATGGGGACCGATTCGCTTACGGAATTATATATATAGAAGATAGACAATAGCTTAAAGTAATTATATAAACAACAAAGTTGTGAGAAACCTTTTTAAACAACAAAGTTGTGAGAAACCTTTTTAAGGCCCCAATTTTTGTGTTATGGAAACATTCAAGCACAAAAAAATTGATAAAGTTTTATGAATAACGTAGGCACAATATAACTTACAAACAATAACGAAACATAGTTATCGATCCAATGCATTGAAGGCTCAAAATAGTCAATACACGATTTTCTTGTTTAATCAATCAATATTAATACACACCATCCTAGACAAATAAAGTAAAAGTTAGTTTTTTATGTGTGAAATTATGATAAAAAAGTATATTTGGTTAACACCATAAAAAATACCCGCGTCGCAGCAGACCTGCGCACTCAGCAAATTTCCAACAGGCCCTTTTTTTATTCCGGGGTTTTGTTAATTTCCCATAAGAATAACATGAAAAAGACTATTTTTGTATTTTTTCCGCAACCTAATAAGCCTAATGTTAAGAATTTAAAATAAATTCTGATATTTTTCAGTTCCCCCATAAAGCCCATAGGGGTCAGCCGCCATATGAGTGCTGTAAGTAGTTAAACCACTCCTAGTGAATATATATACTAAAGTTGATTAAGTTATGTCAATAAATAAGTGAGATACAGGGTTTTGTTAATTCCTCATAAGAATAACATGAAAAAGCCCATTATCCTGCAGAGAGAAATAATAATGCTGTAGCCCCAAACACTCAATTTGGCAATTACATTGTTAATTCCTCATAAGAATAACATGAAAAAGCCCATTACCCTGCAGGGAGAAATAATAATGCTGTAAACCCAAACACTCAATTTGGCGATTACAATTTATTATAGAAACGATTAAAATACTTTGAGTACGCAGGTCTGCTGCAACAGAGTACCTAATTGCAGTTTATGTTCAGGCAGGTACAACGAAAGCAGTTTAGATTAAATATTAACTTGGTATACTTAAGGGTTTCTTCTGTTACGTCCTTTTTTCTCACGACCTACTGAACCGATTTTTAAGATTGAGGTGTCATTTTAAAGCTTAAGATATAGCGCAGTGACGAATCATAATTAATGCGGTCATATCGTTTCGGGCTTCGCCCACCTCGCCTTTGATTTATTTCTAGAGAGCGCTTTAAAATGTTGACCAACTTTTATTGCAAGTTCTTTAAGCCAGATAGTAAACAAAAATGTTGACCAACTTTTATTGCAAGTTCTTTAAGCCAGATAGTAAACAAAAATAGATCTCTGTCACTTCATAATTAACATTCACGTCAAAAGTCAGATAGTAAACAAAAATAGATCTCTGTCACTTCATAATCAACATTCACGTACTGTAGGTGAGTTTCACTAATAGGCCTACAGAATCATAATCAACATTCACGTACTGTAGGTGAGTTTCACTAATAGGCCTACAGAATCATAAAATGTGCAATTTGCGCACGGGACACCTTGTAAAATTACATTTTACTAAAAAACGGCACTTTATAGGAAAAAAAACTATAGAAGACATTGTTGTAAACTGCCCAATCTATCTATTCATATCATATTTAGTGACATCGGAGCCATTGGTATAGCATAAACATAATTTGAAACAAACAGAAATATATTTTGGAATAATATTTTTTGTCTCAGAGGCTTTTAACTACTTTCTGGACTAATAAAATCGTTTAATACATTAATCTTTTGTGAACATTTCTATCTTTAATTTATCAAAATAGACCGAAAAACAACTGAGCTATGGCTATTACTAGGCTATGCAACAAGTATATTAACAAATCGCTTAAATTTTCATATTTTTAACACAGGATAGAGAGTTCATCGTACAGTTGATTTGCGTTGTCGCGACGAAATTGAAAACCCCTTCAAAACCTCTGAAACACACACATCTGCCACCCATATTGCCTATATTACGGTTGAAGGCGCCGAGGCCTTCCCAAGCCCCAAATGCCGCCCGAATGTCGACCAGTAGACACTCCCTACTATAGGACGGAGCGCGGTCGACGAGTAGAAACTCCCTACCATAGGACAGGGGCAGACCAGTAGTCAACCCCTAGTATAGCACAGGGTGAGTTTCTTAAAGTGATCCAATAGCTAACTCTTTTATTCTATGGCATACGTCTAGTCTGAATGGTCAATGCTAAGTGTAAAATCTTAAATTTGGTCAAAATGGCGGACTTCCGAAATTGTATTTTTAGTTTTTTGACTCTAGTGGCCAAACGCTTCGTCCTATCTAAAATCTGAGAACAATAATACGTAGGGAATTGAATTATCTACGATTTGGGTTCTATGATTTTTTATCATATCGCGCACCGTTAAGCCTCCAGAGCGTTTTTAATGAAACCCCATTTTCGGTTTTTGGGCTCTAGTTACTAAAAGGTTTGTTCTACAAAAATTTTCACAGAACAATTATGATAGATCTTTTAAATATCTAAAATTTTTATCCTTACACATTTCACCGTATCTCCTCTCGCACAAAATACATTTTTCACTTTTACCGGATTTTTGAACATAAGTAGTGGGAAATTATCAGTTCTGGGCTAGAAACTTGAAATTTGGTACACACGTAGTTTCTATGGTCAATACAAAGGGGATATTGCAAAACATCGAGTTTTCAAATTTTAACCCTCTACCAACGCGCTCGGTGACGATCGTACGAAGCGATTGCTGTCCGCGGCCCGCTGCAAAAGGTCGTTGGTATTCAACGACGACGAGGAGTCTCGTATCCTTGGTAAAATCTACCCCTCGTTTTTAAGTAATTTTTAAAGCCAATCTCGAATTTGGAATCCGTTTTCCATTATCTTATTGCGTTTTCCGTTTCCATCCGCCATATTGGAATGCAATTGAATTTGTTTTTAATGTAAAGGTAGGCTTGTGACCCCTCGTTTTTAAGTAATTTTTAAAGCCAATCTCGAATTTGGAATCCGTTTTCCATTATCTTATTGCGTTTTCCGTTTCCATCCGCCATATTGGAATACAATTGAATTTTTTTTAATGTAAAGGTAGGCTTGTGACCCCTCGTTTTTAAGTAATTTTTAAAGCCAATCTCAAATTTGGAATCCGTTTTCCATTATCTTATTGCGTTTTCCGTTTCCATCCGCCATATTGGAATACAATTGAATTTTTTTTAATGTAATCTCAAATCTGGAATCCGGTTTCCATTATCTTATCCCGTTTTCCGTTTCCATACGCCATATCCGTTTTAGAACAAATTTACCCCCACCCCCACAGCTGGAACAAATTTAGCTGAAACAAATTTTACCCCCAGGAATAAACATTTTGCTCGAACTAAGATTTTCAAAATTTAAAATTTTTTTAAAAATACATATCCAGAACAATTTTCCCCTGTATATATTATATATATAAATATAATATATAATAATACACCCCCCCAAAAGATGTGGTCCGGTTTAGCTTCCAGACGATACTAAATTGTTCCACCCCTTTGCACGTATATATAATAACAGAACAATTATTGGAACAAATTTTACATCCGCCATATTGGAATGCAATTGAATTTGTTTTTAATGTAAAGGTAGGCTTGTGACCCCTCGTTTTAAAGTAATTTTTAAAGCCAATCTCGAATTTGGAATCCGTTTTCCATTATCTTATTGCGTTTTCCGTTTCCATCCGCCATATTGGAATGCAATTGAATTTGTTTTTAATGTAAAGGTAGGCTTGTGACCCCTCGTTTTTAAGTAATTTTTAAAGCCAATCTCGAATTTGGAATCCGTTTTCCATTATCTTATTGCGTTTTCCGTTTCCATCCGCCATATTGGAATGCAATTGAATTTTTTTAAATGTAAAGGTAGGCTTGTGACCCCTCGTTTTTAAGTAATTTTTAAAGCCAATCTCGAATTTGGAATCCGTTTTCCATTATCTTATTGCGTTTTCCGTTTCCATCCGCCATATTGGAATGCAATTGAATTTGTTTTTAATGTAAAGGTAGGCTTGTGACCCCTCGTTTTTAAGTAATTTTTAAAGCCAATCTCAAATTTGGAATCCGTTTTCCATTATCTTATTGCGTTTTCCGTTTCCATCCGCCATATTGGAATACAATTGAATTTTTTTTAATGTAAAGGTAGGCTTGTGACCCCTCGTTTTTAAGTAATTTTTAAAGCCAATCTCGAATTTGGAATCCGTTTTCCATTATCTTATTGCGTTTTCCGTTTCCATCCGCCATATTGGAATGCAATTGAATTTGTTTTTAATGTAAAGGTAGGCTTGTGACCCCTCGTTTTTAAGTAATTTTTAAAGCCAATCTCGAATTTGGAATCCGTTTTCCATTATCTTATTGCGTTTTCCGTTTCCATCCGCCATATTGGAATACAATTGAATTTTTTTAAATGTAAAGGTAGGCTTGTGACCCCTTGTTTTTAAGTAATTTTTAAAGCCAATCTCGAATTTGGAATCCGTTTTCCATTATCTTATTGCGTTTTCCGTTTCCATCCGCCATATTGGAATGCAATTGAATTTTTTTTAATGTAAAGGTAGGCTTGTGACCCCTCGTTTTTAAGTAATTTTTAAAGCCAATCTCGAATTTGGAATCCGTTTTCCATTATCTTATTGCGTTTTCCGTTTCCATCCGCCATATTGGAATACAATTGAATTTTTTTTAATGTAAAGGTAGGCTTGCGACCACTCATTTTAAAGTAATTTTTAAGCCAATCTCAAATCTGGAATCCGGTTTCCATTATCTTATCCCGTTTTCCGTTTCCATACGCCATATCCGTTTTAGAACAAATTTACCCCCACCCCCACAAATGGAACAAATTTAGCTGAAACAAATTTTACCCCCCAGGAATAAACATTTTGCTCGAACTAAGATTTTCAAAATTTAAAATTTTTTTAAAAAATACATATCCAGAACAATTTTCCCCTGTATATATTATATATATAAATATAATATATAATAATACACCCCCCCCAAAAGATGTGGTCCGGTTTAGCTTCCAGACGATACTAAATTGTTCCACCCCTTTGCACGTATATATAATAACAGAACAATTATTGGAACAAATTTTACATCCGCCATATTGGAATGCAATTGAATTTGTTTTTAATGTAAAGGTAGGCTTGTGACCCCTCGTTTTTAAGTAATTTTTAAAGCCAATCTCGAATTTGGAATCCGTTTTCCATTATCTTATTGCGTTTTCCGTTTCCATCCGCCATATTGGAATGCAATTGAATTTGTTTTTAATGTAAAGGTAGGCTTGTGACCCCTCGTTTTAAAGTAATTTTTAAAGCCAATCTCGAATTTGGAATCCGTTTTCCATTATCTTATTGCGTTTTCCGTTTCCATCCGCCATATTGGAATGCAATTGAATTTGTTTTTAATGTAAAGGTAGGCTTGTGACCCCTCGTTTTTAAGTAATTTTTAAAGCCAATCTCGAATTTGGAATCCGTTTTCCATTATCTTATTGCGTTTTCCGTTTCCATCCGCCATATTGGAATGCAATTGAATTTTTTTAAATGTAAAGGTAGGCTTGTGACCCCTCGTTTTTAAGTAATTTTTAAAGCCAATCTCGAATTTGGAATCCGTTTTCCATTATCTTATTGCGTTTTCCGTTTCCATCCGCCATATTGGAATGCAATTGAATTTGTTTTTAATGTAAAGGTAGGCTTGTGACCCCTCGTTTTTAAGTAATTTTTAAAGCCAATCTCAAATTTGGAATCCGTTTTCCATTATCTTATTGCGTTTTCCGTTTCCATCCGCCATATTGGAATACAATTGAATTTTTTTTAATGTAAAGGTAGGCTTGTGACCCTCGTTTTTAAGTAATTTTTAAAGCCAATCTCGAATTTGGAATCCGTTTTCCATTATCTTATTGCGTTTTCCGTTTCCATCCGCCATATTGGAATGCAATTGAATTTGTTTTTAATGTAAAGGTAGGCTTGTGACCCCTCGTTTTTAAGTAATTTTTAAAGCCAATCTCGAATTTGGAATCCGTTTTCCATTATCTTATTGCGTTTTCCGTTTCCATCCGCCATATTGGAATACAATTGAATTTTTTTAAATGTAAAGGTAGGCTTGTGACCCCTTGTTTTTAAGTAATTTTTAAAGCCAATCTCGAATTTGGAATCCGTTTTCCATTATCTTATTGCGTTTTCCGTTTCCATCCGCCATATTGGAATGCAATTGAATTTTTTTTAATGTAAAGGTAGGCTTGTGACCCCTCGTTTTTAAGTAATTTTTAAAGCCAATCTCGAATTTGGAATCCGTTTTCCATTATCTTATTGCGTTTTCCGTTTCCATCCGCCATATTGGAATACAATTGAATTTTTTTTAATGTAAAGGTAGGCTTGCGACCACTCATTTTAAAGTAATTTTTAAGCCAATCTCAAATCTGGAATCCGGTTTCCATTATCTTATCCCGTTTTCCGTTTCCATACGCCATATCCGTTTTAGAACAAATTTACCCCCACCCCCACAAATGGAACAAATTTAGCTGAAACAAATTTTACCCCCCAGGAATAAACATTTTGCTCGAACTAAGATTTTCAAAATTTAAAATTTTTTTAAAAAATACATATCCAGAACAATTTTCCCCTGTATATATTATATATATAAATATAATATATAATAATACACCCCCCCAAAAGATGTGGTCCGGTTTAGCTTCCAGACGATACTAAATTGTTCCACCCCTTTGCACGTATATATAATAACAGAACAATTATTGGAACAAATTTTACCTACTTAACCCCGGGTGGAAATTACCACTCTATAACATATATACCGTCCGTCGTTTTAAAATAAAATCATAAAGTATGTCTTAATGTACACAAAGCAGACATTTTTGAATCCCCATGTAATTCTTATTACGATATTACTAATATCCTTGTAACTTTATGGACGCGCTGAGGATTTTCCCTATGACTTGAGGTACTGTTGGAGAATGTACACAAAGCAGACGTTTTTGAATCCCCATGTAATTCTTATGGAGGACGTTTTACGATATTACTTATTTCCTTGTAACTTTATGGATGCGCTGAGGATTTTCCCTATGACTTGAGGTATCGTTTGAGTTGGGAGAGGTTGGATAATTTTTCGTTTTTTAAATCCAAGCCGCAGCGGACAAAATCGCACACAGAACATTCAATATTATACATTTGAATCCTAAATAATCCAAACTTTTTCTTTTTAAACCAATACTTGATTTGTTTTTTCATACAGACGCAGTTGAAACCAGCACCACCAACCAGCCTCGCCGTGAAAAACCGAGGGGAAGCTAAAAAACGACCACTACCTTCAGCAAAGGAAAATGAAATTAAATCTGGACAGCCACCAAGTAAAAAAACAAGACGTCCTATCACTGTGCCTTCAACGCACTTAAACAAAAAAATTGAAACTGAGGAGCCACCAATTAAAAGAACACCTAACAATCACCTACCCTACACATCAAATAAAACGCAGCTGATATTATCTTCCAAAGGATTAAAACACGTGAAACCTGATAACGATCACAAAATCTCTAGCGAAACAACAAACTCGGAAAAACAAGAATTTGAGCCTTATATTCCTGCTCCCATAAAGAATGAACAATCACATTACAAAACGCAGTCTTATATTCCTACTCCCATAGCTTATATCCCTACCCCCATAGGCGTGAAACACGTGAAACCTGATAATAAACAACTAAAAATCTCTAACGAAACAACAATTACCCAGTTGCAAGAATTGACTAATTGTAGTAACTCAATAATACTGAAATGCGACCTCGCCCCTACTAAGACTACTATACCAAATCCACAAGAGAAGGCGATATCGTCGCCATCCCCCCATCAACTGCAAAAAAAAAAAGACTGTTAGCGCAAATCCTATACCTACAAAGATGGTATCGTCACCCCCTCATCAGCCAGCAGCCATTGCTACCGGCCCAGATTCTGAACCTGGAAGATTGCATCGTCGGCCCCTCATCAGCTGGTGGCCGGGACAACTAAGGAAGTTGCTACGACCGCGACGGTGAGAGATATAAGAAGCTCTAACGACAGTACGACCGCGACGGTGAGTGATATAAGAAGCTCTAAAGACAGTAGCAGCAGTTCCGACAGTGGGAGCTCTTATAGTACAGACAGTGGGAGCTCGGATAGTAGTTCTGATGAAAGCAGCTCGGATAGTTCCGATGAAGACAACAGTAATTCTGGAAAAAATAATAGCGAAAACAAAGAAATACCAAAGAGGGAGCTGTTGCGTAAAATTAAAAATTGTGGCCGTAGGTTTTCCACCGAGAGTGCTAGGCGTGATTACTTGAAAATTAAATTAAGGGATTGCCACGAAAGTAAAATATCCAACATCGACAAAAAAATATATCACCGTTGCGACCGTGCGTTGGATTACACAACGAATAAGCCGATTAAATTTAGACATCACAAAAAAAACCAGCGACACAAAAAAATTATGTAGCGTACGGTTGACAAATAAAATCATCCATCCTGATCGAGATGATGTAATGTACTACCCATCATATATAATTAATTACAAAGAATATACAAATATAAAAGATATCATCAGAAAAGATAGCGTTTTCATGTCAGGTGATATCGAATATTTTTTAATAGAAATTATGGATCAACATACTATGGTGCCTGATTACATAGGCGAAAAAGCAAGGGTATCTTTCAACATGAGTGGATGTGCCTATAAAAATTTGTCATTTAGAGGTCTACGACAAGGACTCGCATTCGAAAACAACCACAGCTTGTTGATAGGACTTGTACCCAAAACCCTAGAAGGGTTCATTAAAAAATATGTTAGCTACATGGAAGATAGCTATCACGCACAAGCGATTCCGGAAGACGGTCGAGCTCTCTTTTATGTGGGCGAGCTGGAAGCACTAGCCTACCACTATAACGTAATGACAACCACCGACGTGGACAGATTTGACTCCGACAGAGAAAGAATCATTCTCCGAAAAATAATCACTGCATTGGTATACAATTTATTCAACACTAATAAGAGTATGTTGCGATCTTTTGCCAAACGGTTGATTTTCTTGGCTGATTTGAAGAATGCGCAGGAGAAAACTATAAACACAGAAACAATAGTATTATTAAAAACTGAATATACAAATGTAAGAGAAACTCTGTATGAAATCAAAAGCCATTCGACACACAGTAAAGAACTTGAAGCAATTAATAAAAGTCTGACCTTAATTGAAATGGCGTTTAAATCTGCGGAATTGCATCATTATACATGCCACCACACAGTTAAGCACCTATCTACTGTTTCAGACTTTTTAGCAGAAAAACTCGAGGCAATTGATATGGAGAGCCTGCCACAAAAACAGTTACCTGCCATAACTACGGAACGTGGTTTCAAAAAGATATTAAATTTGGATGAAAATGCAGAAATTTCAGAGTTACTACTAACCAGAGCCAACGCTTTCCTTAGGCTCACTGTAGAAATGTTAGTGTATTTTTATTTTTCAAACAGAATGGGTGATTCGATGGGAGATTCGCCACAATTAACAAAATCCAATGTCATGGCGTTCTACACATCCAACAACCACATACTTGATGATACGGGGTTCGATGCTTACGACTGCAAAAACATCTGCGATTTAAACATTACAGGATTTAAAAAATACATAAATCTAAGGCTCTCCCGATATGCAGATTTCAGAGTGACAATGGGCAAACAAGCAATGCTCCTTTTTATTAAATTTGGAGCTGCGAATCTATACAAACTGTACAGAAGCGCAAACGAAATTTTATCAAATGACGACATTCCAACAAGCATAGAAGAAATATGCAACATAATGGAAGAAAGCATCATGGATCTGATAGAAGATATTGAAGAAGATGGCCGGTACAGAGGAATGTTGTTCACAGAACGATGGAATGAAGATGAAGAAAATGATCCAGATTTCGATCCGTGTGGTAATTATTTTTTTACCAGTATCATCAAAATAAAATGATAGAAATTAATAATTTTTTCATAAAGGGATAGAAATTAATAAATTTTTCATAAAGGGGCACACCTTTAATAGAATCCGGCTACAAGCCAAGTTTTGTTTTGGGAAGAGGGTCTGTTTTTAAGGTAGTTGCAGAGTTTCCAAAGTTCTTTCTTAGCTAATTACTCCAATTGAACACATATTTACAAAAACGAGCTTTCTTGCTTCATTTCAAAAGTAATAAATACATAAGCATATATTATTGAAATCTTGATTAAGTGACAATCACACTATACCAAGACTTGCTCAAATCTTCATTAAGTGACAATCACGCTGTACCAAGACTTGCTCACATGATCTCTTTTGTTAATACTGGTTATAGTGGGTTTTGCGTTATATAATTTGACGGGGTTTAAACTTTGGGGTTACGGCTTAATATTTTCCATTTGATTTTGGCTTGTTTAGAACAGGGATGGGTTTGTATTATATTAGTGATATATATTACGATATTATGATTGATATATTCCATTTCCAGAACCATCATATCCTTCGGAATATGGACCTTCTTCCGATGAAATGGACGTTGAGGTGTACAACCGACCAAAAGTAGCAAATCGCCCTAAGAAAGCAGCACGCCAGATGTCATTTCCAAATGTTTCTGGCAATGTAGGATCGTCATCAATTGGTAAGACGAAACTTAAATCTTCAAATTCGGTATCTAATAAATAATTCTCTATACAAACATAAAAACTTTCCAGCATATTGAAAAGAAACTTTTTGTCTATTAGCGAATTTACCTATAGGGAATACGCTATTACGGTAGTAGCCATGGCCTAAGACCTAAGCCCGGGACCATGTTACTTTTTAAAAGTTAAAAATAGGTTTACCAATGGGAAATTAAAGAAACCCTGTATCTCGCCTATTTATTGGAATAACTTGATAAAATTTGGTATATGCATTCACTTTGTAGGGTTCAACTGATATTTTCACACATCGCCCCCGTTGCCCCCACTTCAATGCTTAAAAATTAGGTTTCCCATGTTAATGTTATGGGAAATGAAAGAAACCCTGTATCTCGCTTATTTATTGGAATAACTTGATAAAATTTGGTCTACGCATTCACTTGGTAGGGTTCAACTGATATTTTCACACAACACCCCATTGCCCCCAACTTCAATGCTTAAAAATTAAGTTTTTATGTTTTTTACATTTTATGTTTTGTTATACCAGATCGGACAGACTCAGTCCCCAAAAACACGCCATCATCGCGCCTCCCCAACATGGAGAAAAAGGAATTTTCCAAACAACATCTTCCCAGAGGGGTGGAGAAAAGTCGTCCGGAACAGCGCCGTACCAGAGGAGAAGCCGGTTCGTTTACAAGACAGCAAAAGGTCATTGTTAACGTTTATGTCGACGAAAAATCACCACCACTGCAAAAAAATAATGTAGATGAAAGGGAACAAATCTTTAAGTATTCAGGTTATTATTTATCAAAAAATAGTAAGCCTAGAACTTCAAAATGTTATTGTTGTGGCATCTCCACATCCAATAAAATTGTAAACTTTGAAAACGTACATGTACCTTGCGGAAAAATTTCCAAATCAGTGGTGATGGTGGTTTGCCTAATGTGCCTCAAGGCAATTAATATCTTATCAATTTCAGGAAAACAAGATTTAATCGAAAGCTCAATAAGAGAAAGTGTTGTAAAAAAGAATGGACACCCTTTGTTGTTTAAGACTAAACAAAATCAAGGATGCATTATTAACAACACCCGCGTCTTTATAAAAGAAACGGGTGGTAAAAAGGGTTCAAGGGTGGTATACAATTTGAACGATCCAAAGTGTTTAGCAAAGTATGAACTTTTTTAAAAGAACATAGAAAAACTATCCTGGTACAGAAGTCTAATGCGATGCTAATACGCCAAATTTTGTAGTTGAGCCGGCCAGATCATAGGAGGTGCTGCGAGCAAAACCGGCCAATTCGCGTGAACACTCGGCCGGCCAGCCAGCAGTCGTCAGATCGGCAATGTAGCTTGCCCGATTTTTCTCGCATAATAGAACAGATCGGCAATATAGCTTGCCCGACTTTGCTCGCGTAACAGAAATTAGCATTGCGTGAGATTTTAATACCTGGTTAGTTTTTCTATGGTAAGGCTATTATTTTTTGTTTTGATGTCGATCATAGCCTATGTGTAGATAAGTCATTTTGGAGGGATGTAAATATAGCTTTATAGTTTTATAGAGGTTGGAGTATTTGAACATACAGGGTTTGTTTTATTTTATTTGTAAACTTTGGAAACGTGCATGTGCTTTACGGAAAAGGTTCCAAAAAATCTCAAGGTAATGAATATTTGTTGGAATGAATATTTAATTGAAAGATTTTCATGTATATTGTTCAATTACCGCAGCATGCAGCAAGGCTGGTGCTATAAATGTATTCTGTTTGGTACACTATAATGCGGAAATGACAACTAATTTTTGGAAGGTCATTACGGATTGTGGCGGTGGCGGGGCCTCAGTCACCGTAACTCGTCGTCCAGCTAAGACGGGGAGAATTCTACACACATACACAACTCACCCCCCCCCCTCTGCCATTTGCCCATTTTACAGGGGGAAGATGGCTATCACGCACAAGCGATCCCGGAAGACTCTATTTTATAGAACTTAATGCAATTAATCAAAGTGTAACATTAATTGATATGGCGTTTAAATCTGCGGAATTGCCAATATCCAACATCGACAAAAAAATATCACCGTTGCGAGCGTGCGTTGGATTACACAACCCAATAAACCGATTAAATTTAGACATCACAAAAAAACCAGCGACACAAAAAAATTATATAGCGTACGGTTGACAAATAAAACCATCCATCCACTTGCCATCATCGCGCCTCCCCAACATGGAGAAAAAGGAATTTTTCAAACAACATTTTCCCAGAGGGGTGGAGAAAAGTCGTCCGGAACAGCGCCGTACCAGAGGAGAAGCCGGTTCGTTTACAAGACAGCAAAAGGTCATTGTTAACGTTTACGTCGACGAAAAATCACCACCACTGCAAAAAAATAATGTAGATGAAAGGGAACAAGTATTCCGGTTATTATTTATCAAAAAATAGTAAGCCTAGAACTTCAAAATGTTATTGTTGTGGTATCTCCACATCCAATAAAATTGTAAACTTTGAAGACGTACATGTACCTTGCGGAAAAATTTCCAAATCAGTGGTGATGGTGGTTTGCCTAATGTGCCTCAAGGCAATTAATATCTTATCAATTTCAGGAAAACAAGATTTAATCGAAAGCTCAATAAGAGAAAGTGTTGTAAAAAAGAATGGACACCCTTTGTTGTTTAAGACTAAACAAAATCAAGGATGCATTATTAACAACACCCGCGTCTTTATAAAAGAAACGGGTGGTAAAAAGGGTTCAAGGGTGGTATACAATTTGAACGATCCAAAGTGTTTAGCAAAATATGAACTTTTTTAAAAGACCATCACAGTATGACCATACACAAAAAAATTATATAATTTTTTTGTGTATGGTCATACTGTGATGGTATGACCAAAAAAATGACAAAAACAATTGAAGCCACCAAGTAAAAAAACAAGACGTCCTATCACTGTGCCTTCAACGCACTTAAACAAAAAAATTGAAACTGAGGAGCCACCAATTAAAAGAACACCTACCATTGCAAACAATCACCTACCCTACACATCAAATAAAACGCAGCTGATATTATCTTCCAAAGGATTAAAACACGTGAAACCTGATAACGATCACAAAATCTCTAGCGAAACAACAAACTCGGAAAAACAAGAATTTGAGCCTTATATTCCTGCTCCCATAAAGAAACATTACAAAACGCAGTCTTATATTCCTACTCCCATAGCTTATATGCCTACCCCCATAGGCGTGAAACACGTGAAACCTGATAATAAACAACCAAAAATCTCTAGCGAAACAACAATTACCCAGTTGCAATAATTGACTAATTGTAGTAACTCAATAATACTGAAATGCGACCTCGCACAAGAGAAGGCGATATCGTCGCCATCCCCCCATCAACTGCAAAAAAAAGACTGTTAGCGCAAATCCTATACCTACAAAGATGGTATCGTCACCCCCTCATCAGCCAGCAGCCATTGCTACCGGCCCAGATTCTGAACCTGGGAAGATTGCATCGTCGGCCCCTCATCAGCTGGTGGCCGGGACAACTAAGGAAGTTGCTACGACCGCGACGGTGAGAGATATAAGAAGCTCTAACGACAGTACGACCGCGACGGTGAGTGATATAAGAAGCTCTAAAGACAGTAGCAGCAGTTCCGACAGTGGGAGCTCTTATAGTACAGACAGTGGGAGCTCGGATAGTAGTTCTGATGAAGGCAGCTCGGATAGTTCCGATGAAGACAACAGTAATTCTGGAAAAAATAATAGCGAAAACAAAGAAAGACCAAAGAGGGAGCTGTTGCGTAAAATTAAAAATTGTGGCCGTAGGTTTTCCACCGAGAGTGCTAGGCGTGATTACTTGAAAATTAAATTAAGGGATTGCCACGAAAGTAAAATATCCAACATCGACAAAAAAATATATCACCGTTGCGACCGTGCGTTGGATTACACAACGAATAAGCCGATTAAATTTAGACATCACAAAAAAACCAGCGACACAAAAAAATTATGTAGCGTACGGTTGACAAATAAAATCATCCATCCTGATCGAGATGATGTAATGTACTACCCATCATATATAATTAATTACAAAGAATATACAAATATAAAAGATATCATCAGAAAAGATAGCGTTTTCATGTCAGGTGATATCGAATATTTTTTAATAGAAATGATGGATCAACATGCTATGGTGCCTGATTACATAGGCGAAAAAGCAAGGGTATCTTTCAACATGAGTGGATGTGCCTATAAAAATTTGTCATTTAGAGGTCTACGACAAGGACTCGCATTCGAAAACAACCACAGTTTGTTGATAGGGCTTGTACCCAAAACCCTACCCACGTGGACAGATTTGACTCCGACAGGGAAAGAATCTACTGTATCTCCAAAAAATAATCACTGCATTGGTATACAATTTATACAACACTAATAAGAGTATGTTGCGATCTTTTGCCATATACAACACTAATAAGAGTATGTTGCGATCTTTTGCCAAACGGTTGATTTTCTTGGCTGATTTGAAGAATCCGCAGGAGAAAACTATAAACACAGAAACAATAGTATTATTAAAAACTGAATATACAAATGTAAGAGAAACTCTCTAAAGCCATTCGACACACAGTAAAGAACTTGAAGCAATTAATAAAAGTCTGACCTTAATTGAAATGGCGTTTAAATCTGCGGAATTGCATCATTATACATGCCACCACACAGTTAAGCACCTATCCACGGTTTCAGACTTTTTTAATACACGATAATTTCGCGGGTTTTTGCAAACATTATTTAGCAGGATATCGGTACAGATCGACTTGGCATACCGAAGCACTCACTATCAATGAAACCGCTATAGAATCACAAGAGTAGTTTTTCTACTCTGTGACTTTTTTAAAACTCCGTTTGGATGACCTTGAAATTCCCCCCTCCACTCGCCTTAGTTTATAAAGGCTCCTGACCACAACATCACTTCATCGTGCTCCCTCACCAAAGCAACATCAAATATGGAAAGTAAGCGCGTCTCATGTTGTGAGCATAAGTGTTTGGAGGAGCCGGGCGTCGTCTATTGTGGGAAGAAGTGTTTGGAGGAGGAGACGGGAACACGCTATTGCTGCGAGGAGATGTGTTTTCTCTTACCAAGATGGCAGGTGGACGGGTTGGCGTGTCGGCAATGTGAATCCTTCGGATGTTGCAGATGTAAATGCAAGAAACAACAGCTGCCACCACCGGTACTACAGACTTTTAAGGTCTACAAGTCCAAGTACTTTTACACTTGTTGTCCGCAGCGGTGTGTTAAGTTTCACTTCTCTAATCTCACCAATTGTCGGAAGTGCTACGGACAACCTGATGGATGGTGCACCCATTTTCTGGACTCCTGCCGCTACAGATCGGATTGGTTTACAGATCAGTTGGAAATCGATGAAGTCGCCCAAGAAGCACAAGAGTAGTCTTTCTACTCTTAGTCTTTTTTAAAACTCCATTTGGATGACCTTATATACATGCCACCACGCAGTTAAGCACCTATCTACTGTTTCAGACTTTTTAGCAGAAAAACTCGAGGCAATTGATATGGAGAGCCTGCCACAAAAACAGTTACCTGCCATAACTACGGAACGTGGTTTCAAAAAGATATTAAATTTGGATGAAAATGCAGAAATTTTAGAGTTACTACTAACCAGAGCCAACGCTTTCCTTAGGCTCACTGTAGAAATGTTAGTGTATTTTTATTTTTCAAACAGAATGGGCGATTCGATGGGAGATTCGCCACAATTAACAAAATCCAATGTCATGGCGTTCTACATATCCAACAACCACATACTTGATGATACGGGGTTCGATGCTTACGACTGCAAAAAAATTTGCGATTTAAACATTACAGGATTTAAAAAATAAATCTAAGGCTCTCCCGATATGCAGATTTCAGAGTGACAATGGGCAAACAAGCAATGCTCCTTTTTATTAAATTTGGAGCTGCGAATCTATACAAACTGTACAGAAGCGCAAACGAAATTTTATTAAATGACGACATTCCAACAAGCATAGAAGAAATATGCAATATAATGGAAGAACCATCATGGATCTGATAGAAGACATTGAAGAAGATGGCCGGTACAGAGGAATGTTGTTCACAGAACGATGGAATGAAGATGAAGAAAATTACCCAGATTTTGAGCCGTGTGGCAGTTAAATTTTTTCCCATTATCAGCCACAAAAACAGCTACCTGCCATAATTACGAACTGCGGTTTCAAAAAGATATTAAATCTGGAAATTTCAGAGTTACTGCGACGATTCATTACGCGTGTTGTTTAGCAAATAATTCAAAAGATATTGACATCTGACTGAAACTAATAAATAGATAAAACTCTGAATATTCAATTCCCACGAATATTGGAATGTACAAATAAACTGTCTATTTTTTTGCTACCCAAGTGACCAGGGTGACATGTATTTGGTCTGTAACAAAATTATAGGGACCGAGGGGGAAACCTGTGCATTTAAATTTGTAGTATGGAGTTTTACTTGTGGAAAGTTAATAACTTTCATATATTAACTTTATGTGGAGGAATTCAGTCGGATTTCTTTCGAAACAGCTCAAACAAATAT
Source organism: Neoaliturus tenellus (assembly GCA_030545055.2). Lineage (NCBI taxonomy): Eukaryota > Metazoa > Arthropoda > Insecta > Hemiptera > Cicadellidae > Neoaliturus > Neoaliturus tenellus. The sequence continues at coordinate 126,939,402 of CM061536.1, forward strand.
TATTGCCGTCACCAGACATGTTCTCTGGAGCTATCTGGGTGCGGAGATGCGTTCTTACTCTTCTACTGACATTTAAGCTTTGAACTAATTTTTTCGGAGATGACAACTAATTTTTTGGCAGGTCATCACGGGATTATGGCGGTGGTGGGGCCATAGTCCGTTATACATCCCAAAAGGGAGTATAACGATTCCATAATCATAGTTTTTACAACTCACCCCACCCTCTGCCACTTGCCCATCTCCCCGTTCTTTAACATTAAATCGTGTTGATCTAAAATGAATTACTTTAACCCAAGTAACTGGGACCAACCGGTCCGTTCAAGTCCTTTAAAATACCTGATTGATATTGATGGATTTAATGTAGGCGGTTCATACGTTTTTAAAGAACTCGGGAGTTTGTGATTTGGATAGTAATGAAGTTATCATTTTAAAACCTCGAACATCGCTGTGCCCACCCGTGACAAAAAATCCATCTAATATTGAAGATTTTGGGGTCTTAAAATTTGACATCATTATATTTTTACTTACTGTTAAACCTTCCACTTTATTCGCCCCAACCGACAACATGGACGCAGGTTTCATTAATACTGACACAAAATTCATTAACTTTCAACATCTAATCACTGAAAAAAAACGAGATGGAAGAGTTATTTCAAAATTTAATTTATATTATGGATAAATATCCTAAAAGATGGTTCAGAATTGGTGTTGAATATTTGAATCCCAAAGAAGAAATGAAAACTAATTCTGTCAAAATTGTAGAATTGGGCGAGGAAGAGGTGAAAGCTTCGGCCGCAGATTTCATTAACATTATGGACGCAAATATCATTAACTTTCAACATTTAATCACTGAAAAAGACGAGATGGAAGAGTTATTTAAAAATTTAATGTCTATTATGGATAATTCTAAAAGATGGTTTAGAATTGCTGTTCAATACTTGAATCCCAAAGTAAAACCTTCTTTTTCCCCTTCTTCGTCATCTTTAAGCAATCCATCATCGGAGAGTGAAGAAGGAGAATAAACGAGAGGTGAAAGCTTCGAAAGCGTAGTTTTAAAATAAAAATTAGATTTTTTACTTTGCATTTGCTCTTCTCCTTTAATTTATTTCCGCGGCAGTATTGAATGCGAAACATTAAACGCGGTTAAAGTGGCTAACTATTACAGTGTAAAACCTTCTTTTTCCCCTTCTTCATCATCTTTAAGCAATCCATCATCGGAGAGTGAAGAAGGAGAATAAACGAGAGGTGAAAGCTTCGAAAGCGTAGTTTTAAAATAAAAATTAGATTTTTTACTTTGCATTTTCTCTTCTCCTTTAATTTATTTCCGCGGCAGTATTGAACGCGAAACATTAAACGCGGTTAAAGTGGCTAACTATGCCAATATTGAAGAATTTGGTCTTCCTAAATTTAACACCATTGTGATGGAATATTTCCAATTCGGAATGTATCTTTCAGACTCGTGTGGGCGGCATAGCCTAAATGTCAGTATGTGAGTAACAACGCATCTCCGCACCCAGACACGTCAAAACAAAATTAAACTTTCAGTAATGTTTCCAAATTTAACATCGTTCTTATGGGACAAAACACCGAAATAGCGTAGGTACTGCAGACTCTTGGCGTAAAGATTATTTACCCCATGTAAAATAAAACAGGCTCCTCGTTCTTTAAAACTCACAGTGGTGATCGGAACCACTAATATTAAAGGGTCTCTCGTGTGTTGATCCAAATTGAACTCTTTCAACCCAAGTAACATTTTCGGATGCTGGGACCAACCGGTCCTTTCGAGTCCTTTAAAATACTTGATTGATATTGACGGATTTAATGTAGGCGGTTCATTTGTTTTTAAAGAATTGGGAGTGTGCGACTTCAATAGTAAAGAAATTTATTGTTTTCATTTTAAAACTTCAGACATCGCTGTGCCTACGTGAAAAATTTAATCCATGGTCTAGATATAAAAACGAATTATGCGAGGGATCTAAACCAGAATGAGATAAAAGATATTCTAAGTTATCTGGGCAAAGATTTGAATCGGGACAACCGATTTATAGGGTGGAAGTACTGTCCACGATCCATTATGAAATAGCTAAAAAAAGAAACACAATTATATAAGGTTTATATTTGTATAACATACATGTTCCAAAAAAAGGCACATGGGACTCAGGAGGTTAAATTTCATTGCACAGTAAAATGTACACTTTACAAGAGCTGAGTAAGAAAAAAATATTAGAAACTTATCAGGACGCGCGCGAACTGAACGGGATGGTGGTTTGTCTTCCCGAAATTTTGCGTCAAGAAATTATGAATGAACATTCCAGGAACTGTTGCAACGTTTTTATTGCTTTTTATGAAACATATGACGGCAATAATATTTGTTTGGGATGTTTCGAAAGAAATCCTACTGAGTTCCTCCATAGGAAGTTAATATCTGAAAGTTATCAACTTTCCACAAGTAAAACTCCATACTATAAATTTAAATGCGCAAAATGCAACAACTCATGTGTAGAGCAGATTGAACTACGATGCTACTGTTAACTTGGGTAGTAAAAAAATAGACAGTAGAAAATAGACAGTTTACAATATAATTAGCGCACAGAAAATATTCGTGGCAATTGAATATTCAGAGTTTTATCTAGATAATGTTATCACTTTCAGTCAGATGACAATATCCTTAAAATTATTTGCTAAACGGCAGACGTAATGAATCGTCCATGTTCAATCGTGTAACACTTGCTTATTGTCAACTTTGTACAGATCCGGGAAGAAAAATTGTAACGCTTGCTAAATTTGTAACAAGAATAAATCTATTTAAAAATTACATGAAAAAATAATATTTAAACACGATCGCGGTGACGCATTCCATAGTAGGCACCTGCGTAGCCGTTAGTTTTGATCAGTTTTGAAGTTGTCTTTTATTTGTAACGCCAGTAAATAGTTAGGTGATATAGTTAGGTGATTGTCTTGTGATGCATTACTTTGATTAACAAAACCGCGTGACTGACTGCTTAAAATTGTGGGGGGGGCACTGCATGACTTATTGCGCATTTATAAACTGCTTAAAATTGTGGGGGGCATTTAGTTGGGGGATATGGAGCGTTTAACAATACCCGCTCACGTGTTACACTGGAACACCAGTGAAGTTGTGTATGTGTGTAGGGATACGGTTTTAAGTGATAAATTTATATTATTATTTGTTTATGTAGGTTGGGATGTCTATCATTATAAACACTATACTGGTGTTGGTCCAAATTTTTCACATGCGGTAAATATGATCAAGGATTTTTTGCATGGTTTAAATAAGCAACAACAAAAAAAATAATTTTGTTTAATTTTTATTTGCAGCTTTTGAATATCTTTGCCTTGTAGTTTTATAGGTAATGTTTTGTCATTGTGTGTATAGATTATTTTTGAAGGTGCTAAAATTAATGTTTTGTCATTGTGTGTATAGATTATTTTTGAAGGTGCTAAAATTAATGTTTTGTCATTGTGTGTATAGATTATTTTTGAAGGTGCTAATTAAAATAATTCCTATTTTTTTGGTTGATATGGAATACACAAATATTGTAGCTTTTGAATATCTTTGGTTTGTAATTAATTATAGGTAATGTTTTGTTATTGTATCCATAGATAATTTTTTTGAATGCCCTAATTAAAATATTTCATGTTTCTCTCAACTGTATGTGGTTGCAAAAGATAAGTTTTGTTAGAATATCTTTGGTTTGTAATTTTATAGGTAATGTTTTGTTATTGTGCGCATAGATAATTTATGTGTAATAAGTTTTTTTATACTTGAGTCTTCGTGGGAAGGGGAAGGGTGGAAATTGTTGTGAGAAATGTTTGTTTGTTTACCCTTGCTAACATCACATTGGCGTTATTTTTTATTCAATTCACTGTTGCATACCAGCTTGTAATTTTACATGATGAAATATCTCGGGTACCAATTTTACATTTATTTGACTAGGAATCACTGAAATATTATTTAATGAAGTTTGGTATTCAGACATGTTTGTAGCCAATTATATGTTTGTAGTTTTAATCGCCACCCCACCCCAAAACACCCTTGAGAAGGATCAAGTTAAAAAAAACTACTTATAGTAAAATAATTTGTAATCGAACCCAATTTGTAAAAAATTGTTTTCTTGAAAATTCCAACTGTCGAGAAATGTATGCAGAGAAATTATAAAATAAATATAATAAAATATTGCTGAATATATTTGTTTTGCGATTTTCATAAGTAAATTGTATGTGTTGAATTGCATGGTGATTTAATAAAAAATATATTTTTAGCTTGGTTTTATTATTGATCACAAACCCAAATGCACCAATTGTTATTGACAGGGTTGCCCCGTTGGCGGGGCAACCCGTACCACTTTCGGACGAGTTACGAACAGTACTCATATAGAGCTCCTATTCTTTCAAAATTGTGGTTAGTAAGAACGAATTCCTCTGGCCTCTGAAGGCTCAAGGAGGCGATCATGCAGCCCCAGGTGTTGCGGATGCAGATTTTTAATTGTTATTGACAGGGTTAAGGTTTAAACAAGAGTTTTGACGTAAATAGAGAATTGTTAAAAGCATTAAAGGTATAAAGTTGAAAATATTGATTAAAATATGCAATTGGTAATTTAGAATGAGTGCGGTTTTATATGTGGTGGTCCTGATACTAATATTGATGGTGATTGCTGCATTTATTATGGTTGCCGGTGTCGATTATACAAAGAGTGACGAATGGCAATTGATCTACGGATCACCTGCTGGCAGCACGATGCGTGATTGTCAGAACGAGACCGTATATAGTTTGATGGACGATCACTGTCGCAGGCAGTGTAAGCCACCTGGCATCTACAAAAATGTGGATGGTATATGTGTGAATGTAAGTGAATTATCTGAAGGTGCAACATATCGTAATAAATGCGATCCCAAAAAAGGTGTTTTCTCATATGTAGTAGGTGATGATAAATTTGGAACATTCGATGTCCAATGCATGAGCATCGATCCAGGCATACAGCCAGATGATGTCCATATTCCTAACCGTATATGTAGCGGTAATGTAGCCAGTGTAAACATTGATTACCTTTCACAGCAAGGCTTCCCCCAGTGGACAGACTGTGTGTGTAAAGAAAATAACACACTCATTGAAATCCCAGCAACTTCAACCATTCGTTCTAGGGGGCTTTGTGTATCACATCGTTTAGCTCGTTTGTTCAGCCATTAATACGAAAAACCACAAATGGTAAAGATCAATACATAAGTTGGCTCGTTTGTTCAGCCATCTATGTTTTTTGGGGTGCTGAAGCCCAGGACTCACCCCATATTTCTTGAGTTATAAGCCAAAAATTACAAAATATACAATTTCCCCCCAGTTTTTTCTTTTTTTCACAATGTTCCGTCAAGAAATTGAACCTCAGATTCATATACACCCCAAATACCATAATAAATAGAATAAATATTTTTATGAGAGTTTTATTCATAACTATTCTAAGTACAAGAATATATTTAGTTTTACGGGCTGCAAATTCATGAACGTGTCGTCTTTCCGTTCGAAATGTCACAAGTTTTCACACGATCGCATGCTGAACGCACTACGGCGAAGAGGGAACACGGTCATCGTGTTCGACGAAAATTACACGACAAAGAGATGCAGCAATTGCAACGCATCCGGTGTACAGAGCGACGTGAAAGTCTCCAAAACTCCCCACCGATATGTCAACTGCACAGTTTGCCATAAAGGTATCAACCGGGACAAAAACGGAGCGAGGAACATCCTGATAAACTACGCCCGTTGGTCTATCGTCGGCGGGTAGGATTTTCAGCCATAAGGTCGAAAATCGTATCTTCCTGACGTACCTGTTGAGTCTCAGGAGGTAGCCTGCTCATGTATCCGGTAGTCTTCTATATTTGAGAACGATAATATACCTGATTCCTCTCGGCCAAATTTTATACCATATGCAGCCATCCGTTCACCACCTATTAAAAAGTTCTTAGGATCAATTATTCTTAAACCTTCCGTCTTGGAATAATCGAGCGAAGTATTACCTGCTATGGTTTCGTATCTATCCCAATCTTCGTGGTCCCATATATAGAAAAACGGGTGTGGTTCCTTTTGGGCTCTTGGCAACCCGTTCTCAGTTAAATCATAATGATTGCCCACATAGCAAACATAAGTAAGTTTGTATTCTATAGCATCACACGTAGGCGCAAAGAATACTTTAGGTTTAGTGGTAATCATTATTTGTGCAGACTCACCCACCCCTACTGATCTATTTTTTTCATTTGGCAACACCACCACTGTTTTCGAGTCTACATTTAAGGCCAGCACACTTTCATTGCCCGCCACTCTGCCCGAAACACGCACGAATTGATATGGCAGTTTCGTGTGAATGGCGCAGTCCAAAACGCTAGTTTCCCTCTCATGGTTTGTCTTGGATTGTGGGAATAATCCGATTGAAAATGGTATGCCATAATCATGAAAACGACAAGTGCCAGCATCCTTATCGTAATGGGCGTTGGGTATACTTACACTTGTATCTATTATTGAATTTCGACATGGGTCTAAAATTCGATCAGGTAAGTTAGTTTTATAACCCAAGTTTAGTGTGTCTGTTGATATGGTGTCGCGATTACCCCATTGCACCAATGATGACCAATTATCGTATTTACCATTGGCCTCTTGCACAGTTATTGGTACACATGTAGGAACTTCGCTCTCATATATTTTTTGAGACGTCTCCGAATTTTCACAGACACATTTTAACTGATCCAACGGCTTGTTAATATCATCCACTTTACCGTTACATATATGCACGCTCTCACACGAACCCATCAACGTATCATTCCCGATATAGCCAGGATTTTTACAGTTGCATACCAGTAAATATTCATTGTTGCGCAGACCACTGCTTATTAACACCAGATCACCATGGTAGGGGTTGCATGATGTTGCCAGATCCTTTATAGCCAAAACGTACCCTTCTCGCGGAGATTTGTTTTTTGGTATCTGCATAGCCATCTCTCCGTCATTAAAGTAACTTATATCGTTGTCAAAGTGGAAGCAGCGCACAGCATACTCTTTACAACCCATTATAGTAATGGGATTATCCACATCACACACACGTAACGTATCCAAATTGCAATTATATTTATTTTCCACATTCACACTTTTTTGATGTTCTGAGTAAACTATAGGCGGAGTTTCATATTTAAACAGGGTCTTAAACTTTGTCTGCGTATTTTGAGTTATGGTGTCGAGATAAACTGCACATATGAAAATACTGAAGAACGCAAGAAAAACAATCACTATAAGCGCAATTGATGAAATCATGATAACTAACTAACTTAGCAATATAACTTAGCAATATAGAAATAAAAATAAAACATATGTTAATTTTTATTGCCTTACGGTCCCTCCAACCATGACAATAACCATTGATGTGATGGCATTTCCGGTAACAGCGCATAAAGAGCGCGAGTTAAATCGCTTGGCAACTTATATCCGAAAAGTTCGTTCTCCCATCTAATAAATCCCTCACCCCCGTTCACTTTGTTTCCATCCACATGAACCAATACTCCAATTGTCTCTAAATACGTTCTCAATTCATCAACTGACTCCAAAGCTGTTGTTGGCATCCTGTCCAATTCGCATATCTCATTAAGAAATAAATCTTCAGAGCATTGTGTGGTTGGCGTTGATCTAAGATTCGGTTCTATATTACAATACAGTTTTAACCATAAGTTTCTATCTAGAGCATTTTTCATTTTACTAGCTACTTTTATCAGCAACTCCCTATTATTGAGTACATAAGACAGGGCTACACGTTGTCGCTCTTTATTATAATCTTCACATTCTTCAATGGGCGGAGGCGGTGGCGATAATGTGTTCTTATGAAGCGTCTGATTGCTTAACTGCAAAATGTGTTGTCTTATAGATTGACGTTCAGCTGGATTCACCGCGTCTATAAAGAATGTGCTGACTTTATTGGCAAATTCATCCCTTAAATTACTATCGACCGTTACTTTATAATGCTGATATTTACCTTGGCTGAAATGGTCGCATATACGTTTCACAGGTAGACTGTTAGGTGCACAATTCTCTACAAGTTCCGGGAAGTTAATTATACAAGACACCAAGTGTGACAGTTGATCCTTCACAGTCACGCGGACAATCTGTTCCGGTCTCCGTACTCGAGAAATTCCTACATACATAGCTTGATAATTGGCGTTTTTTAGATCTATGTCAAGTCGATCCGTAAAGGTGCATCCCTGACAACGATAAAACGTAATAAAATTTGCAGGATATATGGGGTAATTTAATAGACGGCAAGGTTCATTTGGTATTATATTATCTTCCCCATTTGACAATAAATTGTTCTCACGTGTTAAAAATTGCCGATGCTCGTCATATACGACTTTGCTATATTTTGTGCCCAATTCGACCGTCACCAGCTCTCTTGTGGCGTTCATTCGTAGGCTCAAACGAAATTGCTCCAATTCGACAGTCTCTAAAATGCCTATACTGTTTTCAGACATCGTCTTTACATAATAAGGAGCACCAATTACCAGAGGTATGTAAGGTAGAAATTTTCCAGGCTCTGTAGGGTCTGTTTTCATTCGTTCTGTATAGACAGTCACTGCTGAGGGTTCTCGTAAACCTTTAGATGGTACAACAAGGTGATAGAAGGAGACGGGAATTTTTTTCTGCTCTCCGCAACCACTCTTCAATACAAATAAGTGAGCGGTGCGAGCCAGCTCACGGTGATGCATGGCCAAATGTGTATATTCATATCGTGAGTCGCTCAATAGCTGTTTAAAAAACATGGCTGTTACGAGAGCGTATGCGAAATCGTCCAATGGACGTTTGCTAGAAAATTGTGCCAAATATTCAACAAAAGTATTGTAGCGTGTATCCTCGCACCGTTCGTTGTTGCTTAACGAATACTGAGAGTCGGCGAAAAGCTTAGCAATATCGTAAGAGCTCATAGACCCGACGTGACGCGAGTTACGAATATTCTGCAACTGGTTCTTATCGCCACAAATTACCGCTCCAATTCCATGGTGTTTTAGAAGTATTAATAGAACGACCAAATAGATCTTCGGCATGACGGTGTATTCGTCTACAAATACAATAGATCGATTTACAGGCGGCAGTTTGGCGTTCGTAAGTAGACTCGTTACCGCCGCGACAAAGTTGAAAGCGGACAAGCCGCTTTTGCATATTTGGTTTTCAAACTTTATAAATTTATGCAAACCACGGATGCCGAACGTTTGCATAAAGAAACGAGCAACTGTATAATTTCTAGCGCAATTGTAAAAAGGGCGCAGCAAATCATGCTTGTAAATGATGACGTTCACAGGAATTTTACTATTATAGGCTATGGTGAGCAAAGTGAAAGTCTTACCAGTGCCTGGTCCAGCTTGTATTAAAATAATATCTTGTGGATTTTTAATAACATGATTATAGATGAGTTTTTGTTGCTCATTCAAAGCGTCTATACTGTAAAATTGTTTATCGCGTTCACAGGCATGGTAATCAACCTCTTCCGGCTGGAGAGGATGAGTGGGAAGTGGCCTTGTTAGAGTAGGTATATGTTCCAGACAAGTGGTTTGCATATTTTCAAATGAGCAAATGTTGTATTTCGTTCACAATATACAGAACCTATGGTCTGCGTTGTCGCACATCTTCATGTGATGAATCTTGAAGTGAAGATTTGCAGATAAATTTGTTTCAAATTCGCGAATCCTTCGTTGAAATCGCTCTTTATCCACAAAGAGTGTTAATTGTCTATCTTCTTTATCCACAAAATAAAAAGTAGTTGCTGGCGGACTGACAAAAGAAACTCTCAACGTGTTTTTATAAAACTGTGACATCTCACCGGTTTGAGATTGGTGCTTGTAATGTGGGAAAATGAACCATGATAAGAAACAAATAATTTTTACTATATTACCATTGACATATTATACCATTATACCATATATATTATACCATTGATATATTATATTGACAGCCTGCCTTCAGAGCTCACTTGACCTACAGACGCTTAAGGTAATGGACTCGGCCGAAGCGGTGGCTAATTTGGCTTATTCAATGTTGGATTTGGATCTTGGTGTCTTCAAATCACGTATACCAACACGTGTACTATGTTTAGATGGAACATCAGCAACGTGCAAGTCTTCCATATTGGCAGACACTGGACGTCGAGTAACCAAAGTGCAACATAAAGTGAAATTATCTAACGTAAATACATACCTACCGTCATTGCTGGGGTACGTTGCTAGTGGCATTAATAATCAAAACAGAGGCAATGATTATGCATTTAACGATCGCAGTTTCTTAAATCCGATAGAATGGCGTGTTTTATGGGGAGTTATGAATCGGTATGAGCGAATTTATGGCCACGATCCAATTGATCCAGTCGAAAATTACCCTGAATTTATGTCAGAGGTTCAATCGGTCTTTGAAACACTAGCTTCGAGCCACTACTACAGTAGCCTTAGAGCGTTTTTCAATTGTGTAGTGTTGATTGATTCAAATGTGGAGCGATGCGACAAACTAAGAACCGACCGAGGTAGCAGCACCGACGTTGAACGTTCGCAATGGTCATATTACACGGCATTACAAAATGAAATGTACCGCACACTATACCCAGGGGCGTGTTTAGATTTAAAACACTTTGACGCCTACGATCGGTCTACAGTTGTACGAGGTTTGGCTATTTTGATGAATCGTCTTTTGGATAAAATGGCCGAACGTAACATGACCGCGCCAGTTGTACCTGTTGCTGCTGTCTGCCGCTATCCAATCATGGAGCTGGACGTAAACACAGACTTTACACTCGCCAATGCAACTGCTCATGTGTACAGAAGCCTTGGTAAAGCCACGTGCGCTTTTAAAATCGAAGAAGATATTGAGGCGCGTATGCGAGAGCTTGTTCCTGATTTTATTGATTATACATTGCAACTGGATCTTAGCGAAAAAACAGAAAATGCCGAAGAAGAGGTGTCGGAAGGAGATGACTCTGAATGGGAACGAGTGGGCCCACTGAAACGTAAGGTGGACGATTCTGAAGCGAGTTGCAGCGATTCCAAAAAGTCTTGCTACAACAAAATTTGGTGGGGGCATCGTCAGCATTGCAATAGTGATGATAGCGAGTAAAAAAATTGGAACTTTGTGGGGGTATATAATTTGGGGAGTACCATTATATAGAAACAGTACCAAAATGAGACCTGAAGGGCAGCAACAATCACAACATACCGCTACACGTGAATACTCCAACGCGCTTGTCAGATTAGGAGCACTCGCCACATTTGACAAATCGTTGTTAGCAAGCAACACCTTAAGAAGCATAATCGCTCATTGCAATCTTTTAAAACGGAATAATATTGATTTGTCAGCTCAGACATTCGTTGATGCTAAAACCACCTACAGAATTTTGGACTCCTTGGTTGGTATAAATAATAAACCCTTGTCAGAAGGGTATAAGCGTCAAATTGCTATAACCATTCAGAGAGTGTTTAATATAAAACTAAATCTGAGACGGTTTAAAAGACCGGAGGGTCCGACGAGAAAGGCGCGTCTTGAAAGCAGTGAGTATGTGAAATTGGTTGATCGGATTGTAGAAGCGGCTGGAAAAGTGTTGGTGACCCCTCTTGTTGAAAGCGATGAGTTGGGATTAAATGACGCAGCTACTGCTGTTCTCTTAACGATTACAACATGTTTACGCATACAAGAACTAAGCAGTCTCACAATGACCCATCTAGAAAAAATCCTTGCGGGCGAGACTGTCTGTATACAGACAAAAACGGGAGTTGGAAGAAACATAACGAACAGTGAGCTATTGCTGTTAATTATAAAAAGTATACAGCGCAAACGTAAAGAAGTGCATAAGTCCATTGAGTTAATGGTGTCCGTACGACCTAATAACAATGATACGCATAAACGTTTAGAACGCTTCCGCAAGGGATATGTGCTCATTTCTTCTTCATCATACATGCTTAAAAAATTAAAAGAAATGGCCGCGGTCGTCGGTTACAAAGGTACAGAATATCTTGGTTTCAACCTGTTCCGCAGGTATATTAGCAGTATATTGTCAGCTGGTGGCGGTCACTTGGAAGCGCAGGCGATGAACGGCCATACGTCTCTGCGCACTACATTAGAATACTACACGGCGGTAACCACTTCCAATGCTGAACGAGCTTTCAACGAGCTTAATTTGGAATCACTTCCGTTGACTATGGAACCCCGCTCGTCAGCAAGCACACGCCACTAACGATTTAAACCGAACCCCCAAACCCGAACCCCCCCATTAGCCCCAATGGTGGAGGCATTTCATTATTAGATAATTCTATTAAACGTCCATCATCATCGTCGCTGGGGTTCCCTTTATCTGATAAATGTTCGTGATCATTTTTGATGGGGCTCTCGTTATCTGATAAATGTTCGTCAATATCAACTAAATTTTTTGTTTTATTTTCAACAACCTCATCTTCATCTGAAGTTTTGATATCCAAAACTAACTTTTGTGCGTTACTTGGTTTTTTATTGCTCGCGTTATTTATACGAAGCTTAAGATAATTTTCAGGAAGAAAGCTGGGTTGGAGATACTTGCGTTGCCCAAACATGAGTCCGGATAGTAAACGTTCACGTGCGCTTACTAATCCGCTAATGCAATAATCATCTGTTACTGGCATTTCCCTGTTGTCGAGTTGTGGATCAACTTTTTGCTTCGGATGTTGTTTCTGCATATTTGATAGGGTGGCCTTTTTTCTACTCACTATAAAGCGCATACGTGAAGCCTGAACTAGACCGAGAGGGTCAGTAATGTATTTTAACGTGGTAGCCTCCATAGCTATATAAACCCCTGAGATCTTTGTGACTTTTCTTAGTACATGCGATTAGAAAATCGCCGATTGGTTTATATAGCAATATCTCCAATCATGGACAAGTTAAAGATATGAGCAAAACATTCTGATAAACAGTCTTTTCGTCTGTTGAGAATCGTATCCTACCGGCATGGACTGGTATACACTTGTAGAGGAGGAGGAGAGGGAGAAGGAGAAGGAGGAGGAGTTGAAAAAACAAGTTGACGAAGATGATGTGCTCAGTGTGTCGGCGAGCGACACATTATCAATTGATTCCACACAAACGTTAAACGCAAAATTGGGCAATTTAAACATTGATATAAATTCGGAGACCCCAGAAGGTAATGTAATCGAAGATGAGCAGGGTGTAGATGAAGACGAAGATGAGGAAGGTGTAAGTGTAACTATACACGACGTATCGCGAGAGGTTCGTGAACTTATAAAAAACAACAAAGTAGGCACACAATGTATTATCGCCAACTTGAACATAAACGGAAAACAACAGTTATTGGTTTTAAATGATGGACAGTACATTTCTCCAGAGTTGGCCGAATGCATATGGAAACGTCCTCTGTTGTACAGGGAATCACTCTTTCCGAACGCGGACATTTATAATGAAGAGTTGTCGTCAGGTGGTGTAGGTAATGGTGAAAAGGTAGCCGTATTCTCTGTATGGTTCCAAAAGCAACACTCACGTGGTCGGATATTTAAACCGGTGCCGACCTTTCTCAAGCCTAACAATCCCAATACCGGAAGCGTTTCGTCAATGTCATTCTTACCAGCTTACCTTTACACAGATTTTGCAGCCGCTATTGTGGAAAATAACCAAATCATCGACTATGCTATACATGGAGTGTGTAGTAACATTTCAGAAATGATAATCCGACATCAACCGAAGCGGGTTTATTATCATGGATACGGAACCAATGCCTTAACCGTGTTCTTGAACTATCAATACCAACCATTTTATAGAGCGTTGGAAGGTAGACTTGAACCTGTCAATTTCATCAGCAATTCACCCGAGTTGCAACGACATTACCTTTCGTACTGCGAGCGGAACAATCCCATGTGTGCGTTTTGCCAACTGCTCAACCATGTGTTTATAATGGTAAAAGGTCCTGTGCAAAGTTTGCAAAAATATAAAGAAGAACGGATGGTGTCGAGACGGCGTCGTGTCTGCAAACAGCCTAAGCAACGCGCAATTCTGATCAACAGTCCTTGTAAATTGCATTCCGCTAGGAATATGTTAATGTGTATGACAACTATGAAAGAAAGAAAATAAATACGTTTTAAGATAAAATGTTTATGCATAATTTCTTACCGACTCCTTTACCCTCTATTTGTATTCAACGGTAGAAATACCACTGTCTGCGTTTTTGTTCTTTTTTATTATTTTCTTTTTCTGAGCAACATATTGTAGCCTTTTTAACTCACCGTCTTCCTTTTTGGTATTTTTTGCAGCTATTGATTGATCTTCTTGATCATCTTGATTTTTGCGTTTGTTTAGTTTGGCATTTCTTTTATCAACAGTAGTATTTGGGACGGCCAGCAAGTTCAAATCGTCACTCTCTTTGTTTTTTGTATGTGGATCGTTCAAATCTTCACTGTCTTTACCACTTGTTTGTGGGACGTCCAACTTTCCACTTTCACTAGAGCTTACATGGGGGTGGAGTTTCCTTGAGTCATTGATTTCTTTAATAGGTTGGATTGTTTGTTGGTCGGTTTTATGGCTTATTAATTTTTTGATCGGTTTTTTACAAAGTAGTGGGTTATTTGTAATTTGTTTAATTTGTTTCTTGTAGCGACGTATTGCTGCGGATACCTCATCTTTTAAAGCTTTACTATTACTTGGTTTTTCTGGGAATATCATATTATAAGAATCTTTATCAAAGGTATCTTTTATATCTATATCATTACGCTTTAGTTCGTCGCCCATGATTTGCAATTGTGTTTGAAGAAATACATTTTCTTTTTCGATCTCCTCTATGTACAGAATGAGAGTGTTATAAAACTTATTTAAGGGGTTTGCTATTTTAATGTAACGTTCCCTAAATAATTTTTGCCTTTTGTTGGTTAGTGCTCTAATTTGTGTTTGCAACTTTTTTACGTCCACGTATTGTTTGTTGTTGAATATTAATCGTTTATACAAATTATCATATATCTCCTTCAATTGCTCCTCGATGCTATTTATAGTCAAATTTCGTTCCGTTGAGATGATTAGAAAATCTTTATACGCCTCTTTAAAGTTGACTTGATCGAGATCATGTTCGTTTTTTAGTTTATAAAGTGTATTTTCGACGTTTTTGTGTAAAACGTTTGAACTCCTTTTTAACATATCAATTTGTCCAAAAAGTTTTATTAAATCGTTATCCCATGATTCAATTTTTTCCATAATTTTTGGACATCCTTTAGTTAATTCTTTGTAATATTCTAGCATATTCGTATAAGCCGCTCGATATATAGCTATGGTTTCGTTATCTTGACGAAATTTTTTCATCAACTCTAAAGCCATTGGAGTTGTTGTATTTTTTTGCATTATATTCGATATTTGAGTTTTCAGACTTTGATCGACATTTTCGTCTTTTTTAATTAACTCAATTATATTCTTTAAATTGGCTTCCAAATTAAGATTTTTTGTTGAAATGGATTGATGAACCATCGCGTTATCGAATGCATCGTTAATGTGTTTTACCATTTCATCCAGCAATCGTTGGTCTAATCCTTCATGGGTAAATTTAAATTTTGGCACTATTAACTCAATCACACCCTCATCATTTGAGCGTTCGTCTTGGTTCTTGTTTATGTTTGGCTGCTTTTTCTTTTCTTTGAACAGCTCTTGCAGTTGTTGGTGTTCATTTTGCAATAGAACAAAATCTTTATGTTTTTTATCTAACTGAGCTTGTAATATTTCATAATTTTTTAGTGTACTTTGTAGATTTTGGCGTTCTTTCTGTATCTGTTCTTCAGAATCTGTTTTTAATTGTTGGTATTCGTCCCGTGCCTCTTTTAATTTGGCATTCAATTGTTTGTTGAGACTATCATAGAGTTTTTGGTATTCTTCTTGGTAAATTGTTTGTTGTTGTGCATGTTCGCTTTTAATTTTTTCTTGCAGTTCTTTTTCTAATCGAAGTTGGTAATTTTTTATTCCCTCTCCTTGTTCTTTTTGACGTTTGAGTTCTGTTTCTAATTGTTTGTATTGTTGATTTTTTTCATCGTTTTCTTTTTGTATTTTTTTACGTTCACTTTCTATTTGTTTTAATTCTTTATGGTAAATTTTAATTTTCTCTTCAAGTTCTTTTTTATCTTTGAGTGCGTTTTCTAACTCACAAGTTTTTTTTTGCAATTGAGTCTCTAGTTGGCCAGTCTTTTCATCTGCCTCTTTTCGCAATTGAGTCTGCAGTTGGTCAATCTCAAGCTTTTTATTCTTTTCATTCAATTCGTTTAAATAAATGCTATGCTGGCTTTGATAGTTTTGAACGCTGCCCAGTGTCAAGTTTTGTATCTCGACCAATAATTGGTCACGAAATACAATTAGTTCATTTTTGTCTTCAATTTTCGATAGTTCACTTAACGTAGTTGCTAGTATTTTTAAGGCAGTTTTTTCTCGACTGTTCGGTTTCATTATATTAACAGCCGTTCCCAATTGCCACCAACGTTGCCTATCTATAGGATAAACTACTTGCTCACTCCCTTTTAACAAAAATAGTAGTTACACTATGGCTTCCCCATTGATTTTATACAAGATGATTGAACAGAATTGGATAAACTACCCACGCCATGTGGCTATGTTAGAACGACAACTGTTATACACTGATAAATATGCAGATATTGCATTCAAGCTTAGCAATTTATTGACCAATATTATCAACGTCTATGTGCGGTCCGCGTTGGGTATTGGGATGATGAGTAAAACAGAAACCACTCCCACTCCAAGTTGGATGACGGAATTTGTACAATATATCTACCCAACGTTTGATAAGGTTGAGTTGAGTAATCGATTGTACGGTATATCAAACACCATCTTAATGTTGCAAAATATAATCGATCGGCAATTTTTATTGAGAGTTAAATTGTTACAAAATAAAACTGCAGAAAGAGCCGAAAGCGGAACGTTGCAATTTGAAAATAAAAACTTACAAGATATTTACTCTGTCTTGATTGAAGCTTTGCTAAAAAAAGAAGAGTCGTTAGGTTACCTGTTAATTTCGCATTTAAAAAAGAATGGTGTGGATAAAAACCCAGCGGTTTTATACAACCTTTATTTGTATAACAAAGCTATAAAGGATTTCTTTCTATGGGGTGGGGAAGAGGTTGGTTGTGAAATAAACACAAAATAACGCGAATCTCGTTTATTGTCATTAATCATTAACAATTTAGTGATAAAGTTCATATCAAATACATAATACGTATTACCATAATCATCGCCAATTTTTTCACATGATAGTAGCAATTCCAGATACTCTTTGTTTCCGATAGCATCCAACACTGGGTACGCGTCTGCAGTTTCGATGTTTGTCAATAGGATCTGAATACGAGTCGAGACATTCTTGTAGGTGCTTAAAAAACCGACCAAAGATAATTGCGGATACTTTGACAAAGATTCAGCGGCCATGTTCATCGTAGTCAAGTCGCCTATCGTCCAGAACCAGCGGTCCACGAATCGGGATCTTGATAGCATATCTACGCAAAATCCAGCATAGTTGGCCAGCATCGGATCTTCGCTACATTTGGTTTCCAAAGGGTGCGCTGAGCGAGATAACACGGCCAATGCTAACACTATAGCGACAATTTGCAGAGGGCTGTCGTAGGGATGCACCATCTCCATCAACAGGAATCTTATGTACAGACCGATGATGTAAACACAATAAGAGACTTCACAGTCTATCAATTCGCCATTAATATAGCTATAGATGGGCACCTGCAGTAGTTGGTGATCGCCAACCTTCGTATGGAAGGCGGACAACTCATGTTGACGTTGATCTTCACGGCTTGGATTACTGTGACCTGAACACATTCGAGTCGCTACATTAATACAGGCACGAAAAATATCAAGAGAAACAGAAGCCGCTTGTGATTTTTCGTTGAACTTTTCCAATAACCTGTTACAGATTCCAAGTTGGTTGTCAATAGATGTTTCGGCAACGCCTACGCATTGAACTACCCACTTGATCAAATCGATAGGGACGGCACAATAGTTGTAGACAGCACGGTCACTGTACAGACGTTCCTTTTGTTGTGCAATGGGGGCAACATGAAATTTGGGTAACAAAAGCACAACATGATCTTCTGGTATATCTTTTTGAAGAACGCTGTCTCCATTAATGAACTCAAGTTCCCAGGTGTGGTGTCGTTGCATGGTTTTGTTAAAAACTGAATCTTAAATTTTTATTTCTTCTTTTATTTACCAAATTTTGGAGTGGGGGGTTGTGGACAATCTTTTGCATTTTTTTACCCTCACCGGTCCTAGAGTGAATGGTTTATTATTCTCCACAACGACAGAGGAACCACCTCCAAATAATACTTTGGGTACGTGTTTGCATGTCTTATGCTTACGACAATAAGCTGGCCTCTGTGAACATTCGAAGCATTGTGCGCACACCGCACAAGCTCTGGTTCCACCTTCTTTTATCGCATCGTATGAGCTTTCGTCTTCCTCGCCCATCATAACATATATGTTTTGCCAAAAACGCTCACCGTATCGTTTAAGACAGGCGTACCGGTACACTCCACTTTTGTATTCTTTACACCCACGACGAAGGCTGCCCCATGCAAAACAACCTTCCGAGCAGTTACAGAACGCGCCTTTACGCAGATAGACGTATAATTTGCGTGGCCATACTTGTGTAGATGAGATTCTGCATATTTTATGTGAATGGTCGAGTTCTTCTTCTTTGGTCGTTAGCATTCCGTAATAAACGCATTGGTTACCTTCGATACTGCACGCTGTGTAGCTGTAGGCCAATAGTTGACCACCAAGCACTCTTGATTGAAGCGTGTTTCTTGTTACAGAAGGTGTTACATTGTTGGCGACGTGGAGTACGTATTGCCAATTGTCTTTTAGCGCTTCACGTAGACTAGTCGGAGCTAGATGAATGTAGTCAGAGAAATCCGCGTTCGTAATGATTGTGTAGTCTTTCATCTTAGCGCACCACAAACCCGAGCTTTCTGCTTCTTTGAAAAAAGTATAATTTCCGAAAGTAATCTTGTCCATTTTAAAGTTGATCGAAAAGCAACGATTCGACCTGCATAAATTCTTCTCGCTTGTAAGTGAAGAGTGGATGCTCTTTGGAAAACTCGCGAAGAAAAGAACCTAGAACACAAAGCTCGGCTAAACTGCACGTGCTCGTCTGATTGGCTATAAACTTTGGTAACGGCAACTGTGTGATTGCGCCAGCAGATAAAATAGACGCCTTTTGTTTATTTGTAAGCGTAATACACCGCCTTTTGCAAAAGTTTACATAAGCCGTATAAAAACAATGAATGGTGCTATTTGTTGTGTGTTGTAAGGCACAGGAGGTACATTCCATCATTATAAAAGGCCCGTCCCCGCTCTGACCCTCAGTGGTGAATGAAATGTCCGGGACACCGTATGACGAGATATTAGCGAATGCTAAACCAGGTACAAGAGTTTACCAACGCTTCTATAATTCGCTTCCTGTGATTGTAAACGCGCATCTCACGAGACATTTGCGTGTAGTTGACTGCATATTTAACTTTATCAAGGATGACTCAACAACAGAGTTCAAGGGACAGGAACGTTCACTATCTAGCACATCAAAGGCTAGAAAAGGAGTCATTGGAAAAGATTTATCATGAGACGCCGGAGTCTAATTCTTACGTATTTGTGTACGAATGGTTAAACAACACTACAGGCTTATCGGGTTTTGGTTGTGACGCGAATGGAACCGCTTGTCACCTAAATCTTAACATACAGCCTGGGCTTTTCGTGTTGACGAATGATTTGAGAGAAAATGTTTTAATTGACGTGTGCACGTTACGAGGATACCATACGGTGCATCTCTATCGAAAGTGGCGATACTACTGTAACAATTACCGTATAACGGAATGGATCAATCACCATGATTTAGACAATGTTCCATGTTATTTAGCGAAAATCGACACCGACAGCGTGGAAGATGCTAACCACCTACATCGCATTTTGAGCAAAGAGGATTACAGTTATCGTTACGCGTGTGTCCCGTACTACTGGGATGCTGGGAAACAGATTGCGTTCGAACTGTTGGTTAGGGGGCTTCCTGAGAATGGATATGCCACACCGCGTGTTACGATGCGGTGGTTCAACTCCAATCTGGAATCTCGAATTGGTGATGACTCACCAAAGATTCCAATCATCAGTTTTGACATCGAAACCGTGAGTTCTGACCCACACCGCGTACCGCGAGGCGACCATATTGATGACATATTGTTTACTACATCCGTGCATCATATGGAGACCAATGTGTTATATACACTGGTGTATGTTCCGCTAGATGAAAAACACAGAGATACCGAAAAGTTGAAAGTGTTGCTCGTGGAACGGGATGGTTACCCGATAGCAAATTATGGAACAAATGAGACATTTTTAGAGATCTATTATAATGAACGTGACCTATTGATACGAACCATGCAGCTACTAACATTACCGGACAATAAACTCCATTTTTTGGTTGGGTACAATTCCCTTAACTACGATATAAAATACTTATTGGTGCGCTGCGCTTTCTTTGGGTTGACCGATATGGTGGAACGGTTCGTTTACCGTTGCGGATATTCTTATGGGTGCAATCAAATCCACATAGACTTATTCCGCATCTTTATTTTACAGTATAATTTCGAAAAATATTCGCTGGATCACGTGTCTCAACAAATATTAAAAGATAGCAAGACGGGAGTAAATGCAGTAGCTTTGCGTTACACATTCCATAATATCGCCAGCACTCAGACAGTGTTCCCGCAGTCGGAAGCTTTACGAACGCGCCCTTCACTTAGGGACGCTCTACATTATAACAATTACGATACGCTATTGGTGAGTAAACTTCTGACTAAATGCGATTCCATTTCTTTTTGGATTGGTCGAGCTCACGAATGCAGGATATCACTAAGTTCACTCGCCGCCAATTATAATAAGATGCGTTTCAAATTGTGGAATGAGTGCATGACCAAAGGTTTGGACAACGGTTATTTTCTGACAAAATTTAAAACATCACGTCTTCCTATACTCATCTCTTCTCCTCAAAAAACCTACGAACATGAAATAATGCTTGACAAACTGTTGAATAACGCGAGCGATGATGAAAGTGGCAAGAAAAAATTTCCTGGCGGCGCCAACTATTGTTTGGGTGCTTATGCTGTTGAAAATGTGCAAAACTATGACTATCGTATAGCGTACCCACTGTTAATTGAACGGGCTAACATTTCTGACGAGACATGTTTGATTATACCTGCTAATATACTTTTAGCTCTCACGATAGGTGGTACACTGCCGATAGAGATGCGCGCTCAGTGTCGTACTTATGATTATATGACCCATTCGGGTGAATCACAAGCGGAAACTAACATACTTTACAGTTTGTATGTTGAACATGGAATGTACTGTGGCGGTGAGTTCCCTTTCACAGACGAGGAGTTAAAAAAAAGAGCTATACAACCAGTCGTGTTAATACGTACAACCTTTGGTACTGATTCCAAGGGACGCTGCGGGGTTTTATCCAAGATTGTCGCTCAGTTTAATAGTGAACGCGAACAGGCAAAACAACGTAGTAAGCGCATCAAGGCCGTAATTGATACCCTTGAAGAAGACATCGCTGGTTTACGTGCAATTTTAAAAGCGCAAAAAGAAGAGATTTCAGCTGACGTCACGGGATTTGTGGACATGCCAAAAGATGAAGATGGTGACGACTTTGGATGCGTCTCAGTACCCGCAAAACTGACGAGTAGGGATGCGGATGAGTTTGGATGTATAAACGGTGACGACGACGATGATGATGAATTTGGATGTGTCTCAACGTCAGGCAATAATGATGAATTTACAAGCGTCTCGAGGTCGGTACCATTAGCAGATAATGATGATGATGATGAATTTGGATGCGTTGCAGGCGGTGCTAATGTCGAGTTTGGATGTGTGTCCGATTCTGTTGCTAATGATGATGAGGATGAATTTGGATGCGTTGCAGGCGGTGCTAATGTTGAGTTTGGATGTGTGTCCGATTCTGTTGCTAATGTGAGGGATTGTGAGGTTGTTAAGGAAGAGGATAATTTGTATAAGTTTTCAAATCGATACCTAAGGGTGGGTGATTCTGTGGAATATGCATTAGATATTAATAGATTACTATCTGAATGCGATGATCCGCTTGCCGAATTGGAACGTATCAAGGAATGCGCTCTTTCAGAAGCAGAGAAAGAAGAAGCCACCTACCAGCTGCGAAAGAGTATAGTGTGTAGTATATATGGTTGTTTGGAACCCCAATATGCAGCAATAATCACGACTATGATACGCACGTTCCTGCTGAAAAGCGCACAGTATGTGTCGCGGAAGGGTTACAAGGTTTACTACCAAGATACCGATTCTCTATTTATTACACACCCTTCTCGTGAGCTGGAGTACGATTTGTCTTCCGAGTTGAATAAAGAGTTCCCATTTACGGAAATGGCGATGAAACGAGTAGAATTATGCATGTTTGTTCGTAAGAAAACCTATTACAAAATTGAAGACGGTCAAATTAAATATGGACAACATTCGAAGGGGCCGTTGGGGTGGAGGCGGTTTGTTGAGTATGTTTTTGCTCAAAATTGGATCCGCAATAATGATGATGTGCTGACGGTATTTGAAAAATTCTTCAAGGAAACATATGAGTATCTAAAAACACTCGATTTGTCTGTGTGGAGCAGTGAAGTCTCCCAATCTATTAATATGAGATCCACATATGTGGGACGCACACCCGCTGCTAAATATAAAATGTATCTATCACAAAATTACCCCGCACTGGCTGGCAATTCACATCATGTCGTTTATTATACGAATGAAGAATCTTTCACCAAGACCGTTTACAGACCAGCATTCACCTTGAATAACGACAGGTTATCCGATGTTAATCTGTATAAATATTATGGTAATGTATTCCAGACCGTTTCTAACATTATACGATTTCATATAATGCGCAATAATCGTCCGTACAGGGTAACTATGTCAGACAGATTTCTTGATCTTGCGTTTCAACGGGCTTTCTTGATTGTGCATAAAATGTTTTTTGAATAAACAGTATTTGGTAATTGCAGTATTTATTTTACGACCCCCGAAAAAAATGTTAAATTAAAGTTTTTGAGAGTTTTTCAACATGGGATAATAGCACATTTTTGTTCGTATTTTGAAATATGGCAATAGCATTTAACACATCCTGTCTAGAATCGATACTTGAGTATATTTTTATATTTTCTATAGCTTCTTCACACAATAAGTCAAACAAATTTTCAAAATCAGCAAATTTATGCACTATCACACTTCCAACTTTTGACTGTTGCAACAAGTATGAGATAAGAGCTTGATGGTCACTCAAATACTTCTTAAATTGAAATATATTTTTATACTCGTCAATTGCCCATTCTATCAGATCGCGAACCGTTAGCGCTGCCATTTTTATGTCGCCTCTCAGCTAGACGTTCCAACACTTTCTTTGAATCAAATGCAGCGTCCCTATTTATACGTGGACTTTTCATACGCAATTCAACACCGTAACAGAGTAGCGATAAGAATAAAAAGACAAGTAAGAGAATCGTGATTATAATATTTTGTGGAAACGCATACAACATAAACAACAATGTACTGGCTAACAACATACTGTAAGAGATGCAATTATATCCAGTTAATTCAATTTTGAAATTGTTAATGTAATCTATAACATAATTAAATGTGTTGGTGGCTGATTTTACATTTTCAAAACCATCCCCGTTAGACAACGAATTCGCTGCGAAAGCGCCCACACCAAAAGAAGCAACAACCGTTCCAAATAGATTAGAAAAAGCCATAATATAATAATGTTTTTATTTCAAGTATCCCACTCTACTTCTTTATCGCTC
Organism: Neoaliturus tenellus; assembly: GCA_030545055.2. Classification (NCBI taxonomy): domain Eukaryota; kingdom Metazoa; phylum Arthropoda; class Insecta; order Hemiptera; family Cicadellidae; genus Neoaliturus; species Neoaliturus tenellus. The sequence goes on from CM061536.1 coordinate 126,963,324, forward strand.
AAATCTTCTTCGTCTTCTTCTTCAGTGGGGTGCAAAGCTTCAAATCGTTTATGCAATGTTAACATCAATGGGTTCGCCCTATTTACTTCTTGAGGGTTTTTGGGCTTACCTCTCAACCACTTCATTGTTTTTGATATTGGCTTTAAGATATCAGAGATCCGCCGCCTCTTCAGTTCGGAAAGGAAATTTTCTTTGGGTTTATTATTAAACGTTTCTAATGGGTTAGTATTTAATGAAACACTGGGCATCGGCATAGGTGGAGGTGGTGGTGGGAGCTGTGTCGGAGGAAAAGATGACACTTGAACTGGTGGGAGCGGTGTCGGAGGAAAAGATGACACTTGAACTGGTGGGAGCGGTGTCGGAGGAAAAGATGACACTTGAACTGGTGGGAGCGGTGTCGGAGGAAAAGATGACACTTGAACTGGTGGGAGCGGTGTCGGAGGAAAAGATGACACTTGAACTGTTGGAAAGCTAGATATCGGCATAAGTGGCAATGGCGGTGGCGGTGGTAGAGGTGGCGAAGGAGGTTCAAGCGACAATTGAACAGCTGATTGATCTTCGGTATGCTTTATTGGTGGTTTTATTGCATTTAATACCTCATAATTATTATTTGCGTATGGCGGTGGTGGTGTTGGTGGCTGTGGTGACGGTGGTGGTAGAGGTGACGGAGGCAGTGGTGACGGCGGTAGAGGCAGTGGTGACGGCGGTAGAGGTGACGGAGGCAGTGGTGGTAGAGGCAGTGGTGACGGTGATGGTGGTGTTGGTGGCTGTGGTGACGGTGGTGGTAGAGGTGACGGAGGCAGTGGTGACGGCGGTAGAGGTGGTGGAGGGGTAAGAAACGATAGTTCATCGTCATTTGATGTAGAAATGCTCGTCATTAGTTGGTCTCTTTGTACGGCTTGTACAGCATTTGATAACACGAAGGATGGTGATGGCGATGGTCCAATAGCATTATCAATAGCATTATCAACGCTTCTAGAGCGTGGGGTTTCTTCCCCTGATTGCCCCCTCCTTGATGAAGAAGAGTTTGTATGTAACGCTTGAGCTTTCGAATTTTCTACTGCTGATTCAACATCTGATAACGCGACTTCGTTATTATTATTTATAGACGACTCATCACTTGATGCATCGTAGCTTGTGTGTAACTCATACTCCGATCCAGCATTTGTTACTCTAACATACTCCGATCCAGCATTTGTTACTCTAATAGCGTTATCACCGCTTCTAGAGCGTGAAGTTTCGCCCCCTGATGACTCATCAATTGGTGGATAAAGGTTTGTCTGTAACGCTTGAGCTTGCGAATTTTCTACTAACGACTCAACATTCGACTCATCACTTGATGGATCATAGCTTGTGTGTAACTCATACTCTGATCCAGCATTTGTTACTCTAATAGCGGTATCAACGCTTCGAGAGCTTGGGGTTTCGTCCCCCGATGACTCATTACTTGATGGAGAAAGGTTTGTCTGTAACGATTCAACATTCGATAGCGCGAACTCGTTATTATTATATGTAGACGACTCATCACTTGATGCATCGTAGCTTGTGTGCGACTCATACTCCGATCCAGCATTTGTTACTCTAATAGCATTATCAACGCTTCTGCGTGAGGTTTCGTCCCCCGATGAATGCCAACTTGACTGTAACGCTTGAAGAGGCACTTGGTCTTTTACCGCTGATACGCTAGTAGATGACAAATGGACACTTGTAGGGTGCAATGGTCCATTACTTGATTGGGAAAGGTTTGTCTGTAACGTTTCAACATGCGGTCGGTCTAGTTTCACCACTGATTCACCCACGTTCAATGTTATGGGGGTACTATTGGTTATCGTAGAGGGCATTGATTTATCGCCATCGTCTTGTGGCCGTTGCATTACAATTGTATAGTTTTGTCTCGACCGGTCTGCGATAAAGTTTCTCCCATACCGCTTTGGTGCCCCTTTCAAACCAACCGCTATGAAATCGTCGTCCGTCTCCAATCGAGGCACGATCAGAGCCGTAGCTAGTAAAGCTTCGGTCCATCGCCGGTCTTGTTGAGCATCCAGTCCACGATCGGGGAACGCCAGTTGGCGTCGCCTGCCTTTATCAGGCTCATAATCGTGTACAAGATTGTTAAAAACGACGTTAAAAGGCCTAGAAGCTGCATACATAGATAAAATGTCATTTGCGAAGGCGCCTAGTTCCATGCCTACTTTTTATCCTCCTGAGACCCAACAGGCACGTCAGGAGGATACGATTTTCAACCTTATGGCTGAAAATCCTGCCCGCCGACGATAGACGAACGGGCGTAGTTTATCAGGATGTTCTTAGCTCCGTTTTTATCCCGGTTGATACATTTATGGCAAACTGTGCAGTTGACATATCGGTGGGGAGTTTTGGAGATTACACGGGCTATATATATATATATTCATCGGTACTGTCCACGATCCATTATGAAATGGCCACACGACCTATGTATATATATATTCATCGGTACTGTCCACGATCCATTATGAAATGGCTCACGACCTATATATATATTTATCGGTACTGTCCACGATCGGCCTTCGGTAGAGGGTATTAAAAAAAGAAACACAATTAAAACATAAGGTTTATATTTGTATAAAATACATGTTCTGAAAAAAGGCACATGGGACTCAGGAGGTTATTGATTTATCAACTTCTTCTTGTGGCTGTTGCGTTACTTGACCCAAACGATCTGCAATAAAGTAGTTTTTTGCATACCGTTTTGGGGACCCTTTCAAACCAACCGCTATAAAATCGTCATCTATCTTCAATCGAGGTCCGATGAGAGCCTTAGCTAGTAAAGCTTCGGTCCATCGCCGGGCTTGTTGTGCATCTACTCCACGATCGGGAAACGCCAGTTGGCGTCGCCGGTTTTTATCAGGCTCATAATTGTATACAATACTGTTAAAAACAACATTAAATGGCCCAGAAGTGGATTTAATGTCATTTGCGAAGGCGCCTAGTTCCATGCCTAATTATCCTCCTGAGACCCAACAGGTACGTCAGGAGGATACGATTTTCGACCTTATGAAAACAAAAAAAGGAGGTTATAATTTGCCTTTCCATTACACTAACCGAACGACATAAATATAATCCGATGACGGTATGTTGTCGTATCGCCGAGTCACCAAAATAATGCTTCGGTTGTACGCGACGGCAGGTCCACTCAGTAATGGTAATAATTTTTCATCCGTAAATGCAAGTGTGGCAAGTCCATTGATGTCCTTATTGTTGTTGCAATCTGTGACTTTATAACCAAAATAGAATCGAGATGGGTCCATACTGTTGGGTATTGTTTCATAAGTAACTCGCATTTCTGTTCAATTGTCAACGTCCTGTCGGTTTGCATCGTCTCTTGGATTTTATGATTTTTATGGCCCAACAGGGTACGTTAGTACTGACGTCACGGTTACTAATGTCGGGGAAAAGAGCACGCACTAACCGCACTATGAAATCCGATGAAATGTAACGTTGTACCTTGGGTGGTTTACTTATATACCCCGCACTAGATTTTATCGCAGGAGGAATTTTCTGTTAAGTAAGTGTTTATTGCTTACAAATACGATATCTTTGCAATCTGTTACTAAATGTTCCTTTATCAACACTGTAGCCGAACATTTAGGAAAGAACAAGCCCTCGTTATCCAATTTGGATAAACAGTCGAGAATTTTTAAGAAAAACGACTCGCACCGTTTTCTGCTTGTATTGTAAACCGTTGTATATATCTGAGCATTTCCCATCGAGTCCCAAAAGTCACTACCCTTTGTCTGCATGTTCATTGCATTATATTTAGCCTGAACATATGAATCTACAGTTTTAGTGGGTACCGTCACATGGAATATCTCTCCATTTTCATCATTTTTCATTGCCATTTCGCATATTGATTTAGGATGGAGATGACACATCCATCTGGTAACATTCATATTTGCGTTTTACTGGAAGGAAATGCGTATTCCTACGGTAGCTATCTACCCTCCTGAGACCCAACAGGTACGACAGGAGGATACGATTTTCGACCTTATGGCTGAAAATCCTGCCCGCCGACGATAGACGAACGGGCGTAGTTTATCAGGATGTTCCTCGCTCCGTTTTTATCCCTGTTGATACCTTTATGGCAAACTGTGCAGTTGACATATCGGTGGGGAGTTTTGGAGACTTTCACGTCGCTATCTATACCCGATGCGTTGCAATTGCTGCATCTCTTCGTCGTGTAACTTTCGTCGAACACGATGACCGTGTTCCCTCTTCGCCGTAGTGCGTTTAGCATGCGATTGTGTGAAAACTTGTGACATTTCGAACGGAAAGACGACACGTTCATGAATTTGCAGCCCGCACCGTACACGATCAGTTCGTTTTTATCGGGCATTATGAAATGGCTTTCGAAACTTCGAAACACAATTAAAACAAAAAAAGGAGGTTATAATTTGCCTTTCCATTACACTAACCGAACAACATAAATATAATCTGATGAAGGTATGTTGTCGTATCGCCGAGTCACCAAAATAATGCTTCGGTTGTACGCGACGGCAGGTCCACTCAGTAATGGTAATAATTTTTCATCCGTAAATGCAAGTGTGGCAAGTCCATTGATTTTCTTATTGTTGTTGCAATCTGTGTAATTATAACCAAAATAGAATCGAGATGGGTTATTGCCGCTTATGTGATCCCATACTGTTGGGTATTGTTTCATAAGTAACTCGCATTTCTGTTCAATTGTCAGCGTCCTGTCGGTTTGCATCGTCTCTTGGATTTTATGATTTTTATGGCCCAACTGGGCACATTAGTACTGACGTCACGGTTGCTAATGTCGGGGAAAAGAGCACGCACTAACCGCACTATGAAATCCGATGAAATGTAACGTTGTACCTTGGGTAGTTTACTTATATACCCCGCACTAGATTTTATCGCAGGAGGAATTTTCTGTTTAAGTAAGTGTTTATTGCTTACAAATACGATATCTTTGCAATCTGTTACTAAATGTTCCTTTATCAACACTGTAGCCGAACATTTAGGAAAGAACAAGCCCTCGTTATCCAATTTGGATAAACAGTCGAGAATTTTTAAGAAAAACGACTCGCACCGTTTTCTGCTTGTATTGTAAACCGTTGTATATATCTGAGCATTTCCCATCGAGTCCCAAAAGTCACTACCCTTTGTCTGCATGTTCATTGCATTATATTTAGCCTGAACATATGAATCTACAGTTTTAGTGGGTACCGTCACATGGAATATCTCTCCATTTTCATCATTTTTCATTGCCATTTCGCATATTGATTTAGGATGGAGATGACACATCCATCTGGTAACCTGCATATTTGCGTTTTGCTGGAGGAAAATACGTATTCATACGGTAGCTATTTGTATGTAAGAACACCTGGCCACTAGTCATCACACACGCAACGAAACCATTCCAATTTATGAATGACTGTGGAATCTTGCATACTGTACCAATCGTTATGGGAGAAAACTGTATTAACGCCAGTAATTCCGTGTCGGATACCATCGTTCCGGTGGTTACTCTTCTATTGCGGCAAAAAGTCGCATATGTGAGAATGCCTCCGGGCCAACTAGTAGGATTTGACTATACGAAAATGTTAGATTCTATTCACGTGTTATGGAAATTGTCATACTACGGTCAGCAAGACCGAGTGAAGAGTGCTGCGACCCAACGTCTTTTGAAAGCATCACAAAAGATAGGTGAGTTACCGTGAAAATAAAACGTCTTAATTGAGAATATGGATAGAATTGGAAAGCGTATTTATCGAACTCAATGTCAGAATGCCTACCAAGCAACAGTGTCAAGACTGAAAATGATATCGTTTTTAGTAGTATTTAATGCCTGTTTCATTATTGCATATCTGTTATATTATTACTTTGTGGTGAATTCTCCAGATGATGAAAGTGGATCTAACCGCTCTAAACATACAATTATATTCCTTGCCCTGCTCGCCAGTGCCACAACAATACAAACGTTGTGGTCTTGGCAATCGGCCAAGCGTGGTCTGGGCATCTGTACTGGTGAATCATCTCTCGCTACAAATTAATCCATTTCACAAACACCATTTCAACAAGCATGATTGAGCGTGAGTGGGAGTCTACTATCGAAGTCCGAATCGGTGAGTCGGAGTGGGGTGCTGCATTGAAGTGCACACACATGTATAGCGAAGATATCATATTCCATTTTGAAAACGGACAACGACTCAAAGAGCGCAGGGTACAACTAAAAGAAATTAAGGAGCGTAAAAATGTGTTAGGTTTTCATAAAAAACAATGTTTCCCCATCACTCGCACGCAAGCGCTAGAATACAGTATTGAAAATAAAATTGCAGCACCCGCAAATACAGTGGTGTGTGCTGTACATCGCGTATTACATGTAGAAGATGCGCCATCAACAACATTTGAATGTTCGGACAAATATGGTCGGGTGCGAGTCGCATATGATAAAGAAGAAAGTGACAATGGTGTGCGATGTTTTCAACGCTTTGAAATCGAATATCCGCCAGACACTGCTTATAAAAAAATATTACAATGCGAAACCGCCCTTATGGAGTTCGCTCTATCGTACGGATGCAAACCCATCTCCGATCTACCCGAAGCTAAAGAGATGTTTTCTTACATAATGAGTAAAGTTCAAATGTGGCATTGTTTCAACAGTAAGATTCCGTACAAGTGGGCTTACAAGTGGAACGGAATCAAATCGCGTTTGATTTTTGCTGAGAACGATACGCATGAACCCGTGGCGTATTTATGGCCTGACGCTCAGTGTATACGCATCGAACACGTTTATGGGTCTTCGAATGCATCCACTCTTTTGTCTGGAATGTATATGTTGGCGGAGATAATGCCAGATCGTATAGTGATCATTGAAGTAATCGGAAGTAAATACTATGGACGCATTTACACTACGGAGCCGATGACAAATGTACGCATGTTGGAACACCTATCTGGCGAGCTAGGGAACCGCAAGATTGGGGATTTGCAATTGTCCGTGCAAAAATTTTACCCAGCACCCATGCCGACGATCGAATATGATAATACTTTGTACGATGGTTTTGTGGTGGTACAAAATGACATGATTATCAAATGGAAGATCCCTACAATCGATATGCGCTTTGTAGCTGCTCCAAACAAATTTTCTGTTGGCTCCGACACTCTAGTCTATCTAACCAAAATGCCAAACGCACCACTGCAGCTGAATGGAATATACGAGATTGGCTGCGATTTTCATGTGCTACGCCGCCGAACTGATCGCATTGCCCCAAGTACAGACAACGAATATGCCGTATTCCTCAAATCTATCGAACTACTAAACCTCGCACAAGATGACTTTTCATAGTCATTTATTTGTAACCTCCTGTTTTTTTCTGAACATGTATTTCATAAATTGTGTTTCCTGTTTTCAATACCCTCACAAGTTTTCACGCGATTCAACCATAAGGTCGAAAATCGTATCCTAATCATATCCTCCTGACGTACATGTTGGGACTCAGGAGGGTAAGATAGGTTAAAAATGGAAAATAAAATTATATTTGATGAGAGTGTCTTTAAATCGGGTTCTTTTTTCGTTGGTTTGCAGGGTATTTGTGTGTATAATAATGCGGACAAATTCTTAGTAAAACGTTTAGGTTTGAATAATGGTTGTGAATCTATGATACATTTAAATCCGGATAGACCTACTGTTGGTGTAAACGTATATTCTATACGGCTATGGCCTCTTCAGGCCATGACTGAAATTGTAAGTTTGCAAACACCGAACACCATCACGGTGAGTACATGTTCTGGCGAGAGTCGTCCCATTGATTGTACCGAATACGATCCCACAGCTGTATACACGATCAATCCAAACATAACGGCTCTCGAGTCAGCCATCATGTTAAAGTTTTACGCTATTAATTATGATACATTACGGGTAACCGCAGATTTGCGTGCACTTGTGGACTCATATTTCGATGCCGATCGTGAGTGGTTTACTACCGACAACTGCACAATCATCTTTCAACACCCCAACAAACAGATATATGATGAACAAGGTAAAGACACAAGCCTACCACCATTGGATTTTTATGGCCCTGAAATGAGAGCGTTTTAGCACGTACAAACTGTGATAAGGCGAAGGGTGTCGATTTAGATAGAGTAAAGCAATGGGCGAATACAACGAGGCGTTGCCAGATTTAGTGGTTTTTCCATCTTTTGTAAACGTTATAATAGATCAATGTGGGAAATTGTTATTTTCTCATTTTAATATTATACACGTATCACGTTTACCGATAGACGACGCACCATGTTTACCTTGGGTGTTATCTGAAAAATCGGCAAAACGAATGCAATTGACACTTGCGTGTTATTTCAAACAGACTGTGAAATCGGGCAAACAACCCAGTAGGACAAGTTACACGTTCCCAAATTCTGAGCGTATGTATAACGTATTACGTAGAGCACCCAGATATGCGATTTGGCATAAAACGGAGCCCCTAACTATATGCTGTACGCACGTGAACCGTATTCAATTAGAAGACGCACATAAAGCTATAGAACACGCTCTAATATGGAGCACTAGTATGCGACTGTTTGAACCGATCTCCCCATTGGACTTCAAATCTGTCGTAGTATTCGATTTAGACAATACACTGATAGATGACAAATGTAGAAAGTTAAAAGGAGCCAGTAAAGTGTTACGTGCCGCTCGATCTAGATTCGATTGCGTAATTCTGTGGTCTCATGGCTCGGCTCTACATGTAGATGAGAATGTTCAAAAGTTTCCAGATGGTATATTTGATTTATGTCTATGCAATGATAAACTTAATGACGTGAAAGCTCCTAAGAACCTCTTGTCCTTGTATAACCATTTTCCAAATTGTCGATTTAGTGATCTTGCTGTGTTGGTCGATGATTCCGTTTTTAATTGGACGCCGGAATATACAGATATGGTAGTACCAAACAATTGCCAATCGCTACTTCCGGCGCTGAACCTGTTTTTGTCTAGCGATTTCCACAAAAAATAACCTCCTGCATTTTTTTTAGCCAATCAGGCCTCAAGAGGATGGATATCATTCATATAGCGATTGTGTGTGTATTTTGGTTCTCATTATTAGCTATAGTGTTTGCAAAAGATAGCCTCTTGAATCGTCATTTGGACTCGTACCAACACATATTGCAACATCCCTATCTAGATTATTACGTAGCCAACTACTTTCGTAGGTAAATGAATACGCGAGACGAACGATTTAAAAGTATCCTAAGGACTAAATTAGGAGATAATGGTGTGATTTTACTGGTCGGCCAAGCATTTGTTTTCTTATTCGCTCTCATATCAATACTAGTTGCATCCATCGGATTTTTCCCAATTGAAAGAAATAGTGGCATACAATGAATCCTGATGAACTATACACTCGTGCCGCTCTATACGAGATTGCGAAAAAATGCCCCCCTCTAAAGCATATCGATCTTAGCAATGCGTCTACAATGACCTTACGTCAGCTTGTAAACAGACACACGTCAGCATCTATAGTGCAGTTGCCCATATTGGCAACCAAGTTAGTAACGCGTATGATGTGTCAATTTATAAGTAATAAGAACCCTGGTTTCAGTGAATACATTGACTATCGTACGATAAGCGTCGAAGTGGAGCCAGACGAACTCGCCTGTCTGTCTAAGAACAATAATTTAACTGACTGCTCGACAAATATTTATTTAATCGTGTTTAAGAATATCGCCACTGGTTTTATCCTTTCAGCTGTAGATCGCATGCGAAATCGAGTAGAGTCTAATATTAGTGATGAGGGTACACGGTTACACCCTATACAGTTGCCTAAAAGCATGACAGATGAGTATACCGATTCACAGAGTCGAAATTTAAATGTTGATCCTGACAAACTCAGGACGTTTGGTGATTTTGGTACGAATCGCAATCCACTTAAACGCCGATTTGAGGAATTCGATGAATTTGAAAAACAGAAGAAAGTAAAGCTTATGCTTAACGAAGAGCTTACAGAACAGAAAACGTCTGAACTTTCATCAGGACCACCGTTGGTCGGTTCATCAACTCCTATACTTGATAACATCAGCACTATCGATGATGATAGGGTACTGGATGCATCGAAACAGAAGCTTTTTGAGTTGCATCCAAACAGTCAATCCTCCAGCTTTTCTTTTGATGGAGAAGTAAACGATGACAACAGTATCGAAAATGAACTTCAACAAAAATCTGTTGAATCTTCCGAATCTCTATCCACAACTCCTGACGCGAGACCATACCCGAAAAACCCGTTTGATGAAATTGAAACCAATACTAACCTTGGTGCAAATCATAAACAAAATGACCGACCACAGAAACCTTTCGAGTTTCAACCTATAGTTCCCGAGACGGAACGATCCTCTAGCTGCCCTTTTGAGGGGGGTACAGACGAGGATGAGCGATCAATCGTCGATTCACCAACTTCAAAACAAGAACCCGAAGCTGTAATAAAATTAAACAAAACCGAATATATTGACGATAATGTGGGTGTACATTCGTTCTTTAAACAGTTTAATAGTGCATCGGCAAACTTGTCCCCCAGAACAGAAACAAACGATTCAATTTACGACGAAGAGCTGGAGGAAGAAGATGGGGTTTGAAAATTATAAAATAACACATTTCATTTTTGTACGCCCATTCAACAATGGGTCATGTTATTGAGAACCATATACATACGCGACCGTTCCTCATAAACTCCTCAAGCGTTGAAAGGTACATATTATACTTGATTGCGTTAGACATATATAAGTCCGCACCACATCTATTGGATGCGGGTCAAAGGCTGACGACTCTCGCATCTTGTGATATACACATTTGTGACAGTGCTCTTACAGCAATTAAGTATCGAGCCATGTTCGGTTTCAGTACATATAATTCGTTTGTAATACCTACAATAGTTGGACATGGAACCGGTTAGTGATTCGCTTGTTTCTGACATTGAATCGCTAGCTTATGTGCTGTTGCATTGGACATGGAACCGGTTAGTGATTCGCTTGTTTCTGACATTGAATCGCTAGCTTGTGTGCTAATGCACGATGTCGTTCAAGATGTCACTGTGGAAGCAGAGATGCGAGCATTCGCTCAGTACATGCTACTCAGTGCCGGCTTGGATTTGGAACAAGCGCTAAAGATATTACAAACTCCCGGCAGTAAACAAATTATTGACAAGCTATTAGATTGCGAAAGTGACTTTTTGAGCTGCACCCCTTCGTCCATCGGTATACATCTAGCCTCGTTTATTGGTGCGGAAAAAGTGCAAAAATCATTGGACGTTAAACACATATCGAGCGCCAACGAAAACGGATCAAACATGATTGTGGATCGCTTACACAGCAGCAACAGTGTACGTATTCGTTTCTATACCGAATCGCCGATAGAACTGAAAACGCAAGAGCAACACCACCTCAGTTTAACTGTGCGACTGTCCGGAGTGTTTGTTTATGATTACACGTTCCCCTATGAAACCAACGAGCACAAGATTGACGAAAGCAACTTTAAAAAGAATCGCCGACGTGCTACGACCATTGATTTGGTTATACGTCGAATAGAGAGAGAGTATAATGGCATTATTGTCTATTGTACGGAACTGCCACATTTTCTGTACAACCCATTGCTGTTTCTGAGCAACTACCTCAAGTTTCATTGGTGTTCAATGCGCAAACGGTACCTTTTTGATCCAATCAGTGCGGAAGATGTACGATTGATGGTATATTACTTGACATACGGTCTATTGTTTACCAGAACCAAAAATTTGACAAACATGCCAACAGATACACATAACCCGTTCATAGCCTACACTGGAGAACGACCAAAAAACGCCATGTCAAAGTTCAACAGCAACAACGTATATAATGTTGAGGGTACCAGGGCAATGTTGACGATTGATATGGGATCGGACTTTGGCGCTCGATCAAATTTCATAGAAATTACTTCAAAGATAGAAATCGACTCGCATGCAGTTCTAAGCAATATTATTTAAATTATTCAATCGCAATATAACACAACTTGCGTCTGGCATATCAGTACTATTTATAACTTTTTTTTCTTGTTGCCGTTAGTTCTATCATGCATTTAAAAGTACGAGATCTAGAAATGTTCTTAGACAGTATACACGAATATGTAGTCGAACGTTATGATATATTACCACGCGGATTCCAAACAGAATCTTTGGTGCCCACTTGCACTTCCGCTCAAAGCGTGTCGTTAGCTGTCACTACCAATGGTGCGGTAATCCCTTACGCTTGCAAATTGAATTACAATAACGCACCTTTACATTTGCACAGGAATATAGATCCAAGTGAAATACTCTACACCGCCTGCTCAGAACCGGAGATAGTCGCACTTCGGTACCTACATCAGTCGGACTTTCGAAATATACACTATTCATTATATAGTACGTTGCCCGTTTGGTTACCTTCGGCTACACGTGACAGTGTCGTTTGTCAGTTTACTCCGGACATTGATCGTGTCGCATCATTGTTAGCTCCTTGTTACGCTCATTCTTTTCTCGATTCAACAAACAGGAATTTAAAATCGACTTTTGAATATACGTACCTGCAACGTAAGTTTGACGCCCTGACCATAGATAAAACAGTTGGTTCATACATCAATACGACAGTAGATATAGGACATAGAAGATTAATAATAAAGGTTGAAAATTTTAAATTTAACCAGAACGCACAGTCAGCAAAGACAAAGATAAAAAGAGGCATAAAATCGACAACACGGTCAGAATCAAAGTTTTAAAAAACTTAAAATATGGCCAGATCGCGTAGTCGCAGTCCGAGGAGACGTGTGAAACGTCGGAGATCACGCAGCAGAAATAGATCACGATCACGAAGCCGACGAAGCAGAAGTCGACGAACAAGTCGGCCCAGGTCTAGAAGCAGATCTACGTCACAATATCGAAGAAGACGGGGTGTAAGACGTCGGTCACGTAGTCGTCGTCGCAATTAAACTGTCGGCCATGTAAACACAATTATTTGTGATTAAAAATTTAACTATAATTCCAATTTTTTTTGACCCGCAGAAATTTCAGTAAGATAATTCAATACCCCGTAATAACTCGAAATGTTATATGTGAAGGGAACGCTCCTTGCAATACTATTAACAAAAAACCCACTCAAAAACTACCAGGACAATAACTTTCATCTCCCATATCTTCTATTTTCCCTTTTAACGGCCTTTTAGCCTTTCGTTTTTTCTTATTTGCTTCATCATCTCCCTTATCTTCTATTTTCCTTTTTAACAGTCTTTCAGCCTTTCGTTTTTTCTTATACCCTGTATTTAATTCTTTTTCAGCTTTCCGTAGCCGTGTGGCGTCAATATTTTGTAGACCTAAAACCATAAACTTCCCTGGCGTAATTTGTAACCTTTCTAAGACATTAATTTTTCCTATAGAGCCTTCATTAAAATTTATAACCGCATCATATACTCCCAGCTTTAGCGTTTCGAGCCCAACTAAGACAGCTTTAGGCAACCTTTTCCATATGACGGCGTGGAAACTCTCGTTTGGATTCTGAGTTTTTCCATGAAGACATCGGTTGAGAAGAGTTTTGTTGGAGAGGTCCCTGTAGATTGGCTCAATTGCCCGACCCACAGCCTCTGGAAGTGGATTTGCGTGGTGATATGTTTCTTTATTAAGTTGAGCTTTTAAATACTTACACCAGTCCACTGAGCATCGTTCATGATTGGGATTTTCATCCGTAGACATGCGGTGGTTGAGAGTGGCCCATATGGCTCGCTCCATTTTATCCACATCACCTAGATTTTCCCTGATTGCTTTACCATAATAATTTTGTAGTTTGTCCATTTCATCCTTTGTTAACCGTCCTTGGCCACCTATAGTCTTATCATCGCTCAGGGGCGTTTTCTTATAACCCATTTTTAGTTTCCGCAGTCTACTTCCCATCCGTTTCTGCACGTGATTTACACACTCAAGTTTGCTCACTTCAAAATCTTCACCATAAGGTTTCGCCTCTGCTACACCAGAGAATCCTTTGGAATCTCCGTCTCCAAGGTACTCTTTGTATCTGACACCCAGTTTAGCTTCAGAACGTCCAAACACCAACTTCGCCCCTGCCGTTTCCATGCCTCCACTGGAACCAGAATAATTTTTGCTACAAACCGCCTTGTGCTTTTCCATTCTTTCTGGACTCTTGTTATGTTTGTTTGCGCAGCCAAAACAATATTTCGAAAGACACTCAACATCTAGTACTTTTCCCGTATCAAAGGAAGTTACTGTAATAACTCCATTCTTTGAAGTAAAACCCCTCTTTTGCCACGTTCCGTCAAAGGCGGCCGCTATATCTTTGGAGCCATCATTGATTTCGATGGCTTCAATGGCAGCATTCCTCATTGAAGCCTCAGCTACCTCATTTGTTGCAAGACATAGCTTCCTATTAAATCGGGAAAAATTTGTGCTTGGAGGTGCTAAATTCATGACGGCGTTAAAAACTTTTGCCGACTCAAGACCTCTTCCAATTGACCGCATCGCATAAACAAATCTCATGTTCGTCTCATATATGTTATGTATGCAATTAGACGTCATGCAGTGTTCACTTTTACCACACTTTAAACATTTTACATAAATTCTATGAACTAGGCCGGCCTTCATTTTATCATCCAATTCAAATTCGACGCATTGGACATTTTCACAAAATTTACATTTGGTGAACGATTTAATCAGGTTGGAAATTATGTTTAAGCTTACAATAAAGTTAACCTCCCTATTATCATACTCTCTATTCTTAGGCAGCTTCGAATTAGTAAGCTTTCTTTTAGATGCCGATACCTTTGAAGGTTGTGCAGCAGCAGGGGTCTTATTATTCGGTTTAGTATACTGATTCCCCGTAAATTTCCGTTTCCGTGGTCGAATCTTGGGCATTTTCCCCTAATGGTTCACTTTGTTTTATCAAACCAAAGAAAGGCTATTTATAACGACAAAGGGTTTTTATGTGACACTTTTGTAGCAATGTACGAATCAACCTTGTGTCCATTTTGTCTAGTGCCTTCTTGGATTGTATCATGTAACGCTGCTTGCGCATTGACGATCATTTGTATCAGATTTTTGTCAGACAGATTTAACGCCAAGGTCCGACCCATACCAGTTTTATTCTGTTGTCGTTTGTATAACATAGTGTTACTAGCATGATCTTTTTGCAACCTGTTTGCGAGTTCTTTTTCGGTGATCGTATTAAGGCGGTTCGTCGGAAATACATTATTAGCCGTGATCCGTAAGGTATATGAGGAGCTATTCAGACCTTTGTAGACTTCGTGTATGGTAAAATCTGCAGCACACAGTGCCTTGAATCTATTACAAAATTCATTTGGTAAGTTTGGTATTTTTCTTACGTACTCCACCAAACAATCAAATGCATTAGCATCTTCTGGCTGTGTCATGATGCTTTTGAGTATGACAGAAGTTGAAAACTTATGAACAATTGGAGTTATGTCAAAGATTTTTAAGGGCCCACGGCTTGTCAAATTATAAAATTCCATCATAGCCTCTTTCATTTCGGGTGTATATAACGTATCGGATGTAAGCATTTGCGTGACGGCCGCATATTGGTTGTTGGTTGGAAACATAGCCACCGACGCAAAAGTAGTATTTAAATACTATGTTTGTTGCGAGGTCCGCTGTTAATTTACCCGCCCCCGATGATTCAGAAATCGACCGTATAAATGATGTGAGGCCTTTATTGTATAATAAATGCGAAAAGATCAGAAAAAGCCTTTTGCAAAAGAAAGCCTGTGCTATAATAAGGCACTGCTCAATAGACCCTTTGAAACAAGCAAAGGTCTACAAGCATATAACCGAAATTGTTGCTATATTTAGAGGTGACGAGTCGGCGTTGTGTGAAAATGAAAATATGTCTGAGATGCGCAAAAAAATTGCCGACTATGTGCAAACCATTTCGTTGGGGAAATCGGACCGAATCGTAATAGCCAAACGTCTAGTATACACGTCGTCAGTTAGAGCGTACGTACCACCTTCGCCATCGAAAGCGATCTTTGATTTAAGAAAAACGACCGTTATAAAAAGACCCCCGACGTTATACAACTTTGAAATGATGACCTTTAATGGGCGTGGTGCAGTTGACTACTTGCAAGGTCGGAATTTTGCTCATTATCTTTATCATAACTTGAATTTAGCTTTTCAGACCGATGATGGGAACCGCTGGCAGGGAAAGCTTATCGAGGTGTTGCGACGCACTAATTGTGATGATCGTGTAGCTTTTGAAGCTTTTTACCAGAATTCGGTAAAACATGAGGATGTCGTGTACGACACTTCATTTGTTCCCAAATTTGATGTGAGATCCTTACAACAACAACGCTTACCGATAGCGAGCTTATGCGTTAAAACAAAAAAAATAAGGTTGGAGCTAGCGAATTTTTACGATTCCTTTGAGACAGAACCCGATGCTGTAGTGCCGCAGTCCATGTTGGCGGTATTTCAAACGTTTCCCTTCAAAAACGGATATTATATACATCCGGAGACTGGTCGGTTGGATGAGATATTCCTACCGCCATCAAGAAGCAAAAATAAAATTCAAGTTAACAAAGCCATGTTGGTATCGTCACGCTTGTGTGATATGAGCGACCTAGAGTCAGCCATTGCTGGTGTCGCCTATACTACCCCACTCGACGACATAGCAAAAGCAGCTGTATACGCTAAAAATATAAAGGATGCAGCGTTTGCGTTGTCGGCTTTACGATACGTAACGGGTAGCGAATATTTCAAAATTGACGCATTCCACATAATCCCACTCCCAACATTGAACGAAATGTTCGGTTGGATGACTTGGGATTGTGGAACCAATCTATTCCTATTACCAACCCTCGATCAAAGTTTATATGCAAAACAAGTGACGGGCGTATATTTTGATCTGATAAAGTTTGTTGCAAGTACATGCATTACGGCAACAGGAGCTGCTCTGAAATGTTCACCGCATCGATTGCCGGAGCATATAGTGAGGAACTTATTCGACAAATTGACATCAGACGCAGAAAAATATATTTTCCTTACAATTCTTATACAAGATTATAATTATACACCTTTTATAAGAGCGCGAAAGAAACTACGCCCAGTGTTTGGTAATGCTATTATGGAAGAAAACAGCTTTCCGCCCACTTACATAAAATGCGCAAATGACTACACGGACACGATTGAATTGACTGCACTTTCTGACGAAAATGACACTGTATGTTCCGATAACCCTTACACTTACTGTTCGAGATACTACACGTTTCGTGATGCACAACTACGCACTTTATGCGCAACTGGTACAGTCGATTTAACAGATTTTCAATTGGCTGGTGTTATAGCGCAATGCATTTAATCACAACACTGATAGATAGAGAGGGTGGGCGATAAAACGATAACCATCATGTTGAAAAAGGGCATATTGGCCATTACAGCAGTCCTACTGTTGGTAATCGTGTTGATCGTTTTGATAAAAACAAGAAGACGGAAAAGGGGGTTATCTGGAAATGTATACGAAGATACTGGTTTAAATAATTGGGACGATATCGATGAGATACCGCCATTAACTCTGACGCTGAGACAGTCACCAGTATCCGATAAATCTCCCGACAGTTTCATCCAACCTCCAAAGGTTGCACCATCAACACAACCAACCAGACCGAGCACACCTTGGTCTACAGGCGAATTGACAGATGACGAACTGATAAAACCTGTGCCTCAAAAACAAAATAACAAATATGATGCTGAGCCATTTGTAGGGTTTTCTGAAAAGCAAGGCAACGTCCGCTTCTTGATAAATCAAGCTGCGCGTTACGTGTACAACCAAGGTGTTGACGAACGTTTGGACATACTTTTAAGTAAAGCAAAAAGCTTTAAGAGGAAAGCCGATTGGAAAAGAGATGCCACGACATTCAAGGAGTACTTGGATATTTTATATAAAATGGTTGTGTTTACCGCAGCACATTGCCGTAAACGAACAGCTTATAAAACCATCGAGGCGTATTTAATGACAATCGTGAGTGAGATAAATGCTCGCAATTCAACTTTGAAAACTATACCCTGGGCGGGAGATTGGCACCCTTTCAGTATACAGTTGACAAATCTGTTGGCAGTCTACACTTTGATTCCGAAAACTGAAAAAAGTGACCTTAGAAATCGTATTATAAACACAATATTAGCCATCATAGAAACGCCGTGTAAAACTTTTAACAAAACCCTTTACGGTGTTTATGCCACCGGCATGGCAGCGCCGTGGATTTTGGCTAAGTATTGGAAGGGGGAAATCGATACCGCCGCAGAACATGCTGATTACAAATATGCGCTGAGCGTGCTGGATTTAAATTTGGTCCGATCGGCATACAAACAAGGGTATCACCAAGACGGTTCGTACATTATATATGAACACTGCCTCAACTTTGACGGTTTAAAACGCATGATTTCACCTGTTATAGAGCTACTTACACACTTTGACAGCCAAGCTGACACGCATAATATATATATGGCGCTGGAACGTATACGGGGCATATTGCTACACCCAACGATCGGTTACGGCAGTGCTGGCTTATTTGGAAGAGCCGGAACACTTATTTGTGAGACAAATCATAAATCCAAACTGGGAATTCAAGTAATGCCGCACGCCAAAATACTACGCATGTTTACAAAACACGCAAAGTTTTCAGTTCGTGGACAGACTGGCGAATTGGCAGCATACGAGAGCGATTCTATCATTTACAATATGGCTCAGTATTGCATTCAACATAGATTCGCATTCACATTAACTAGTAGCCCAAACTTATTGACGGCCGACTCTTTCCCACAGCCAGGTTTTATATTTGATGAAGGCGAGACAGAATTGAAATCCTTACAATGTTCTCCGAGAGTTTCAACCTGTTTATTCCACGTTGATAAAGACAGCACAAGATCATATGTATGCGGTTACAATGGTTATGGGCGCTTACATCAAACGTATCTTATCGATCAATTGGTATCGGGATGCGAAATTAACGAAACAATAACCGCTCTAGAAAAAACAAACTGTGTACTTATATATGTGAAGGTAAGAAACAAGCGCCCCATAAACTCTGGAAGCGTTTTGTACAAATCATACGAAATTAACCCGATTAAAGTCGATCCTGGAACAGAACATGATATATTAATGCGAATCGATATGGAGACTGGTTTTGGCAAAGATATTGATCATTTCCAATACGATACTGCTATGAAAGCTGGTGGCGCTGAAGCCTATACCTATTTGGATACAATTGGCGTTTATGACCCGGATACCAATGCTCCGATAGCTTATCGCTGCGGTGTCATCTTGTTGTACAAAAATGAACCGGTGGTGTTCACTTGCGACTATATCGCACAAGAGTTGTCTGAAATTCTAGTAAGTCCAACAAAAGACGACCCGAATGGAATGGAAAAATATCGTTTTGACGAATCGGTAAATCAATATATACCAGCATTGAACTCGAAACTCAAAACTCGTTCGGAAGGCAACTGATTTGGGAAAATATCTTTTTTTGCAATTTTGAGAAAAGAGAGATTGAAATATTGTTCAAGGCAAAATGTTTTTCCATTCCAAAATTTGTACCAAATATTGTTCCGTTCCAAAATTTGTACCAAATATTGTTCCGTTCTTATATATATGCGCAAATGGGAGAGAGTCTCCAGTACCGTCTGGTGTCCAAACCGGACAAGATCTCTTGGGGGGGGGTATATTATATATTATATTTATATATATAATATATATACATGGGAGAATTGTTCTGGATATGTATTTTCTAAAAAAATTTTTAAAAATTATAAATTTCAGTTTGAGCAAAAATTTTTCTGTCGGGGGTGAATTTGTTCTAATTGATATTTGAAGCAAAATTTGTACCAAAAATTGTTCCGTTCGAAATGTCACAAGTTTTCACACGATCGCATGCTAAACGCACTACGGCGAAGAGGGAACATGGTCATCGTGTTCGACGAAAGTTACACAACGAATAGATGCAACAATTGCAACGCATCGGGTATACGACCAGGGGGGGTGTTATTATATATATATATATATGAGCGATGGGCATGGTAGTCCAGTTCACGAGGGTAAATATGGCTGAAAACACCACCGTCACCACACCTAATGTATCGCAGTTTTTCAAAAATTATGAAAAATACCAGCATATACGTAAAATGTTTCATTCAAACGCTTCGCAACTTGCAAATATATTTTCAGAAATACAGCCAATCCATAAACAGATAGTATGGGAAGAACTGGAGTTAACATTTTCCATTAAAAAGAACGTTGAAGGCATCAAGGAACGCATGAAGGCAGCCTCAATGGAAAGCATCGAGGCAATCTCAATATTCATGGCTCCGTTTTTTATTATATTGTTTTTTGCCTGTTTTTTTTTGATTATATTGTTTTCTGTCTGTTTTGTCCCTATCTGCATTCAAAAAGCTAAGGAAACATGCCAATGGAGAAAGAATGACTCTCCAGAGAATTGACCCTTGAGTTATGTTATTTAGTCATACAAAAATATAACATCTTATTTTGTAAATCGCGTTTTAATACCCACTCGAGAAAATATAAGGTTTATATTTGTATAAAATACATGTTCCGAAAAAAGGCATATGGGACTCAGGAGCTTAAATAAGATTGTTCGTGACGTCCGATTGTCATGTTATCGTTTTGGAACAAAGTCACGGAAAAATTGTATTCCGTAACGCAACTTGGTTTTCACCTTTTGAAACCCAAGCTGCGGCAAAAATGTGTTAGTGTCTCAGAAAATAGCTAGTGAAAATCAGACTGGGAAAATGATTATTACTATTGAAGGTAACATCGGAGCCGGCAAAACCACACTGGCCGATTCCCTTACCCGTCTACTGCAAAATTCAGGAAAAAACGTAGTGTACCTCCCGGAACCGATAGAATGTTGGAGGAACATCGGTGGTGCCAATCTCTTTAAGATGTTTTACGGCGATCCCGAGAGGTGGACTTTCACTTTTCAAGTTAACGCTCTCCTACAGATGACCGCATTGGAAAAAGAAGCCGAGGAATTGTCAAAAATTGGAGTGACGGTTGTCAGGGAACGCTCTTTGCGATGTACGCGGGATATTTTCATCCCGTTGGTTTCCGATTACATGCGGCCGGTCGAAAGATCGATACTCAGGACACTCTGTGCGGCCATTGAAAGGCCTCCGCATTCCAACCGGGCTACGGATGTCGTGATCTACCTGCGTGCCGACCCGGAGGTTTGTTACAATAATGTTAAACAACGAGGCCGTCCTGAGGAGTTAGACACCGTGGACATGAACTACTTGCAAAAGTTGCACACAGTCCATGAACAACAATTCTGCCACCCAGCCAGAGTCGCTCCCTGCCGTTTGATCATCGCGGATGTGGATGAATCCGAGTTTTGCGACCCGCTTGCAGTTTTCTTGCAAATATTCAAGGCCTGAATCTGTTTGTACTGCTACTTTTGAGGTGAAATATACTCGTTTATTATCAAATCTTATTTTTTTGTTATTTATAACGACGATGATGAAATCGTTCCGCGACGAGCGGTTAAATATAATTCACTGCTTTCGTTGAAAAAGTTTTCTCTCTCTTTCCAAAAACCATATCTGGTATATCAACTAAAAAATCTGCACCTCCACCGGCTGTGATCTGAGCGTAGCATAGCATTATTAAAGCGAAAATGAGACATGCCAAACATAGTAAATACAACTCTGATACTAAACTCAACACTGACAGGATTATCGGTACCACGCTGTAAGCGGTGAACCAATGAACAATTTGGTTACGAGATAAGAATCTATCGTGAAAATTCAAAAACTTTCTGGGATTAAATTTAAAGACTTCAGCTACGCTACTGTTGCGTATCGTATCCCACACGTCACTACTAGCGTTAATATCCACTGAAACTTTTTCACCTTTTTCAATACGGTTTCCATCAGAGTTGACTTCCAGTGAATTTAAATACAAGTACAAATCGGAGAAAAGTTCTACACATATGGTTGCATTTTCGTCTTGTGTTAAAACAATGGCGCGCAACTGATCGAATGTAAAATCAGTTTTACTTGAATTCAACGATTCACGCAATAATCGCTCCCCATCCATATATAACCGTTTTGGTAAATATCCTGGTTCCATTGCTTGCATGTTGTATGGGTCGGCAAACGTGAGTATAATGCTTACAATGCTCAACACAAAAAGACCTACCCCGATGTAGCCCAATACCAACACTCCGCTACGCATGACCATGGCTGCGGAGGAAAAGATGTAGCTAGTGATATATTTTTGCATGGCCAGTTGCATGGATATGGTAGCGGAATGCGCTGCGATGCTTCGCATTGAGGCTTTTATTATCTGGTCAGTAGCCATCTTTGCAAACAATTCCGAAAGTTGTAACATTTGTTTTGATAGAAGGTCCATGATTTTGTCCACCGCAATGTCAAATGATACTTGCATATAAAATTTAGGGTCTGTGCAGATCATTTTCAATAATCCGATGATAAAATTCTTAACCTTTTCCGTCCATTTGACGTGATCTTCATCTTCTTTATCTGGTTGTAAAACTGAACGTTTAACACGTCGTTTTCCCTCTTCTTGTAATGTAAACAAATCATGTAACGCGCTCACGGAATCATAAGTTTCGGGGATCTCAAAATTTGGGTTAATTTCTTTTTTCCACAAATCTAATACGTATTTCGATTCCATACTGTCAGATGACGGTATATTGGGTAAATCTTGCGGCAGGGGCAATGGGTTACCAGTAGTCGCATGACGGTACAATGACTTGACTGTGTCCAAAAGTGCAATGCCCACTAATAGATCGACAGAATGGTTAAGCGCGCCTGTTATTTCGCAGTCTCCTGTTTTTGCGTCGAAGGAACGATCAAAGTAATTGCAGTATGTGGGGTTGCTCACATATGTATATCCAGTGCCCATCACGTTTTGCGGATCTACCACTCGTGTGTATCCAGTAGGCATATCGTTGACGCGATGCTTAAAATGCGTATCGTGACGATGCCACGGTTTCTCTAACCAAGCTCGTATGGGCGCGTGCTCTCGTCTGCACGCGCAATCTTTTTCGTTGTACGCCAACAATGGTGTGTCTGGTTGACGCTGTTTCATTTCGGTATCGAATTTTGGTTCAGCTGCCAAATTGAAGCAAGCGGGTTGACACTGAACTCCGTAATCAGCACCATCACCAATTCTATAATAGGAGGCCACGTCCTTTTCGGTGCATACGCCAGCCTCTTTGTACGGATTGCAACTAACCCGTTCACATGCATCTTTTGTCACGGTAACGGTGATGACACGAGCAAACGGTGCCAATTTTTCAGAAAAATAAAAATCCTCTTGCGTGGCCGGTCGCGTTTCAACCTTTAACCAAGAGACGATGTGCGGTGCTTTCTTGTACATAGCTTTCAAAGCGCGGATTGTGTCATTGTAGTGCGCGAATTTAGACGCATTCTCCTTATCCTTTGTCGTGAAAGAGGCCATAGTTTTCTTCAAAGCCAAGATAGATATAGAAACCAAACAATGGATCAAACCGCAGGTAATACCATTATAGACGATCTAATCTCGGTTGTGCGTAATGAAGATCTCACATTGAAAACGTTTATAGACGAACTTAAAATTAAGTATATAAAAGTTTTGGTAGAGTTTGACACGATAGCTAAGCCCTATTTAAATTATGCTCCAAAAAAATACAGGGATGCATACAACAACATTGTACGCACTATAAATGGCGCTTTTGACTTGAATATCAAACATGAAATCAACAACACGTTTGTAGATGCGACTCGAGGTAGAGACTTTAATTACTGGGGTCCAGCGTTTTGGAGGTTTATACACCACACGTCCATTTTAATGAATATCGCTTTCGAATACGGTGCGATAAAGGACCAATCGCTGTTGGCCGCTTTCGTGTACAATATAGACTTAATTTTACCTTGTCATATGTGCGCGCGCGAGTATGAAGGGAAAAAACGCACCGACTACGTACTCGATATATTGAAACGTATTGCTTTTAATATGGCGGTAGATGCGTGCTTCAGGTTACATCACATGGTATCACAACACGCAGAGACTATGAAAGATCCCGAAAAAAATAAAAGATATGGAGTAATAGATTTTGCCAGTGAATATAATTGTATTGAAATCCACGATTTAACCTCCATAAGCGGGAAAGATCACTCGCCATCACGTATTGACGTGCATAAACCGTCATATACCGCATTGTCTTACCTGGTACACTTGGCATATGGCAGTTGCTCGTTTCAATTGGCTTGTTTATCAGTGAAAAAGAAAATATTAAACCTACCTCTTTGTCGTGATGGTGATGAGAAAATTTACTACTCTGCAGACACACCCTATAAAAAGGCACTTGTTGAAGCTGATGCCGATGCGTTGATTGATAACGTGAAGAATATCGTCAACAAATTTCTTGCAGGCAAATTGGATCATCTACTTGACGATAAAGCGACAGCGAGATTAAACGGCATTTTGGTAAATATGGATTGGAAAAAGAGAGAAGACAAAACTGGGTAAATTGTCAAAAGATACAATATTTTATTAATTTTTTATTGTTGTTTCTAACAAATTTCCATAACTTCTTCCCCCCCCTCCGTGTCCAACTTCATAATTTTAAAAGAATCGCACATCTTTCCTCCTTCACTTTCAAATGGTGTTGATAATTGGTTGGGGTTCAAGAATTTCACATGTATTTCAAAACATCTTTTGGGGTATTTATTCATAACTGAAAGCAAATTTTGAAATAAGTTTTCCTAATTAAGTTGCGAAAACTGACATATTTTGCATCCATGTTGGTAATATTTTATAGACTGCGAACCCTCGATACTTTGATACTTTGATACTTTATTTGAAACACCGACGCACTCTGTGGTGCGTATTTTAAGGTGAGTATGACCTGAAGGGATGAGTGTGATGATTGTAATGGATCAGATGAGGTGTAGCTTTGTTACTGACAAATATCAGCTGTTTAATTTGTCAGGATCATTAATTAATAGCCCAATGACCAAACACAGCTGGGTCCAGTATCGAACCATCAAAAAGCACTAACTTTTCTCAGGATCGAACCGGCTACCTTCAGATTCAAAGGCGAGCTCTTTAACCACTCAGCTACCCAGCCAGTTACTGTCCACGATCGGACATCGACGAACATAAAACCATTAAAAAAATGTTCTGAAAAAAGGCACATGGTACTCAGGAGGATAAATTATATTGACATACTAACTCATTGTATATGTAAACTCTGAGCTTCGACAATTTGAACCATGCTCCAACCAAACACACTCTGTGAATTGAGTTTAAATTTGATGTGCAAATCATTACCCAACGCGACAATGATCGAAAAAATGCCACTACCGTTGACAGTAAAGTACAGGGCTAGGTGTGCAATCAAATATCTCTGGATTAACGATTGTGCACCTCATGATCCAAAACATTTTGATTATTCCAAAATCGACTTGAATGATATGAGTAAGTCGGACTTTATCATGCTATGGAGTTTAACTGAGGATATGTTTTACGTCCCACCTTTTCTTCCCGGTAAAACCTGTCATATTATTTGGGGTTTCTACTGGTGGAGAATCAGCAAAAGTCGCACATACCGTGTCTGTAAAATCTGCATAAAGGTCATATATAATGATATGTCTGATGGGCAGGCACTGGAGAAATGGGGTGTGCAAAGTGAAAAATGGACCTTCGGCTATGAATCACGGCATATGCGCTTTCCACCGAAGAACGTGTTTGGAAATGTTTTAAGGAATAAGAATAATTTTTGTGACATATGTATCATTCGTCCTCTATTCGAACTGCTGACAGGTGATGAGTGCAAGTCAAAGTATGAATATCACGAATTTCGATGGTACTCCACCAACGAATCGGAGGAATCGTCCGAATCCGATGACGACTGTGATAATACTTCCATAGATATTGTAAAACCTCAAAGAAAAGTTTATCTGTAGATTTATTGATACTTAGGTTTAGGAATAAATGGTAGAATAAAATTGACACTTGCATATTATTGACCTTTTTTTAATATACAAATCATATTTGTATCGGCACAGACAAAATACAGTTTACAACAGGTATAATTAAAATCCGTTTCTTTTGGTACGTGTTGTGTGATGTCTTTCCAAGGCGAATTCATGCAACGGCTCTCCATAAACAGTTGGGCATGCCGCCAATTTGAAGCATTTTCAGTAAAGTGTAGAAACTGAACAGGATAAATCAATCTCTCGTACGGTGTGAGGAAACCAATTGTACGAACGCCATGCGGTACGCGTGGGGGCTTTAGAAAGTTAACAATTTTATACGTATCATCTCTGCCGATGTATGAATTATTAGTACATACACGTCCATCTTGATGCGCAAACCACACAGACCCTTTCGGCACGTACATCCAATATAGACACCCATCCAATGATCGTCTTGGTTCTGGTCGTGTAAATGTATGTTTTAGTTTCCCATAGCCGTTACCCGATGTAATTTCTCGCGCTTCCTTTATAGTTGCCGGTTTTATTGTCATACTGTTGAACATGCAAATCGATTCTATTATTCTTCTATCATACTTTGATAGTTTTTTCATAAACTCAGGCAAACGTGTTGATGATAACATCATTTCTCCCACCACGTCATTGAAGTGCGCTACTGTAATGTATTCAGTCCCCGCCGACATACCGCTGGATAAACCGTACTGTGAATGGGTGGCAAAATCGTACGGCAATTTGATTTTGTTTGATTGCAGCAGTGTGCGTTCTACCAATTCCAACTCTCGTATGGAATGCATGTCGTAAACAAAATTCAAATATCTATTGTGCGCACAATAATCGGCAAATAGCAATAACAACGCCGTAATACCAAAGTCATTAGTGTTGATCGCATTCAATTCGACTGGTATTGGTCGACACAATACAGATCCGATTTCTGATGCTGTATAGTAACCATCTGCAAGCGCTTGCGCGTTGATTAGAGGTGACACCTTTCCTGGTGATATGGGCACTGCGTCCCATTCAATGTAAGCCCGGGCAGATTTGATGTTGTAAAAAAATGACAGTAGTGAAGCGAGATCACCGCAAGCTTTATACTCTGAATTCGTCTCCAGCAGGTGAATAAAATCCAAAACGTTCATTTTAGACTTGTTTCGTATATCAGAGTATCGTTTAGAAGTTCATCCCAGAAATTTAGGAATCTGTCGGCGGCTTCTATCTTTGTTTTATCGAAACGCAGAGGTTCTTCGGTGTCAAGTGGTTTACCACTATATGATAATCGATTCTTTAAGATCGATTGAATCTCGTCCAGGCTGTAACCGGATTTCAACAGGGGGGCCAAATCGATAATGGGCTGATTGGTCAATTTGGCAAAGTATGTGTAAGCGTGATGTTGCGCACGATTGTAACTCAACTCATTGGAATTATACACATCGCTTGGAGACGAGGCTCGTTTACGCAACGACGCTGCTACTGTAAGATCGTCGCTGCAAGTGATGTATAGCACAGGAACTACAGCACCTTTATTGAGTCGACTCACAGTTTCTAGTAGGGTGAGCGTTTCTTGCAATTGTGTGTTAATGGCCAGACAATTGAACAAGGTGTATGGACCCCGACTGGATTTCGGCACCACGCTGTCACGATAAACATACATCAACATGTGCACATAGTAAAATATAAGGTTGGAAAGAAAGTGGCGATCCCAGCATAGACCGTTACCGCTGACCAATGGGGGTGTGAACATGTATTCTAAGCCACGTATGACATCGAAATTGTAACGCGAACCCTTTGTCACTTTTGGTCTTATATTGTTGATTTTTACAGCTCGTCGGTTACCGCTACTCTTCAACAGATTCACTAACGTAGTCTTACCGCAACCATTTGTACCGTCCACACAAATTTCTGGTAACTCATCCCATTCCGTTAAGGTGTTGAAGACGCGCAACAGGTTTGAAACCCCGCTTTCTTCGTTCGCCGCTAAATGCTTCCTACGCCTATGCTGACGCTCGCGTAAAGCGTCCTTGTACTCACATTTCGGCCACCGATTCCTCAAAGCCAAGATGTGATTCTTGTCACACATATTTTAAAATGAGCCTTTTTGGGAAGGTTTGAGCTCATTTATACCATTCCCGAGTTCAGGGGGAGTTAGATAGAGATAATCTATGAAATTCTTTTCTTGGACAGTAATATAATGTTACAATTTCGACAAGAGGGTGGCTTAAGATCACTTGGGCGTGAATGTTTCAAGTATCCATGTGCATCGTTTTTCGAATCGGGTCGAATAGTAAAGGTTGATGATGAAAAGCATATTATTGGGATTCCGGATTCCGTATCGCTAGATGCTGATTCAGCATTAGTCAATTTTGACGAACCGCCATCTAAAAAAGCACGCCTCTTTGTATTTTCATCAAAACAACTGACGTCAAAAGAATTACGAGAGCTAGAACTACAACACAGAGAAACGGAAGAACCGTACCCACTTCTGAGCACAAATTATGCTTGCACCCGTGGTTTCTGTGACAAAGAATCGCCACCGAAGGACCGTAACTTTTATTACGCTACCAAACGTGCCAAAAGGGGGGAGTTATGCATCACCGACGAGTACGTGGAATACCGACATTTTTCCGACAGACACCGTATAGCAACAATCGCTTGGGACCATGAATCGGGTTGTTTGTATCGATTGGCCTTGCCACGTACCAGACTTGTGCTTATAATGCCGTCCAATTTTACTCGAACATCCCCACGAACTGGGTATTTTAACTTTCCACAACAGTACGATAACCTTATTATACACGTGACGGCCGCTCCTCACGTTCTGCTTTCGGGTACAGCAATCAAACAAACCCCACAACTAGAGGTTACGGAAATCGATACAGAGTACGACACACGATTAGTGTCCCTCTTACGTAAGTTATACGCTCGCATGCAACTACTTAATATGCATGTAGATAAATATAGTGTGAGCGCTGCGGACCGTTACATCGTAGCCACTTGTGGGGCACTGTCCTCCTGAGCCCTTTGTGTCTTATTGCAGTTTCAGCCGTATGGTTGAAAATCCTAGTCGGGGCTCGGAAAGATAGAAAAACCATAATGTCGAATACGGATATGAACGATAATCGTACGATCCCGTACGATGAGGTCGGGGTTTTTAACGGTGTTCCGATTTCAATACCCGAAATTCACGTGTCTCTAGATGAAGAAAATGGACACGATCGCTCAACTTCAAACATTAGAATGATCCGTACGCAAGACTTGCGGACGCTGTTAGAACTGGCCATGTATTTTACCGAACCGAGAGTTGAAAACCAACAGGAATATATGGACGTGCAACGGAATGCATGGCGTGAAATGATATCCATCTTAGTCGGTGAAGAAAGTCAAAGCCCCACTTGCAATCGGACCACACTGATGGAATTTGTTGACATGTGCATCTCTTTCGCCAAACATATTAACATTGATGATTTATATTTGAATACAACAAATATTGGTCTAGGCTTTGAGAGGATTCGTCGTTACACCAACAACAAAAATACAAAATTACTAGAAACGGTGAAACCTGTTGCTTATAAAGGGTGTCACTTTTACGCCCAACTCAAACCCGAGCAAGTGGAGGAAGCACGTCGTGTAAATAATGATTCTGACGTAAATCGTATGTATTATTGTTTACGAGAGTTTGAGAAAACGCTACTTTTTAGGGAAAATTACGTGTTATGTTCAACATTGCAAATGATCAATATGGGCATGTTTCGGCTATGTCTAATCTATAAATCGTATCCAATAGAAGGGGCGTCGTCCACTGATTTGCGATCTAACGCGCTTGGCTGGATTGGTGATCTGGTGATCCGCAGTCGTCTCTTTACATACTGGCAACGCTATCCTGTCTGTCAGGGCATGCTGGCCAATATACGTAACAGTTATCCAGTAGGGAACCCGTTAGTAGCGCTTAGTAAGATCAAAAGAGCTCGAGATCGCGCGCAGTATATATTCTCTTTGGTCAAACGCAGCAATAGTGAGTTGACGCAACTGTTTGATGACTTAAGCTATGACGATTACGAAAAGGTGATGCAAAGTGCACGAATAACTGTAGGGACCGGACAAGAGTATTTGGCGTTTGGGACACCGTTTATAACTGCATTTCTTTCTAGTAATATATCTAAAGTTGTCGAACGTGTATTATCACGGAAAAATGACATAATAAACATGTTGCATTCCGAAGGATTTCATTGATGTATATTTTTTTCCAAGCGGTCATCACACGGAACAAATAGTATTTGCCACACGCTTTCGCTACGGTGCAAGTGAAACGTGACCATACACTGTTGGACTATATAGTGACTTTTTACCGGTAAAAGAAATGGAAACTATGACTATGATTTGGGTCGGCTTGGCAGTATTGACATTACTGATTATATCAGCATTTGTCTACTGGTTTCATTTCAAAACTAAAGACGATGCCCCACTAATAGACGGAATTAGAAATTCCGACCAATCGCTTAACATAAGGGTTTAATTATGCAGAAGTAGAAGAAAACTGTTTTATTTCATTTAAAATCATGGAAGTTGTGTTTGGTTCCAATAGCAAGGCTGTGGCGGATACAGTGTGTCGTATTATGAAAGATGAGTGTTTAGACGACATACTAGAACCTAGTCCGTTGGGACGTCTGTATATGAGCAGCATATCAGACTTGGAACACGAAAGAAGATCAATACCATTACTGGTATACATAGATTATTCATTAGAACGCCAGTCAAAGTATCTGAAAAAAGTTAAATCGAAACATTTAAATCCACGGAATGTTTTTTATATACTATACGGTTTCCCTAAGGCCAGTGATTGGCCAACTGCTTTAGAAGATGGACACGGGTACGTTTTAATCGGTGGAAATGAGGAATATGAAGCTTGGGTTGGGCGCGTCGTGGCTATCCTTGTAGGTGTTTTTATGCAGACTCGTGGTATCCAACTTGATATGCAAGGGATATTGAAAATGATAGATGTTGGAGTCTACGACGCTAAATTTATATTACAACAGCAATCGTGGTATTTTATTAACGTTGCAGTTATAGTCAAAGCGCTGAAAAAAACAGCCGCATCTCTACCTGATAGCAATCCAAATGATATTGAAGTGGTATCTTGCAAAAGTTGTTGATTTTTTTGAAGTGGCATCTTGCAAAAGTTGTTGATTTTTTAAGCTGGCTGCGGCCAGAGCCCTCCCCCCCCCTTCGTCTCCCCTCCACCGCGAACAGCTGAACACGTGCGCGGGACACCTGCGGACAGCTAAACACGTGCGGGACACCTGCGGACAGCTAAACACATGCGCAGGACACCTGCACTGAACACCTGACACCTGTTCACACAGATTCTCAACCCCCCTTCGTATTCATTCCCCTATAACAGCCTCCATCACTGCGACATGGCTCCTTGCAGAAAGACCACATCACAGGCTATTGATCTCATAGAGATTGTAAAAGTGAATCCGACCACGACGAGTGACCAGAAGACAAGTTTTCTATACAAAGAGTTATGGACATGTGAAGATGTTAGTATTCCGTTAATCTCCGATCTAGAGTGGAGTCTGTACGATGCCGCCAACGTCTGCTATACCACCACCTTTTATGCCAAAACATCTAAGCTACACGTACAGCCGTTACAGAAGAACTGGTGCGGTAAGCGATTGTTGCGGGACACTTATGAATTCCAACCAATGACTGTGTACTATTCGACAGACAACTGCGGACGAATAAGTTTTAATACTGTATATACCTCGTCTGCCAATGCGTTGATTTCAAGACTCTCACTCATTGTGGAAACTAATACTGACACCAATATTCAACAAGCCTTTGTCAATATGAATTTGTTCGAAAAAAAGTTTGGTTGTAAAGGCGCAAAGTTTCAGCTAAAAGTTTCAGTCACGACACCTTACCCGTACCCGACTCCAACTATCAAGAACTATTGGAGGAGAAGAGAGGAGCGTTTGCATACGTGGACCATGAGTGGAATGTGTGACAATGAACACCTCACACTCAGCCATCGATTGATAGTGCATACCACTGGACGAGGCAAGACACGTGTTGACGTCGAGTGCGACTACAATGAAGAATCTTCACCGTACCGATTTGTGTACGAATCGGATGTCATATTCCAATGGTTGAAGAATCAGTTAGATGAATCACCAACACCAACTGTCGCCGTTAACTGTGATGGTGAAGAATACGTCCGCCCTACATTGTGCAAACCAAATTTGAACAAACTTGCCTTGCAACAATTTGCTGTGCAGTTGACCAATTTTAAGTTGTATAGATTGTAAATAAAAAATATATTTTTCAATCCTCCATGTTTTTATTTTTACACCCTTGTGCTATTGGAACATCGTATTTACTAGTTGTTGGTTTAAATTCATATGTCAGAGCCAAGCCTGATAAATCATAGTAAACTCGCAAATAGAGTAGACCTCTTGGTTTTATGATAGCGCTGCTATCATTGGTCGGTATATTGAGTACCATTATATGTTCGCTGGTACGATACTTTGTAATAAGAGTGGGAGGTTCATCGGGTGCCCGTTGTAAAATAGCCCAGTGCTCAAACTGATGCGCATCCCTATTGTAGTGGCAAAGGTAAAAGTGATGATCATCGTGAGCGTACGCTGTATGAACAGTCATTAAATCGGCCATTTCGGCAGTAATGAATAGACGGTCGCATCTTGGCAGCTTGTTATCGCTCTTTTTTTTTAATACATCAATCACCGTGTCTGTAAGTATATCGTAACAGAAAGATACAGGAAATCTAAATTCGTAGGGAGGTGTTGTTACGCCCGGTGTGTCCCATTTTCTGAAAACTACACCCACTATTGGAGCGAATAGGTCACCCGAATTCATATAAGTTTGTAATCCTTTTTTCCAACACCAGTCATTAGGTGACACCAATATTCTGCTGTTCCTTTCTTCGAAGCTTACCAGTTGTAGTCGCTTTATACGTTGTCTAAAGTTAAGGTGTGTCAAGCAATCTCTGCCAATACGTAGCAGATCCACCACGTATAGTATATATGATGTACGATCGTCCCAGTATCTCCAGGAACGAGATCTGGAATGCGGATCGGTCGGACATAAGACCACGGTTAAGGTCAAACTTTGTTCTGGAGGCGTTGTTAATTTTATCGTGTATCCCAGATTCTGGATTAGTTCACCATGTCTATTGTAACAGCGACACGCACCGTTTGTGTCAAAGTGTGCGATTAAGAAAATGCCTTGATACATTGGCTGCGTAGCGTACTCTTTGTGTGGTAGATGTGATACTGACTCCAGTCTAACGCATCTAGGGAGTATGATTGTGCGGAAATTATCGGGATCCGAGGGAGGTGGTTCTATACAACATAAAGTATGAGTGTATTGCATATATTCTTGTACGATACTAGTGGTGTTAACGTAAACATTTAACGCTGCAGCTCTATTACGATTTATTTGTAGATTATCGTGAAAAAGTAGATGCCGTACCTGTTGCAATAGCTTTTTATAGAAATCCGTGCCAATGTTGTGTATAAGTAGTCGATCGTAGACACATAATTTTTTAAAGTGATTAGACTCACTCATTGCGTATAACAGTTCTATCATTGTGGATCCTTTATCATTTTCTTCTTCATTGCGTCTTCCCGGTGTGAAAAGCTTATTCTGTTGGGATACATATTTTCTTACACGTTCTGTACGCAACACTGGCGAGTGTGTCAATCGTATGCGCATACTTCTCTGTGGTAAAACCGGAATGAGCTCGTTTCGTATTCCAATTAACTCGCGCTTCAGTTCGAATCTGGTATTTTCTAACATATATAGAAACGCTGCGAATTCGATGGGCTCAAATGTGCGTGCGAATTCAAAAAGTTTCGCTCGCGATGGCTCGTAATTATGGAAAAAGTACAACACATCCAAAGATCGTAAATGACGCACCATTTTTATCCAAAGTGTAGCACCATTTTTATCCAAAGTGTAGCGCCTACCTCCCGAGTTCCGACTCCTTTATGCCAACCTATCAACCCAGGAGATATAATGGGGAAATTAATTGAGACATATCATTTCTTTTCGAAACTTTGGGACGTGCAAACGAACCTGTGAGTCACACGATACGTAGTATTTTGTGATCCAACAGTATATTGAGTGCTTCCAATATAGTGAACGTTTTAGTTTTACTAGATATATTGTATGGTATAGACACTGGAACGATGTCGCCCGACAAATAAAATGATTCAAGCGTATCGCGTGATACGCTAAGACACTTTTCACTCATAGTCCCGTCAGAGTTTAGCTGTACGGCCGGACATTTATTGTTGGCACATTTTGATACACCTTCTTCATTTAATATATATGTCCGATTACCAAAACACCATATAAGCCAATGGAACGGTTCTATTAGGATCAGTCTGTCACAATGCCTCTTATTGCTGGCCCTGTCATACACGTTAATATTCGTCAACGTATAGTCGGACTTTCTATAGGCTTCTTGTATAGCTGCGACAATTGTAATAGAACGCAAACGATATGCGTACGTCAAAGTGATTAATAAAAAGAACAGGCCGACATAAATCCAAAGGTACGCCATCACAAAGGGTTAAGTAGAGCATCACTATATGATGACTGAAAACAGTAGGTTGGATCTTCTATCGCAGTTGCTATTGCAATTGAACAACCCGGCAACCAGGCATGATCTCCTTTCACGAATCAGTCAAATCGATGCAAGTTTAACTTTACCGAACCGACCTTTACCTAACGATACCTGCCAAGAGACAATTGCAGCCGAAGAACGTTTCACAAGACAGTTAATGCTACTTCCAATTGACATCGACACGTTTACGAACCAAGAGGATCAGCTCGTTTTACATTCACGTGCATTGGGTAATCGATACTTTGTCTTACCGACGAATGCACGTATCAATGTTTCTGAACATCTCAAACCACATTTTGATAAAGTTGGACACACATTTACATTGGTTATGGGTCGCAGTTGGCGAGTGCCTTTAGCCATCGACATTGACTGCATGTGCCGGATACGTGGGCAGTCTTTCGGATCAGATCACATCACGTCTCAGTTTATCAAAGAGATTTGCGCCAGACTGAAGGAGATGGGTTTCGCTAAAGTTAGCGTATGGCAACGGGAAACCTGTGGTGTTCACATTTATAGCTCCGATGAAGGCAAATGCGTCTCTCTACCAACGTTAGTTGATGTTGTGCAACAGTTGAGTTCGCATTATCACAACAGAGAGGTAAAGTTTGAAATCCCAAACCATATGCCGTTACCATATTCGGCCAAAGTCTCGAAGATGTGTTACCTACCCCATGGTGCGTTTATAAATTTCAGTATACAGATCAAAAGTAACAGAGAACAGCCATTTATCGAACAATATGAACTAAGCAGAGAAAATTGTGGTGACGGAAGTAAGATACAAGTGACAACAGTTGCAGGAGATAATTTTTATTTAAACCGTAAAACAAGAGCGGTTGTGGCACAATCTATGCCAAAGTTTCCGTTACCGTTCAGATCCTTACACAAAATCGATACCAATGACGGCTGGCAGTTTGTTTATGCATATCTAAAAAATTTTATGACCCAGTCTCAATTTGAAGCTGTCAACTGTATAGCGTCCACATTAAATGGACCCAACGAGAGTATTATAGCTGCCGTAAAAACATGTATGAAATGGTTCAATAAGACCTTTTCCGACAAAGATGACGACGACAACCACTCCCTGTTTGTAAGCAAGTCTTTGGAAGATCATATGCTGCAACATTATATCGTGGCTTTGCATAAATGTGTCATGGCCAAGTTGCAAGTTTCGATGACGACAAAACTGTTCGATGAGTTTAAGTGCACTCTGAATTCCATGTATACAAACATTATACCCGAGAACAAGGTATTGGCCCGATTCCTTGAATATTATACGCGCGAAACTTATAACGCCTACAACGTAGAATGTGGATACATCATGTTCAACCATATGCGCTTTCGTGATAAATATGATATTAAGTCAAACATGAGCACGATTGATACAATAAACATGGTACTTTGTCGGGAATTGTGCAAAGAGAAACCGGAAGATTATCAGTTGGAATTTCGCGAGAAAGGATCACCCAGAGATGCATTAATAAGCCGATTCGTGAAAGCATATATACCGGTGTTGATTGAATTTCGCATACTTATGTACGGGGATGGATTATGGTTTTACTTGGATCGAAATTGTTTTTATCGCAATAGTAAAAATGTAAACAACATAACATTACCGGCTATGACAGCTTGGCTGGGTCCTGATGATAAGGTAGCGAAAATTGTGCACAATTCAATTGCAGCAGTTGCTGGAGACTTCACAATAGCGGACGCGGATCTTTTTACACACAATAACGATTTCCTTATAGCTACAGAGGTTGGCGTTTTCAACAGCATCACCGGATTGTATATGACTAACACAAGGTTTTTGAGATATTACCGTTACCGAAGAACGGCTGTTTGGCCTCAACATAGCGAATCATCATGCGATATAGCCATTTATCCGGATATAAATGAGAACGTATTAGATTATCAAACAAAAGTTACCAAATATGTGCATTTTCTACGTTATGACGTGCATAAGATGTTCCTACACTTTATATTCGCTCCAGCCATGTTCCAACTGACCAAAGTCGAGTTCGTAGTGGAGGAAAGAACCGAAGATTTCATACATATACTGGGTGAATTTGTGCCAAAAATTATACCGGACGCATTTTTTATTGCAGAATGCTTCGCGATAGATGAACGTATGATTTACACTATGCTTTACATTCACAACACGTTTCCAAAAAAGTTTCTTGTCTTTTTAAATTATGAGAAATTGCTTCAACTGGTTTTTGGCCAACATTGCAATTTGGAAACAACTGCTGATGACTTAGAACTCGCTAGCAGCTATTGGAAAGATTGGTACACCACAGATTTAGAACCGCATTTTATTTACGATAGCTCAGCGGAATCGTACATGGACCGAGTGCGTAGCATAAGAGGTTTAAATGTCAACGCAAACGATGAAGACGATGAGACGTTGTTCACAATTTTAATGCTAGCGGTTGTTTTGTTGAAGCGTAGCGACCTTAAAGCGTTCGTACATGCGTTCGGTTACTCTGACTGTAGATTGGAGCTAAAAAAGGAAATGCCTGAAGCGTATGCTAAGGACTTTAACTATTTGGTCAACTCTTCAGCGTTTGAATTGAATTTGAATCGTGCCAAAAGGATTTTGTTTTCGAAAGAAGAACTGCAAGACCCTTTTACCGACGCACTTGTGAATTCCATATTCAGTGTCTGCATGTCGACTTATTTTAACCAAGAACGCGTCAATGACGCATTTAATATTTTATCGGCTTTGTATGTGATGCATAACCAACATAAAAAGCTGTTTGTGATATATGGAGAACAACACACAGGCAAGTCTGCGTTTGTTGAGTACATCAAAGTTATAGCGTCTCCACAATGTTGCGCGCAGCCGGATTTAAAAGAGCATATACGTTCGGGCATGGGTGGGGCCAATAATGTTGTTATTTTAAATGAAATGAAAGATCTAGACTTTGATATCGTAAAAATGATTACCGGTAACGATTCAGCATCCATACGTAAATTCCACACTCAAGACTTTATGCGCCACGACAAGCAGGCGTTGATATATGCATGTACCAACGTAATACCAATCAACAGGTCACGCGATCGTTATGTGACAGACACAGACATTGCGAGCATTGACCGTTTCCATGCAGTCAAATTTGTCGGAGCTCATGTTACGAACAATGTTCATTTCAGTTCTCTGTACCATATGATGCTTGACAAAATGAT
Organism: Neoaliturus tenellus; assembly: GCA_030545055.2. Classification (NCBI taxonomy): domain Eukaryota; kingdom Metazoa; phylum Arthropoda; class Insecta; order Hemiptera; family Cicadellidae; genus Neoaliturus; species Neoaliturus tenellus. Next base: position 127,001,172 of record CM061536.1, read on the forward strand.
GTACAAATCGCATTCGTCTGTCACTAATGTGGGCGCAAACTGTTTGAACTGGTTAGCGTTTGTGAATTATTTTGAATACAGAGATAAGGTGACGTTTCACACCCCATTGGAAATTAACAGCAAAGATAGCACCACGTATCGAGATAGAATACGCTACAAGAACAATAAGCTGCACAACTTTTTGTTTTACTGCGGTTTACGTTCCGCAAAACAGTTCAACATCTCTTTTGAAAATTTTAAGTTCATAGTGGAACGGCATATTACGCAAGAAAACCAACAACAACAAGCAGAACTGCAACAAGACGATGAAGAATCATCAACATTTCTACCAGTCACCACTTCTGGTGCTGCGCAGAAACGCCGCCGTCAGAATAAGGTTGGTGTGCCAAAACGAATTAAAGGCGACAGTGCTTATATAAACAGCATGGTTGAATTTGAACGGCGCTTCTTGGAGGACTCGGGCATAGATCTAAAACTTAAGCCGAACACTATACGCAATTACCACTGCGCTGAAGTCATAGACCATATAAAAGAAAACATGTCCGTGTTATGTAAGGAAGGTGGTGAAATAAGTATGCCGGATATTGAGAAGCAGCTCTGCGTGTATAAAGACAGGAATATTAAGACCAATGCTTCCGATTATTTTCAGCGACTAAATTACAAATATTATTCTAACGAGTTAAGAACGTTTCAAGGCATTGTTTTCAAATACGAACCCATTCTGTTCAATCACTTTTTGAACGTGCCAGCGTCTCAGAATATAACAAATATCGAAGGACACCTGCTGACGGACCACAGTATACCGGAGATTCGAATCATGGATAAAGAGCTATTAGAAAATGCCAACATGCAAGATATTGTTATATGAAATGTAATAAATGATAATGTAATAAATTATGCGTTTTGTTACTCCTGAGTCCCAAGAGGTCCGTCAACCGGGTATTAAAAAAAGAAACACAATTAAAACATAAGGTTTATATTTGTATAAAATACATGTTCCGAAAAAAGGCACATGGGTTTCAGGAGGTTGCATTTGAAGAATACATGCCTTTTGCAAGACGTTTGAAGAATGCATACTTTTTGCAAGGAGTATACATAATTTATACCAAAAATATTCAAACCAATCGATAATGTCCTCGATTGGACGCTAACGAACGATATTGCTACATAAACGAATCTGCGATTTGGAGAAGAAACCATGAATGTAATAAAAAAGGCACAAAGGTCTCAGTAGGTAAATTTTTTTAGCACTTTTCATATTTTCCAAGAGTGGAAATTTCTTAGCACCATGGTTGGGGGTTTAATACACGCTGTTCGACTGGCTTATCGTTGTCGTATGAGATAGCTTGTAGGATTAGGAACGAGGCCATATAATCTTCCGATTCGGAAGAATGTACGAAAACGTTTGTTAAATCTTCTAATTGGAACTCGAAAACTTCGTCACTACCATACTGTCTCTTCATGAGTTGTACGTTGCCAAATTTAACTTTAGATGTTTTATGTCTTCTGTCATAAGTGACTTCTGGATCAAAACCTTGCAACAGAATCTGATGCAAGACCGGCACATCTTTAAACAAATGTACCGAATCGTGTATATAATCATACAAAGAGAGTATTGCGGCTTTATCACTTAACCACGAGTTAAAGAAAAACGATCTACTGATAGTGTTTAACATTAAATATTCGATGGTTCTTTTAATGCATTCGCAGCGAAACTTACCCGGAAACTTAGACGTAACGGTCGATGCGAAATTCTGAATTTGTACCTTATCGACTACCCTATTAATTCCACCCTCAGCATAGTCCTGATCAGGATTGTCAATTCTCAAAAAGAGAGGCAAATTGAGAGGTTCTAATGCGTGAGCTACCACTTGAGTGCTTACGATTCCGTTGGCAGACTTAAAAAAGACACGTTTGTGATAAATTCCAAACATTTGCGCGTGATTGTTGCAAATGTATGGCACCACCTGATCTCTGCACGTGCTAGCCTCATGGAACACGCATCGCTCAGTGCGTATACCGTCAGGTACACAATCGAGTGCTCCAAGATATCTATTTCTAAACATGTTTCAGTAGAGTGGTGGAGGGGATGGTCTATATTTACGGGGTAAATAGAAAAGGAGAGCATTTAGCGTCTCCGAAGCGTGCAAAATGGGTATAAAGAAAGGAGTGGATTCGTTACGCAGGGTGTTCTCAACTGGTTTATATAACAACAAACAACTAACTGTTAACGATGTGCGCGTGTATGTGGATGGTGACAACCTGTTGTATAAGGGTTTTGTACCTTCGGCGAGACTTAGGACAGATGCAGAACGGAGCATAGCGTGTCATGGTGTAGGGTTCTTAAATAATGTGATAACTACACTAGCACAAACTTTGGGTGTATCAACACCATTGGCTAGACGTGTCACGGTGGTATTTGACGCTGACCATCGGGTCGCCAACAAAGAGTGGCGAATCGATCATAACCAGCTAGACCGAGAACGATTGCGTTCGGCTTACCGTAAGTTATGCGAAAGTCAAGGGTATAACATAAAGGTACTACAAGAAGGTGAAGCTGAATTGCAGATGTACCTGCAACGGGATCGTTCTGTGCGCCTTAATGTGTTTATGAGTTGTGATTCCGACCTGTTTTCCATTTGTTATGGACATCGCCCAACCATCGTGGGTGCTAGTGATTTATTCAACAGACAAGTTCACACCGAGCCTATGTCGTTTCATGATTTGAACAGAGCTTCTTCCTGCCGCTTCATAATTCAAGACAACAATTTTTGTTATACAGACGATATATGCGATTACGTAAGAGATTCTTGCCTAGTGTTGCAAAATGCAAGCAATACCAAACATTACATGTTTGGTATGGATTATTGTGCAGATTATCTGGGGTATACAAATACCGCATTTCAAACATTTGCCGCACTCTGTGGTACCGATTTTACTGAAGCCATGTTTACACAAACGATTGCACGCGAAGTGTTGTTTTCAACAGAAGATCAGAAGGAATTTATCAACAACCAAGGGGATGACATTGTTAAATTAACTGCGGCAATGATTTTAGTGGCTATTCGAAATGGAGCGACATTGCCTAGGTCTGGTATTTGCAATGTGCATACAGTGGTGGATTGTCCGGCTGATCTTTATCGTATTCTGACTGACAACACAGAACAGTACTTGAAATATATTCGTACAGGTGTCATGGACGGCCGAACTATGAAGCGCATTAACATGAATGAAGCTTTACGCACTATCATTGCTGATATATACCGACACGCTAGAGGAAATAATATCGCTACGACGGCTGCTACTAAATATTTTGATCAAGATGACAAAAAGGTGGTCAAGTGGGCAAAAAAACAGAGATTCTTAAAGAATCTGAATATGACGCCGCCAGCATCAAGAACAACAGTGAGATGCCAACATAGCCCGGTTCCACCAGCAGAAGCTTCGGTGGGAGATAAATACGACTTGGATTTGAACTTTTTGACTCCAGAACAGATCTTGGAATTGGAGCGGGCAACCACGAATATAGATTTAAACACACTCTACTGGTCAACCGAATTGGAATCTTTGTAAAAGGTAAATAAAAATATTTTTCATTTGAGTTTGTTTATTCGTTCAGTTCCAAACAAATTATCTGTACCACTAACTTAGAGGTGACACAATTCCATAGGTATGCTCACATCCGAATTGTCTAGATTGCAACAGTGTTTGTTTAAACTTATAGTATTCCACTTCTTGCTGTACTAGTTGTGGTAAAACTTCAATGTTTAAAGGTATTTCATTCTTCACTAAAGTGGCCACAATAGTATCCGTAAAATTTTCTGCTTCATTAAACAATATTACGACGTAATCAACAATTGTTTGTAACGTGATATGTATGTCCAAAAAAGCCTTTGATGGCATCCGATTTGGAGGTAGTTTGAAAAATTCCTTTTCAAACAGTTTGTAAAAGAGCAGAATGTCCGTTTCTGTATTTTTCAGTAGAAAATCCAATAACATCATCAACCTTGAACCAGGTTTGCTCAATCCATGTATTAATTTCCGTTCCAACTGATGAAGTCTTGCATGGTATGAATCTTTTGGCTCATGAATAATACCGTATCCGGACAATTTTCCACCTACACAACAGTAACATATGGCAGATTCCTTTTTTGTGCAGCAGTCGAACTCGAGAGCAATCCAATTAACGTATCTTGACAAATGGTTGCAATACTCATTTAGCGTCTTGCATCGCGTAGCATCAGGAAAATCGAATGGAGGCACTTCGTGAAACTTGTAGCGTTGGTTTCTGTAGAAGCAGTCATACTTACTACCTGCGAACGGATATTTGAAATAATTAAAAATCAGCATGTTGGCGAGCATAGTGGCGCTTTCAAAACCAGTGTAGATGAGGCTGAACATTGTTGCTGTAATGAGTTTCCAAGCCTCAGGATAACTGGAATGATAATCTATGCTAATTTTAAATCTTTATATATGAGAACCTCCCCACTCATTTGTTCGTATAGTGGATGTTCTATTGGTGCACTGTCATCGTAACTATATACCATATCCAAAGTGGCAACATTCACCATGCCTGCAGCAAATTGTTCTGGGGGGCACGGAAGATATTTAGTTATATCTGTGATAGGTGAGTTCACATGAAAACACCGGTATGGTATGGTTCTCCTTCTTTTTTTACCATGTAGAGCCACATCGGTATAGGTGGTGGGAGTGCACGGACTGGACATTTTGCCAGCGTACATATTGGAGACTCGTGTTTTATCCTTATCGCCACAGTAACAATTAAAGTCACCGGTAGACAAATCTACGCGGAGTTCGACATCGGTGGGAGCGTCTTTTAAAAAAGATTTACAGTAGTTACGTATGGGTTGGAATCGATCATATGGATGTTGTATGTACCTATTATCGTTTTCGTCCACACCATCAAACCGACAGACAAATCTATATTCCCCATCATTAAGCGTCTCGTCTTCATCAGTAATCTTGGTAAGCTGAGGTTCATATGGACGGTTTTTCAATCGATCAAAGAGTACGTTACGTGGATGGTTTATCTGCCTGTTGTTGCATGCAATTATTTTATTGCCCGTTACACCACCTACAATGCGAGGGAATTTCGGTCTACATACGACTGAATTCATACTCATCAGTACGACGGTGGTGCGTGTATTGCATTCTGGTCGTTTACCAATCGTGCAATAAGCTCCAGGTCGTAACTTTTTTGCATTTTCGGTAATATACTCTTCGGTTCCATCGGCATTTATATAAAAAGCTTTTGCGGAATCATTTGCGCAAGCTCGCACACAATCAGAGTCTGAATGCAGTAGTGAAACGGAGAGAAATTTTGGATTACGATTACAGTCATTAGCGTCGGTAATCGATTTTTTGGTACTCAATAAATTGAGTCTTGGTATATTATTGACACCAGATCCATTTATAAGAGACTGTAAGGGGTTAGATTCGGGATTGATCAACAACTCAGCATTGCGGTTGATTTGTTTTTGCAGTTCGTTCGGATCATTTGAGACGTTAATTAAGAGACATATCATCACCGTCACAATGACAATAAACACAAACAATATAAAAACGCATCTGTACGATATCATTCTTATAAGACACTACCTACGATGTGTTCGCTTTGCGTACTCGAGGCTACGAAACCCTTTATGTGAGTCACGTTGATCTGTGTAGGGGATACTATGAACGAAATGTTCATACCAATGAATGACAGTGACTGCCAATCGCAAAGCGTGCAACAAACGTATACATTCAACTTCTTCGTCCACATAAGCTTTTTCTCTTTCCAAAGGTGTTGAAAAGCGTTCAAAGTATAAACCACTTTTGAAATAGAAGGCGTCTTGATCGTCTTCAAAAGACTGTGAGGAATCGCTATCTTCATCTTGTTGCATATTTACGCGCTTTAATCGTTTTTTACCCATTGAGTGTTGTGTTGGTTTTTTATCTTGCGTTTTCATAGCTTTGAGTATCGCTTGGAATGTATCCGGTCGTTCTGAGATTTTAATGGGTACTGGTTCTGGTTTATAAGGCGAATTGACGATCATGGCAATCATAGTCCAGGAAATGAAATGCGAACCGTAGCGACTCATTATTGGCTCAGGTAGTGGCAATCCAGTTCCGACTATAGATATCTGCTGTTGGTTGGTAATCTCCATCATCATATTGGTTAACATCGTTATATGCGTTTCGGTAAAATATAACTGTGCATCTTTGCGCATGTGTCTCTTTGCAAAATCGAAGACACTTTCCCATGACCTCACAGAATTACTCATTTTATATTAAAACCACTTTTCGATCTATCTTTTCATTCTTTTGAAAGTAGATCAGCATCGATCATGATCTCCATAATAGTTATTTTGTGCTTTTCAACACTGAAAATTTCAATTGCTTACGATACGTGCCCTCTAAATTGTAAGGGAATGAAAGGGGACCGTGGTGATGATGGTTTCACTATGGCTACTAAAGGTGACAAAGGGTCTATGGGAGATCAAGGTCAGAAAGGAGATAAAGGTGAAACTGGAATAAGTCTACAAGGACAGAAAGGGGATAAAGGTGAAACTGGAATAGGTCTACGAGGAGCACGAGGAGAACGAGGGCCCATGGGCTTACCAGGACCATACTGGTCACCAAAAGGTGAAAAAGGAGAAAGAGGCAAAGATGGGGAACGAGGCGACAAAGGAGAACCGGGTCTACCAGGATTACGAGGCGAAACAGGAGAATCAGGCCAACAAGGGTTTAAAGGAGAAGCTGGTTTGGTTGGATTACAAGGACCACCAGGCTATCCAGGACTAAACGGAGCCATAGGAAGCCAAGGTGTCAAAGGAGAAATTGGACCCCCAGGGCTACAAGGGCCTATTGGAATACAAGGGGTCAAGGGAGATGTCGGACCAACAGGACCACATGGACCCATTGGAAGAAAGGGTGACAAAGGAGAAGATACTGGAAGACAAGGGGTCAAGGGAGATGTCGGACCAACAGGACCACCTGGACCCATTGGAAGAAAGGGTGACAAAGGAGAAATCGGACCTCAAAATATAAAAATATTAGTACGCAATATTTTGGATGAGTTGGCAACTAATACAGAAGCGGTCCATGAGCTGCAATCGATTTTAAACAATTGTCCTGGGCAAGACAAGGTGCAAAAGGTCGACAAAATTGAAAATTTTATAAATAAAATATGCGATGTAGACACAATGTGTTATATGACATATATTTTCGTTTGCGAACGTTGGTGTTGTATTATTTCTATCGGAGGTTTTCTGTGTTTGATTATTTGGCATTTAAGACATAGAAACAGTAAAAAAGATTTAAAAAAAAATAAAGATAAAGCAAAAAACAAAAATAAAACGTTTGACGGAAACTTTTACCAGGGGTTTAACTTTGAATCGCCTTTAGTTGAATCATCTTCGATGTCAACTTTTACTCAATAGCTCGCATGTGGCTTTTTTTAAATTGCAGAATATGCAAAAAGGAAAATCGAGTGAAGCCCAAAGGTATAAACAGGAATCACTCAGTGCGAAAAAACATTCTTGTAAAAGCGCCCCCTCTCGTCTGGATACGTGGGATGGATAAGTTGGAAGTAGTTTTTGAATTAATTCATCGTTATGTTTCTTCACACTGGCATTGTATTATCGCTCTCGTAGCTTCCCTGTGCTTGTTTTTCTACGATAGACGATATAGAAAACGTGTAAAAGTTCCAAGAAGAGATATAACGGTCACTGAAAACACTTATGAAATGGAAGAAAACCACTTGTATGATAAACTTGATTTCGAAACGCTTTAAAAAAACTGCTTAGTTGGACTAAAATAGCGTACTTCTGTCAAATATGATACGAATATTAATTTTCTTAGCGTTATCAATGTGTTTTGCTTATGATTATAGTCTCGTTGAACCGAAATGTCCACAAGCGTGCCGTTTAGCTCAAGATATTAAATATAATATGGAACCGGTTTGTCAATACAATTGTCGTGTGGCTGGAGTAAAAGGGGATAAGGGTGATATGGGGCTTACTGGTCCAAAAGGGGCCCGCGGTGAAAAAGGGGATTCTGGTGAAACGGAGTACGATAGTCTGAGATTTCCCGAAGGCCCACAAGGGGATAAGGGTGACAAAGGGTCTAGTGGTTATAGGGGATTCCCAGGTGATAAAGGGGATAAGGGCGATAAGGGGTTTGGTGGTCCGAGAGGACCCCAAGGCGAAAGAGGGGATAAGGGTAATATTGGATCAATTGGCCCAAGAGGATCTAAAGGCGAAGTTGGGGACCGAGGTGCACCAGGATCACAAGGAGAGCCAGGAGTTGCCATATGTTTTCCGGAGATATGCAAGGAAGGGGAAGCGTTTGAAGAAGGGGAATGTAACAAGAAGGGATTTTCTAGCAACAGCAGAGATGTTAAAAAGGTATTAGTACGCCTTATGATGGAAGAGCTCATCACTAACAATAACACAATCTTAGAATTAAGAGCCATTTTGAAAATGAATACGACTGGTGTAGGCGTAGTCGATTCGCAAAAAACGATAACCAATATTGAAATCCATGATACTCTTGACATAATTGGAACTTTTATAAATATCTATTGGTATTATATTATTCTCATCGGAGCATTCCTCGGTTTGGCCGGTTTGGTCGTTCGGTATAAACAACAAAGAAGTTATGAAGTCCAAGAGGCTTATGAAAAAGACGAACAGATCATTGACCTGGATAGTGAAGAATTTAATAAGCAACTCAAGTTTACATCACCTCTAACGGATTAATAAATGCTAACGTGATATTGAAAGTTATGATTTACAATTGTATGCAAAAGAGTTTACTGTTAATCATAAAATTACTTAGTTGGACTAAAATAGCTTAATTCTGTCAAATATGATACAGCTATTAATTTTACTAGCGGCACCGATGTGTTTTGCTGATTTTAGCGTCGTTGAACCATACTGTCCATATGCCTGCCATGTGGGTGACGGTATTGAATATATTATGGAAGAGCAATGTCCGTTCACCTGTCGTGTAACTGGCAAAAAGGGGGACAAGGGCGACAGGGGCATTATGGGTCCATTTGGATACACTGGTGATAAGGGGAACGATGGTCCGAGAGGACCCCAAGGCGAAAGAGGGGATAAGGGTGATATTGGACCAAGTGGCCCGAGAGGATCTAAAGGCGAAGTTGGGGATCGAGGTGCACCAGGACCACAAGGAGAGCCAGGAGTTGCTATATGTTTTCCGGAGATATGCAAGGAAGGGGAAGCGTTCGAGGAAGGAGAATGTGACAAGAAAGGATTTTCCAGCAATAGCAGAGATATTAAAAAGGTATTAGTACGCCTTATGATGGAAGAGCTTATTACTAACAATAAAAAGATATTAGTACGCCTTATGATGGAAGAGCTTATCACCAACAATAACACAATCATTAAATTAAGATCCATTTTGAAAATGAATACGACTAGTGTAGGCGTAATCGATTCTCAAGAAACGATAACCAACGTTGGAATCCATAGCACCCTCAACATGATTGGGACTTTTGTAGATATATATTGGTATTATATTATTCTCATCGGAGCGTTTGTCGGTTTAATTGTGCAGCGTAAACAACGAAGAAGCAATAAGAGCCAGGCCGATGAAAAAGACGAACAAATGATTGAAGTGGGCAGTGGCGCGTTTAGAGAACAACTTACATTTACATCACCTCCAAAGGATTAATTGATTGATCAAAATTTTACTTCTTAATTACACCACCTCTAAAGGATTAATTGATTTATTTATTTTTTACCGATTTTCACCGAGCGACACGGTCATTGTGTTTGACCAACGTTACACGACGAAGAGGTGCAACAGCTCCAACACTTCGGGTGTGCAGAGCGATGCGAAAGTCTCCAAAACCCCCCGCCAATTTTCCAACTGCCAAGATTTTCACCAGGATGGTTATATAGCCATAGCCGCTCATAGCATCATTCCACCTCAAGGCGCCATCATGGCAACTGCATCGACTGCTTCTCCACAAGTGACTTTATTGTCGTTTGTTCAAAGATTACTTGACGAGCAAATTGATTTTGATGATGCGCTATTACAGGCTGAATCAAATGGCCATTCGTTGGCATTCTCTCGAGAAGCGTTGCGGCACTTTTTATGTACTCACAAACGTATGATATCAAATGACGATTTCGCTAGGACGCCAGAAAAACCCCAAACACCATCTGCTACAAGATCTGCAGTTTGTAGGACAACAAGCGTTAGGAAAACCAAAAGCAACACACCGCTTGGACCGGGCGGATTGTTAGTTGAATACGTACGCGGACTAGATGCGTTTAAGATGGCACTGGGAAGAGCGGAGCAGGAAGACGTAGAAGCGCTGATGGCGATTGTGAATCGGGGTAAGACGCTTCCTCATAACACGTACGAGCTTGCCAACAAATTACGCCCCAATTTGAAGGATGTCGTTTACGAAGTGGATCGAATACAAAACAACCGCACGAACTCACATGTACGTCTACCGATCGGTAGTGGACCGTTTAAACGCACAGCGGTACTGTTAACAGGAAACGGGGCAATGTTGATGTATGACGGTATGCAGCTGCATATTCCTACACAAGCGCTGGAAAGCAAGTTTTCTTATTCTTCAATAAAGGCATTGAAAATGGACCCAAGGAAAGATTTTTACTTTCTGGACATACTATTGTGCGGTGGTGCCGCCAAATGTAAGTTAATTGATATTATTGATATGCACCACGGCGAGTATATCCTCGGGATAGATTATGTGAACCGACTCCGCCACTTAATGGATGCGTTCCCAAGTGTACCACCGATAGAATCCGCAGATAAGGTGGCGGCAATGGCGGCTAACTTGTTACACCCTTCTGACATAGGCGGCTATATCCAGAAACCGTTGAAAAATACTGATAATCCGGCGCCATCTTTTGTATTCTACAAACCCAACATAACCACCGTTGCGTTGGGGTTGCATGATAAGAATGTGTGTCTTGCATTTCGTGAAAGTGTTGGATCGCAAACATTAGTGGTTAAAATGCGACCGATAATCACGGGCCCGGCCACTTTTACTTTACTACATAACCCGTTGCGCGATAATGTCTCGAACGCAATTCGTGAAAGTGATGGTTCGATCACCATTTTCATGGACGGGGAGGACGAGGAGCGGTTCCAAGTGTATGAAGGGTTGGAAAACGTACAATTGTATAAAAAAGCGTTGGCTGTTGAATTTAATCCACCATCGACCAACAAGAACGGCAGTAACAACACTTATTCCCTGTCTCTTAGTGCGCATGATATTTCAAGCATCTCCGAATATAAAGCCATACAGCAGGTTCCAAAAGAGACGACTATGAGCAACGACGCTATGATCAAGACACTAGTGGGAGAGTTTACGTTGGACATAAATAAAGCCATCCCACTACTAGAGGGATTGAAGAAGGTGTTACCCAAAAGTTTTATCAAGTCATTTTATCAAGATATTGAAAAAGAGCATCGGGAAGTGCAAGATAATATCAAGAACCTTATGTGCGAAGATGAGGATGCCAAAGAACCACAGTCGAAAAAACCCAAATTGGAAAACCCACCTTAAATTATTTATGTATTTTTGTATACCTTTAAGTATTTTTTAAGCAATATAAAACTCTTTAATTGCAAAAATTCTCACTCCTTCACCTTTTGGACTCGTCTTAGTTTAATAAGATTTAAGTTTTACATAACAATTAAAGTATGTAAATTGTTAAATTTAAAACAAACTCTATGTTTCCTCATTTTAGTTAAAAAATTGCAATGTGTTTTGGTTTCTTATGAAATTGAATTAAAAAACAAATAAAAACCATTTACTACTATAGGTTATGAAAATAACGTGTTAAGAGGGAAAAATATTTAAAAGAATGTTCCCCCATACAGGGAGAAATTGTTCTGGATATGTTTTTTTTACAAGTGTTTAAAAAAATAACACATCTATAACCGGTTTTTAATATCAATTAAAAATTAGGTTAAATTAAAAAATATATTTACACTGTTTTAGGATAGACAAAGGGCAAACAAATGTACCATGTGAAATTTTATTTTTTATTTACAATTTCTTAGATAAGACAGAACCCAATATATTTTTAATCCTCCCCATCGGATTCTTGTTTGAAGTTTCCGTCTTGAATAGTAACTGCACCATCTTCTCTTTCTATCTGAGCTTTACGTTTTCGGTTTAATGCACCCGAAGCTTTAACATCAAACCGTTTGTAGAATCCATCAGCGTCCCTCTCGGAAACTGACAACTGCTTATTCTTCTCCATATTATGCACTTTTCTCGCCAGTTCAGCTTTAGTCATGCGTTGCAGTTTGATCTTTGTAGTTTGTATCAAGTCAAGTCGTTCGCTCCAAGGTAAATTGTCGTACGTTATACAACGCCTCTTACCGCCAAACTCGTTACTGCTACCACGTACATTGAACAATACGCCGCCAATGGTGGTGACATGATACATGGTGCCATTGTAAGTCTGTGTTGATTCTACCAACTTATCACTATAGTTTGGTTCGCCTTCATACACTTCTACAATATTATCACCATCACCATTTAATGTTATGATGTCTTTGATTTTATTCTTTGTCGCAGGTGATTTAGATGCTTTCCTCTTCTTTATTTCAATCTCATGGCAGTGCAACAAGGCCTCATCATTCTCAGTAGCACATTTGTCCAACGCTTGGTAAAGTAACGAAGTAGGCGCACGTTTGATGTCCTTTTTCGCCTTAAGCATAAACTCTGAGACTTTCCCTTCCGGTAGAGTGGCTCTGTAGTAGCTTTCTACCAGAGGTTCGTACGGTGCTAACAGCCTATATGGTTCGTCGGGATTGGCACGCCGAACCGCTGCAAACTCGTCATCTAGCTTGATTTTTTCATCCAAACTCACATGATGATGAATGCAATCCAAATAAAACGACCCGTCCAATTTACTTGCTAATTTTGCGTAACGCGAAGCATGTGTAAGATAAGACATTGTCACTAACATCTGCACAATGCTGTATATACTTGCACCGAGTTTGACCCGATCCTTGATGGAGTTGATGTTGGCAACCACATCCTCGTTGAGAATGGTGTTGATTATTCGGACTCGTTTTGGTGAAACCCTCAAAATTTGTTTATTTCCATCTTCAATATATTTCGCCCTTTTTATCTTACCGACACCGTTGGCGACTTTAGCTTGCTCTTCCTCAGTCAAAGGCTCTTCTGAATAAAGCGTAGCGATCATATCGCTCACCGTATCGGAACGTATAACCAGTTGAGCGAGTACAAAGTCACGCTGCAGTTGTTTCATTAGACTCTGTGGGAATACGTGAATAGCAACCGCCGCTCTAACGTATAACGAATTACAATCTAATATGACTTGCGGTAAGATTGCGCGAACTTCTGACTCCGTTAGTGTCTTTTGATGTTTCGTTGTAACCAAAGGCGCTTTGAGGCGTAAACATACCAACGTGACTAGAAAGGCTTTACGTGTTGTAGGTTCAGCAACGATGATTTCAGCCCATTGTTCCGACAGCGTAAGCGTTTTGAGACTTTCGTCATGATGACGCAAAATACGGTAAATCTCCTTCACGGTCGTCATTATATCCTATTCACTATATCCTCCACAAATAGAGCAGATTTTAGCTTACAAACAGTCACAGAGAGACTGATTTAATATCTGGTATTGGAACCTATATATACCGAACATGGCTGTAAACCTTCCTCCTAACCCGTATGAGTTATTGCATCAAAAGGTGATACGTGATACGATGACATTCAGTCAAGCACGCAGTGAGCGTAACAGAAATATACGCTCACGATCTAGACTACTGGCACCTGACGCGCCACAGGGGTTTCAGTTGAACGTGCTGCAAAGAATCTACCCCTTTGATTGCAACGTAGATCTGGTAGATATTGACGCTACGCTCTCGTTATCGTTACTCGGCACTACGGATATAAGCGATGCGACAGCGTACGCTGACAAGCTAGACATTATGTGCGTAAATGCGGCACGTCTGGCATACAGCGCTGAAGCAATGTCCTTGATGTCGGTACCCAATGCTCATGAGACAGCCGTGACGCGAGCACTCGATTTCTACGTCCGTTGTGATGTGTCGCGTCGACCACCGATCGACTCAAAAAGCTCGCACTCCAACGAAACTTTTTCCGACTTGTTACATCGCCTCAGAAGTTGTGGTTATGTAGAGTATATATTTGATCTAGCAAGTGCGGCTGGGCTCAGTGTGGATCTGGTGTACAAACCGAGCCTAATATATCGTTACACCAATCAGGACCGGCACAACGGACGAAATGGATGGCTCAGCGCACTCCGAACCACGCGTAGAGACTGTGAAGCAGGAGCAAAACTCGAGCGAGGAGATGGAATCAGTGAGTATGACGTCCTCACAGGCTACCTATGGTACGTGCAGGCGAGTCGAACGCCCAGATTCGCAGTCCCCTGTTGAGGTGATAAAAGAAGATTCTTCTTTGAATTTGTTCTTCTCACCATCGCCTGGACGAGTGGACATGGCCACGGCCACACACACACTACCTGGGCCAAATTTTACATTACCTAGTTCGTGCCAGTATCCAATACGTCGCACTTTCCCCGTGCTACCAGCATCCTCTCTGAAAGCTACGACTTGTAATAATCAACACGAGTACATTTTCTCTCGACATGAACAATGTAGGCGTGGAGACGAGGCTCCCTCGGCAGTATATGTTTGTAAAAACTGCAATTCAATAAAAACTGTGTAAAAAATAGAAACGAGCGTATATTTGAAATCATGCCCAGAACCACGACCGTTATTATGAGGCAAAAGAAAAAGATAAACGAAGTGTCCGATCAGCTGCAGAAACGTAAGCCACGATCTACACTGCAAAGCGCTCAAACATCCGTCTCGTTTGTCGAACCGACTAAAAGTGAGTCAGATCTGCTTAAAGGGGGTAAACATGGCGATTGTTACATGAACGTTTTAATGCATAAACACAAGTCAGGTATCATGATGTTAGCCATTCGCCCTGTTACCAATGAGCCCATTGCTGCTTGGCGCGATCAAAACCAAGTGATTTGCCCTGTAAAAAGCTCTTTCGCCCCTATTTCGCGTTTTAAAGAAATTGCTTTTAATAAATTGCGCGCAAAAATCGTGTACTCAAATACCATTGAACCACTTTTACCCCTACCCAATAATGTCAAATTGCAACCTTACGATGACGAAATGTGCATGTTAACCGCAATACGTACACTGCGCAGTTGTAAATGTGTACAAGAACCAAAGCAACCCACAATGTCATTAGCCGACTTGCAATTGCTAGATCCTAGCATCACACAAAAAGATTACGAAAAAATTTACATCAACTAATGCTTTTGAGTTTTTTTTTAGGCAATAACGCCAGCGCCCATTTGGGCATTGAGTCTCGATCATGTTCATTCCATTTGCAGTAGACTTCTTTCGGAACTTGTCTACCTAACACCAAATGACACAGTATCCATGCAGGCACACTATCCTTGTCCAAATCTCCGTCCAAAGCTTTCAAGAAAACAGTAGCCACTGTTTCTTTTTCTACTATACCGTCTGGCAATAAGATAAAATAGGCAATTGTGTCGCATATAAGTCTACGACGCCGTTGCTGTTCTAATTCTGTGATTGGAAAGTTGAGATCGGTTGACTGCCCTATATTTAGTTCACGCAACAAGAAATTTTCATCCTTCAAGGTGCTATAGATCTCCCGCATGTAATCGACGCATATTTCACCATTAAATACTTTTGAACGAATGCCGTACGCGGTGGTGTGTAAATATTTACAAATCGTAGCAATCACGCCGCTTAACGACGGAAGCGCATTGTTATCTCTTTCGTCCAGCTTAGCAACAAGCCTTCGCGCATTGGCAATCTTCATTTTTTGCCGCATTGGCAAGGTTCCAAAGGATTGCGGATCAAGATCGATGGTAAAGCGAGATACAGGATCGACAATAAGTGCAGCTTTCATTATCTCTTTTTTTCCACCATCATCATTTTTGTTTGTCAAACATTTTCTTATAAAGCAAACGCCGATGATGATCAACAACAAACTGACGCTAGAGCAGACTGCGGACCAAACTAATGTGCCTGTGTCGATTTCCATATCTATCGTGTTTGCCTATATTTACATTTTCTTATAAAGCAAACGCCGATGATGATCAACAACAAACTGACGCTAGAGCAGACTGCGGACCAAACTAATGTGCCTGTGTCGATTTCCATATCTATCGTGTTTGCCTATATTTACATTCATTCGTAGCGATGTCGCTGATTAGTGAAGACGGTTCGAGCATATTGCGCCGCTACGTACAGCACAAGTCTACGCTTAGCGACAAGATTATTGATTGTATAGTTCAAAATATAGAAATTTTGATCCAAGGACTGATTCTAACCCAAGATGAACGAGAACAAGAGGCTGAATTCAATTATTCTGAAGCTTTACGCAATGCTCGTGATTCGAATGAAATTATACAAGCCATGAAAGAACGCAGGCTATTGGCGTTGAATGTATACAAGTCAGTAAATGCAGTTCGCATGAGGAAAGTGACACGTCAATGGCTCCGCGTCTGTCGGATAGGTAATTTTCAATGCACACCCCAACACTATTCATGAATCAGCTGCTAGCTGGGGGGTATAAATTTTGAAAATCTGAGATTTCGACTCATTCAGCAGAGATGGATACAGATGAGAGGTTGTACTACGGATTATCAGTTTTGCTTGTTCCTGAAAATGCCAATGTAAACAAATCAGATTCGCTACTAAACACCGTGTCTCCTGTAGGGAAATGGACCAACGAAGACCAATATCTACCAGTTTTCAAAGAGTTGTGGAAACATGGAAATAAGGACAATGATGAAACATTTTTACTACCCACGCTATCTACTGTTGATCCGTTTCTCCATAGTCTGGGCTCGATGATCAATGAGGTAGAATATTCTACTAACATGTACGCACTGTCACCACTGAGTGTGGAACCGTCAAACAGCAATCTATGGAAAGGCGGTAAAAAGTATCTGCGCACTTACTACAGATTCGAACCATTTAATTTGTACAGATCGGATACGTGCTTAGCAGACTACCCTTTTGAAGGGTACACACACATTATTCCGGCCGAACTCGTGCTAAGATCGGACACTTCCTTGTTTGATGGTGCTAAAGGTCCAACTTTCACAGCAAAATTGAAACTGTTAAAGTGTCAATTTGGTTTCTCTGGCGCCAAGTATCGACTCAATGCCTCTATAGAAACTGATTATAGCCTCCCCAAAGACTATATACCCTTTGATTCCAATTCTGGATTCCGTGATATACGACATAGAATAATCACATCATGGTGGGTCGTTTTGCCAGAATTGAGTCCGCATCGTTACCGCATAGCAGTGCGTCATGGTTATAAAAATCAAAGTGCAGAGCTACTAAAACAACATCAACAGAGACAATTGCAGCCACGACCCACCACAATGGAAGAGTATAAGCAATTTCCTAAAACTGAAATTAATGTTGAATGTGAAGATCGTACTGTGGAACCGCAAATTTTCATTTGCGCTACAGATAGAATTTATCATTACATCAAGAAACAGCTGGAAGAATTACCTGTGCCTGAGATGTACTCTTTTTTACCCGTCCAACATTGGGTTGAATACAATAGAAAATGCGGTTCGCATGGTGTAATTGACCCGTGTCGCCAGTTCCAAGATCCTGTTATTTTATGCACCGAAGAGCAATCTTTATCGACAACTCATCAAGGAGAAGGTATGCGCCAATTTGTAAGCCGTCTTGTTGACAGGCGGCTCAACCCGCACACCACCGCCTTCGATAAGACTTTTAAGACTTTTGAACCTAACCTTGTTAAAATTGTACCACTTACTGCGCAATCGATCCAACAACCTTATGCAAAAGATGAGTATGCAGCAACTAGTGTTTGGGAATGACAATAAAACTCTGTTCTAATAAACATTATTGTGGAATAAAATATGATATATTACCTTTACTCAACTCTTCGATGCGCCTGGTAAACCAATACAAACAAGGGACTACAGCCGAATTTAATGGTTTGTTTACATGTTCCTGGTCATTGTGTTGGATTAGAGTTTGTTGTGGATTATTTAAAACGGCCCCCACAAGGCTCGGGTCAAGAGCTGGTGCTATTGCAGTTAATGGACTATTTACGATCGAGTTTTGACGACGATTCACGCGTTCATGTATATTATTTATCAGTTGCTCTAAGTATGACGGGTTTTCATGTGATTGATGTTGTGGGTCAACACTGTTAAAGAGTAATTCCCTGTCTGAATTGTTTATTTCAACGGTGGTCGGCATTGTCCGTTGTTGATGTGCCGAGTCGTGAGTGTTTATTGGTAATGGTGTTTCTGTATGCGATAGTTGGGTCGGTATGGTATTGTTATGCGATAGTTGGGTCGGTATGGTATTGTTTCTGGGTAATAGTATTTTTGGATGCAGTTCGTAGTAAATTAAAACATGTTGGGTAGGCGTTTGATTATGGTATCTAGACATTCCGTTTAGGATCGCCCCTTTTTCAAAATACCACCATTCACCACTGTAAAGTAATTCAAAATTTTCCCTTTTAACAGAGGCTGGCAAATCGTTAGCGTAATCTATAATGTCATATGAAACGTTAACTCGCCCACCAACCAATTGAGCTCGAGACAACATCTGATCACATCTTGGTCGGATCCTGTCAAATTTGATAACCGCGTCATTGTCTACAAACTTTTGGGTGGTTTCTGTACGTGCTATTATGACACTTGAAGTTGTGCGGTATAATGTAAAATGGTTTCTATAAGCTTGTTTTCGATTTGGCAACTTAGCTTTTGATTCGAATACTATAAAAAGAGAAGATGCATAATCTGGTGCTACAGGAACCATAACGTTTCTTGTAAATTCTCGTGTTGTAAATCCCACTTGATCGTTAATTTTTATGGTGCCAGCGGCTAAATTTGTTAATATACAACTCATGTTTATCACAAAAAGTGTTGCAGGGAGATTATGAAAAAACATAAACTATAGGTTTTCACTATTTACTTTTTTTATAGACATTTAATAGGACAATCATACTGTTGTACAAATTATGACTATAAGCATGTCCCGGGGTCTTCTTTTCGATGTACAACTCCTCTTCAGATTTTTTTATAACTTTTTCTGCAATATCACTGCTGTACTTGTTCGGTAATCCGTGGTTGTAGTCGGCATATTTCAAGAGTTTGTCAAGTGGGAGTTCTGGATGTTTTTTATGCAATTCAAAACAATCGGACACAAAATCGCGTATCCCAGCAATTGCTTTAACAATTTGGCCCATAGCTTTACTCGTTTTTTCATAGTCCGGATGATCTATGAACGAACCATTTAAAATACGGAACCCGTTTAGATTTGAAGGTTTCTTATCTTCGGTACCAATTAACTTTAACTGCATTTCCAAGAAACTGAAACAATGTGTGTTGTTTGAAAGTTCATTGACTTTAGCTACCATAGGCAACAACACTTCTGCGCCACGATCGCTGACGAGACCGGGTGCCGTTAGTAGCTGGGCATCATACCATTCACGACGTCTGGCGCTCATAATGACAGTGGTACCGTTTAAACTCTTTTTATCAATCAACAACATTTGGCGATCTGCCGAATCGGTTTGTGCATTCTTAGGGTCAAACGTTTTCATTGAAATGAAATTTTCATCATTCTCCGCCGTGCCAAATAGTGCTTTAATTTTTGTATTTTTTACTAGGCGACCTTGTTTACTGTCTTTGTTCTTGAACACGTCTTTGTTAATGTCACCGGTCTCAGAATTTCGTACATGTAAGGCCTTAGAATGTTGAACAGCTTGAAAGGCCTGAAATACGACATACACTTTTTTCACGTTGCCGGTGTTTGTAAAAAAATTAACTGTAAAGAGTCCCGTATCGTCGGCGTCATGTACGTATACGGACGGCAGGAACGATCCTTCTGTATCTTTGCAAGCAAACACTTTTGGAATCAACACAAACTTTGGCTGTTGTTCCTGAAACCTTGAGTCTGACCGTCTTTGAACCCCACCACTCTCCGCAACCTGGTAGCGGTAATCAAGTGGTCTGTTTTCAATAATGTAACCCGTGTTGATACGAACGCTACTGCGTGGAGAAATAGACTCACCGCTCAAATCGATCAACATACGTGGTGCAAAGAGTTTTCCATTTTTTACCTGAGACGGGAAAAATTTGACACGCTTACCAAAGTCTATGAGTTTTACGAAATGTACGACACATGAATTATCAATTTGCGGAACGGCAGACGCTAGACTTGAGTCAAACTCTTGAGCACGTCTAACAAGTTTCGGAACATCTTCAATCAAATCATGTTCTTTTTCAACTTGGGTAATGAATGGGGAATATGTTAAAACGCGCTCTTGAATCTCCTGGAGTGACGTTCCAGAACAAATAGGTCTAACACTTTTCAAATCCTCTTCGGTTGTAAAAAGATCATATATACGAGAGCGAGAGGTGTCGCCAAACGCCACTTGTTTCTTAGGCATGATGAAGTCTAATGACTTTTTCCCTCACTGTGGCCCTTTATTTATTGTTTCCAACCCCCACCAACACTTTCAGTGTATAAACAATCAACCCACCCACTTTACAGTTTCATATTGATTTCATTTTTATCGAACCGATGCATTGATCTTTTTACAATACTGTTACTGTTTGGGGAACCTAAAAGTGGGAAACTCTATATTGTCAAAGATGCACTCCAACATGCCATTTGCGTAATTAAAAGCGACTTTAGAGCTGTTCTTTTTTATTTGTGTCAAACTCCACTGTGCGAACGCGGCTGGGTACAATCGGCCATCGTATATAAAACCCTGACGACTAATTGACAGTCTGCCCGTCAATTTGGTTGCTGTATTGTCTTTTGGAAACAATGCCCAAAACGGAGGAGTCTGCGGTCCGTAATCTTTTTGCGTGTTTATAATCGATTTATAACTCAACCGTGTCTCTTTAGTTAATACATCGCTCTCTTTTTGTATCCCGTGAACGTAATGCGGCGCTTTCATCTCACCGGTGTGTATTGTATACCATTGATATAAGTTACGCGAGTCTATCAATTCTCGACCCATGGTAGGCACTCCTATCATTTCCACAAGGTTTGTTTTTGAATCTATATGGAAACCGAAAGGGGGGTATCGGCATGTGTACCGTTTAATCACGACGACCATGTCAGCATAGTCGTATGCAACGAAACTACCGTAAATATTTTTTTTCTTAGTGTCAAAATACGGCCACAAATTTAAATGTTTTGCATTCGGCCCTTCTAAATATATTCGAGCCCCCACAGCTATCGGTAGCTCTGGTCCATTCCCTGTCAGTTCCGGTAGTTGGACGTTTACAAAACCAGTCCATGGGAGTTCGTAACGCTCGTAGGCACGCATCTGACAAGGGGAGGCGCTGTCAACGTACATGTCGGATGGTTTTTCTGGTATAGTGCGTCCGTTAACATAATCGTTGATATAATTATATTCTTCGGGACAGTGAAAAAGCAGAGTATGCATGTTGAACGGGTGTCGTTTTAACATGGCTGATGAGTAGCGCATGTTATACACAGGGTTTTTCCACACGTTGTATTTTTCGTTTGGGGTGTGGCATTTGTTGTCGCCTGTTGATAAAAACTCCTTGGGCCAATGCGGTACGCGAAAAGCAAAGACCTCTTCTCCCCAGGAGAACTGGATTTCCAATTTGGCGTCACTCGAATCGCACATCTGTGTATGAGCCAAACCCTTTTGGCAACTGCGTCGTCCGTACACGTACGCAACGTGCCCGTCATCGTAAGTGTAGATGCGCTCTCTACAATCACCCACTCCACAACTGTACCGATCCATATCAGGATCGTAACGCAACCACGTGTCAGAACAGTCTACGACCGTAGACACGTTATGATGGCATTGCGCGTAACGAAATTCGTCGAGTTTCACGGTAGCATCCCCCTTCCCGACACAAGGTGTTTCAACGACACATGTACGGTTTTCCTCACTAAACACAAAACCAGGTAATGTGCATTTTTGAAGCCTGCTACGATTGTCTTTGCAAACGTAGTATTCGTAAGGTGTTAAAGGCGGATCGCTCGCGGCTATCGCATAGTGGTGGGCATAACCATCTGCGCGCAATCGACACACGTCGTACGGTTCACAGCGTAACGTGTCAGTGTTTAACAGCTGGTTTTCAGCGCACACTTCTAGATTATATCTACTGTCATTTAGACACTTAATGCTTAGCCTAGGGTGGTGTCCACTACTACTACCCATCCCTGGTGCATCGGCTAGTAGACGCTCTTCATTTAGAAGCCAATCAAACTGTTGTGCTGTTATTGGTTTCAAAACGCCCACATCGTCTTCTGAGCATAAGGGTTTTGCTAAACATCGCACACCTTCATAGCCTGGTGGGCACTTGAACGTCATATTATTTACACCTACGATACGAAACCCATCCGTCGTCTCAATAATATCACCGCGATGACCTGATCCATTTGGATCGTATAATTGGCCTTGGCTGTTTATGGGTAATTTGTCATGTGTTACTGTAGGCGCAGATGTAGTCTCTCTTTCATCCCTAACGTTAGTATACAAGCTGTTTGTTCTATCAAAATCCACACACAACCCCTTTGTCATCGGGTGGCGTTTCTTGTAGTTTTGAAACAGTTTAATTGGGTCATTTGTAACGTTAACGCTTCCAACCAAATGCCATACCAGACAAAGCACCACTACTAGGCATATTATAGTTATTGAAAACGCAAGACACATAGCGATTGGTCTACATTAAGCTTAGAAAAATCGCATACAAAAAATAACTGAAAAATACACAGGGATCTCAGGAGGATATAGTCACACAGTATGAATTGGCAAACACTAATAACCGATAACGATAATTTATTTCCCAGTTGCCAACGAACGCAACAAGGGAGGTCGTCTTCCAATAGCGTCATCACAGGAATCACCATAGACGCGCAATATTTGGATGTCGGTAAAGTGGGTAAAATTCTTCAAACCTATCAAGAAAAAGTGACACAAATTATTAAGGATGTGGATAAAATAATCATAGACACAGAGAATAAGTTTAAACATTTATTTGAAAAAGGTGAAATCGCCCCAGACGCTGCAACTTACAATTTGGTAAACAATACGTTGCGTGAGATCACCACTTCACGAAAACTGATCGGCGTATGGAAATCCGATTTTCTAGAAGAAGTTAATGAGGCGCGTGATGCCTTATATAACTACGAGGAAGCTGTGCTCGAGTTAAAACTCCTAAGCGAAGAAGAGAATAGGCTTAGAAACTCTCAAGTGGCTACCTTTTTCGGAGCCTCAATAGACAAGGCGGGGGGTGCTCGTAAGCATATAACGCAGGTGAAACAGGCATACCGTTTGAAGGCGAAGCTAGAAAAAATGCATAGGAATATGTTGAGCGCCTGCAGACGTTTGGATCTTAGGACAGAGACTCTTAAAGACGGGGTGTTAAGGTTTTCAGATAAAACCCGTGACCCTTTTGATTTGGTAACGTTCCTAAAAAAAGTATTTATTCTCATAAACCAACGCGATGACGAACCGTTAGCCAGTGTGCGCGATCAATTAACAAGCATTGTTCTAGGAACTGATCCTAATATCCTAATACGGCATGATACGAGTAGGATGCAGGTTCCGAGGGGTGATGCCACTTTTATTTCGAACTTTGCAAATAGAGAAGGGGGTTATGAAGACGAAGAAGAAAGTCATCCTAGGTACCAAGACACGAGTCGTAGCACACATCCTAGGTACCAAGACACGAGTCGTAGCACAGGCGGAAAAGGCAGTCGTACTAGAGACCAGGAAGAGAGTCATGATGTGAGCGTTCCAGATGAAATTATAAACCCACAAAGTCGTACCAACGCATCTCCTACAGAATCTGTATTCTTCAGACAATCTCGCCGTGCTAGAAACAATTTGATAAATATAAAAACTAAATTTAATATTGATGAATTTTTGACCACTCTACATAATAAAACAGGATATAGCGATTTGCCGGATCGCCAACAAATGTTTGAACTTTTATCTTCGGACGTTTCACCGCTTCTACGTTACATAAGTGTTCTTAGCACACTGAATTTGTCCCATTCACGCCCCCCTGTCGTCAAAGACTTTGTTGATAAATTGTACGAAAGCAAAGAGATAGATATTTGGGATCGAGACAGTTTGAAATTTATCATAGAAATACAACAACAAGAAGAATTGACATTTGAAGAGTACAATAGACTGGTAAAGATTATTAGTGCACCGTTTCCACATGCAAATACAACAAAACCGATGTCGATTTACGACCATGTTTTACAATATAAAAATAACTTAATAACGGGGAAGGCAATTGAATCGCTGAGTTCATACATATTTTCGCAGCCTCAAATACTAAAGATGAATTTACACACACGCCGGTTTGCAGAAATAACATGGGAAGAGTTTTTGAGCAATTTGTTAAGCGACGGAATTGTGGACAAAAATATTACCCTAATGCGTAATCATTTTACCATGGAACAAAGTATTAATAAAAATGCTGTATGGTATTTTGAAAATTTAAGAGAAAATGGTATGGATATGGATAATATTAAAATGCTTATAAATTTTTATTTCAAAACAAAAGTTTTGAATATTTCAAACATTCAAAATGTAATTGTAAAACAAAACCCCCCATTCAACACAGAGGATAATGCAACATTTAAAAAGAACCAAAATGTGCCCAATACCAACTGGAGTGGTCGAGTATTTCTTAACCTCGGCCCCACTGAAGAAGAACTCAATGATGATCAAATGTCACATGAAGAAGAACTCGGTGATGATCAAATGTCACATGAAGAAGAACTCGGTGATGATCAAATGTCACATGAAGAAAAACTCGGTGATGATCAAATGCCACATGATGATTTCATCTTCGATCCGCAAACAGGACATATCAATTACGATTTACTACCCAACGATGCAAACTCTAGTCCATTATTGGATAGTCCCATCTTTTCAAACCGACTGCATGAGATTCCGCCCAGTGACATGTCACCACCACCTAAACCGCAGCCTCGAACGTCTTTTAATCGCCCTTTTAGCCAACAACAAACCACCTCCCCGGATCTTTTGGGAGCATCAAAAAATATTGCATCAGCAGCGATTGGTAAAGGGGTGGAACTTTTAGTTCAAACCACACCCAGCTCATAACGTTCGCCCACCGCTTGGAATCGGATCGGTGTGACGTCAGCACAGTTGCACATAGGGCACCGGTCAAGTTGATTTCCGACGACTATATTACTATCCTGATTGCTGCTAGTTTTTACTTTATGATAGCATAGCACACAAAATGCGTGCATACATCGACCCATAAAAATCAAATCCTTTCCATAGCGTTGATTTAGGCAAATTGAACACTCTTGTGAAGTTTTCATTGCAATTTTAATGCAACGAAAAGGATCGTCGGTTAGTTCGTCATCCGACGTTGGTGAGGGTGCCTTCTTTACTTCCAATTCTGCGGCTGCATCGATCATGCAGTTGAATCTGCGTTTAGACAGAGCGATTATCTTACGATCCAACCAACTTAAATATTCGTTTATTTTATTTTGCTCCTTAACTAATTCATCTGCTAATCTCTTTGTTGAACTCTTGATTTCCATATAATATTTAGTATCCAAAGCTAGTTCGTTAAGTTTGATTCTGGATATAAGAGAATTTTTACTATTACCATCGAGCTTGATAGCGGTTTCTTGGTCAAGATTCCTGTTGCAAATTGCCAGTCGGTTGGTATTTAGATTGCGTAATTTCTTAATTTTTGCTTGATAATGGTGTGAAATTCGTTTTAAATTTGTATGCAGCTTTGAAAAGTTTTCCAGTTGATTATCAAAATCTCGCACATTCATTAAGGGGTCTTCTGAAGCTTGATTATTAGCGATGTCTGGTAGGGGTATATTCGACGTTTGATGTTGCATTTGACCAGTATTGATCCTCCTTATTCTCTGCAGACGAGGTACGTGTGGAGGGAATCTCCAATTTAACGGTAAAGGTGGAGGACGATCAACGGCAGAGTTATCACCACGATGATCTAATAAGGTATCATTATGCTCTTCATCATCACTTAAGTGTATTATGTTATCAGCATCGTGAAACTGTGGGTCGTCCATTCTCAACCCCCCCCCCTACTTCTACCGAATGTTTTCTTAAGTCCAGCGCTTAGAAATTTAAAGATACGAGGGGGTTCTTTGGGGGGTGGGTGGGGGGGTGAGGGTAATATAAGCAATTTGTATTTATATTTATTCATTGATTAAACGGCACATCATTTTCCGTTACAATGGGCCACGATTGGACGTCAACGAACGATATTGCTGCATAAACAAATCTGCGATTTGTAGAAGGAACGGCAAGTTTTATATTTGTATGAATCGCATGTACTAAAAAAGGCATTGGTTTGTTCGTCGGCCATGTTTCATGAATTGTACATCATTTTCTGTTACAACGAGCATTTCAGACGCAGATTGGCAATTGACTGCCCTTGCTATAGTGAATATTACACAACGCAAGAGAAAATGTTTGAAACCATTATAGAGAAGCGCAAGTCCTATATGGCGTGCCTATGCGTAAATGACCCGATACCAGGAGATTCTGTCAAGAGGGCGCGGCGTGCGAGAAACGCTACCGGAGACGGTCGGGTGTTACATTGTTGCGTCCCTGTAATGATTGGTTCATTTATAGACTACTGCATACGTGGTCATGACGCTGTGGTGGAGAACCGAGCTCTCTGGGGAGCGCTCATAGTCAAAGGTCTACCTCGTATCTACTCGTCCTTCTCTACATACGACGCACTCACCATGCACGTACGTGAAACTACAACAGGTAAAACAATCGAATGGTACACGTACGTGAATGGCAACGGTCTAGCCATCAGTTATGACAATAGTTGGTGTCTCGCAAACAACTATCCGTACCGCGTCACCTGGACTTATATGGGACGGACACACAGCAGCGATAGTGATGGAGACGGGTGGTTATCACTATTAGCCGAATCTCGACCATTTGGAAATTCCAACGAGGCCATGTTGAATATCGCTGGCATAGTGGAAAAGGATTATGTGCACATGTTTAACACTGTATTATCATGCCCGTACGATATGAACGATCTATCCAATCGTCAAATAGTCAATCCTGTATTTATAATGCTGCGCTTCATAGACAGAGTGCTGAATAAGAGGGGCGCGAGTGCCACAGTGTTGGCTCAAGCTTTTGAATCGGGTGCATTCTATGAGGCGTTGAGCAAAAAAAGTTCCTACGAAAGTGGAGGGGCTACAGGGTCGGCAAACGGAAGCGGGGGTGACTCTTCGTCGTGCGGAAAATTACGCTTCAGCTATCCACAAAACTACGACAACACGTTGCACGAGGGTCGTAGTAACAAAGCGTGCTATTTCTTGGGCAACGTAACAAGGGCTAGCAACGATGCGGTGCGTAACTCTCCAGCCTTAACTTTTCCAAAAGACGCTCATTTCTATTATTGTATGTTGAACACAAAAGATCTCAAATCAGTGGGTGAGCAGAACGTGCTGGCAGACTATACTTGTATGTCAGAGGCATCAGACAGGCAGCAACTGTTTCTGTTTCTACATGAACGTTTTTTAGGGAAGGGGTCAGCTAGGTTATGCATTGATGGATTTCTGACTAACCGTTACTGCGAGTGGGGATTAGAAGTGCTATGTGAAATCAAACATCGGTTCCCCAACGTCACAAGTAAATATTATGCAACTACAGACAATGGTCACATCGGGGCATATGTAATACTCTCAACACGTGACTCCATCCCACTCAAATTCCATGACACACATAATGTGTTCTTTTCACCAGCCGAAACTCAGCACTTTTCACTCAAGTACCCCGAAGCAGACATATTATCATTGTTGGCCAAACAGTTGGATCTTGTATGTTTGCGTAAGACGGCTCCGTCTAAAGCTACAGTGTCTATAAATAACATTAAGGGAAGCGTGGCTATGGCTACATCTCTGTTGCATATGCAGCTGATGCACAATTCGCTTGGAGTCACTTGTTATCTAAAGACCAACAAACAACTGGACCTTGTACCATACGCCATGTTGAGCGGTGTGGGTACACAGTGCACCCTGCACGTTGAAGAAGTGTACACCCGCCTCTCTAGACGTTTCCGTCTCGATGAGGAGCGGGAATCCAATAAACCACCACTAAGTACGGATCCAGTACGTGCTGTTATGGCTCTATGCCGAAATTATCCAATCGAAAACATGAAGTATGCATGCCATACGCTTGGTGCAACAGGAGCTACATTTGCAGGTGGGGTAAATGAATCGTTGGCAGATAAAATAAACGATTATCGCAACAACATTATGTTGCATGGCGCATACTATAAAGTACCGTCCCCTTGGAATATACGAGTTATGGCTGCGTTTGGCAACCCTTACGGTGCTTGTGTAGAGGATGGAGTCGTAATGGACACGGAGGCTTTATCGCACATGCCACCAATTCGTTACAACGCATGTATAACCATTGATTTTATGTTTGAACGAGCGAAAATGGCGCAATTGGCGCACGTCATGCTGGTTGATAATACTCGATGCGCCAACAATGAGACCAACACATTTCTAGGTTACGTGGTGTCTCCGTGTCCAGTTAAGAGGAAAAACAGTAAACATACTCGTATCGTTGAGATACAAATCGGCACTCATTACTATTACATGATAGAGTTTTTACCGAAAGCGACGCGGATGTACCACAATGTCAGCGCTCGTCATATACTGAGCAACAAGAAGACGCTAACTATAGTGATTAATGGCCACAGCGAAGAACGCCTAGGAGTCGGTTCAAAAGTGGCAAATGGCTTTGGTCAGAAAAATGTCATATCTAAAGTCATCTCACTACGTGATTGCTCAGGAGTGACAAGAGACGGTCGTCTTATGCACGCTCAGATCGTGTACAGTGACGCGTCCCTGGTAGGGCGTATGCCCTCTGGACAGCTCTACAGCATGTTAACCTCGCCCGATCTTGCCATTGGTCCACGTGGTGAAATTATTGCACCCATCGATCTGGTGATTCACTCCTTACACCCACACACCAACATCAAAGCGTACACAGTGAAAGTGGATACCTACAGCAACACCTACGCATTTGACGCTCATAATCTGGCGCTATTGAGCCAGTCACTGCGCCAAGAATCGGTTAATGAAAAAGCCCTTCAATTGATCGGTTTCCTAGGTCACTCCGTGGAGTACGTGTCGGAAACATTGCCAGCACGAATCCATAAGACAACGATTGAAGGTGAATATTAAGCTCAGATTAACCTCCATGCTGCAATTTATTTATATATATATAAATTAAAAATATTATGAACTATAAAATAGAACATCTTGTGACTTTGATCATTTTTAAAAAGTTTGTTTGGAATCAGAGAGCATACGTGACCACATATGCCAAGACTCTACACTGCTGATATTGTAGGGATCGGTACGTTCCCATTGAGTTTTGTCCAAATAGACATCTTGCAGTAAAACCATATAATTTGCATAAAGCACACATACTAGCGCAGCTAGAAGCATGACGGACATTAACGCAACCAGCACGGACCAGACCATAGATACGCTCCACAAGATTGAATTAGAGCTTCGTTTTTTGGGTGCCGTGGTGGAAACTGATGGCATCGAGGATGATACAGTCACAATAGATCCGTCAACACTACATCGCCTCGGTTACGTATTGACTTATGATCGTGTTAATAAAGTGCCTGTTTTTACCACGCTGAAAGATTTTGCGCACCTATACGATTGGCCTCTCTTTTGTGGGTCTCGAGTGCCACGGCTCTCCCTGCTTTCCTATTGCGTTTCGAGAATAAAAAGTTTTAGGTTCAGTTAGCCAAGCCGTGCTTGTATCTGTACCAGGTGATGTACACAAATATGATATACATGGCCAACATTAGAAACTTGACAAAATGACCCACCGAATTACACATGATGACTATTAACATAATGAAAACTATAATATGCGCCATCACAGGAAAGATATTATTGTAACTGGTCTGAATATTGTAAAAGGCATCATACAACGAATCGCCGCTTGCACTTTCACGCGCACCGCTCGGCTGTGAGTTGGCCATTTGAATCGCACCTATATAAGCTTCCATTGGATTAAGAGTCATATGGGGGTGGAGGTGCTGTTGGGTTTAATGTTAACAAACTATCTGCTGATGCACTATCTTTATGTTGATTAACAATATCTGCGTTTAAAGTGGTGGACGTCAAAGTCACCGTGTGCAGAGTCTTGTTCCTCTGTTCTATATAAATAAAAAAGACTAAAAATACAACCAGAAGTAAGATAACTAGTGAGACAGTCTCTCTGATCACACCGTTGCATATCGCAACTGTGTCCATTATGTGGATGTGGGTGCTATTTTTAATTGGTAGCGGAATGTTATTTGTAGTGGTGGCGATTGTGGCAATCTCGGTTAAATTACGACCAAAGGTCTATCAAATATCGAATCTTGTATCCACCCCATCACCTTCTACACCTATACCAGCGTACGCCGGCACAGACAAAGTGAAGATGAATTATGATTATTACTACTTGATGCCACACTATACCGGCATCGGTTGAGTTATAAAATCTGATATTCTTTTGATAGCGGCTTTCGACTCTGGCAACAGGTGTGCTTGTACAAATGAATGTGGCAAATCAGGGCGTTGGAAGAATACTTTTTCTATTGTCTGCTCTTTCATCGCCAACTGATTGGATTGTGCAAATAGAAAGTCATTGTATGCGCTTATCACCAATTTCCGAACTGATGGGTCCAAGTTAAATGCAGAATAGTAGCGCTTTCCTGGTGTGGATCGCATTATGTAGAAATCGAACAATTTTGTTATCGTTTTAATGTGAAAGTCTGTTGTTAAGACCCCGCATATCGACACAAATGTTGAAAATTTCAAACCAATACTGGGGACGCCCATTTCTCGACTCGCCTGTTTATCGCTTTCTTTGCGTATAAACGCGGAGGCGAGCAATGCGCCTGCCGAAACGCCAACAGCA
Source organism: Neoaliturus tenellus (assembly GCA_030545055.2). NCBI lineage: Eukaryota > Metazoa > Arthropoda > Insecta > Hemiptera > Cicadellidae > Neoaliturus > Neoaliturus tenellus. Next base: position 127,032,256 of record CM061536.1, read on the forward strand.
TGATATTCTGAATATTTTATAATGTACTCTGCAGATAAAATTTCATTGATGTATATCATGGTATCGCGTATAGTCGGTGATGAGTAGAAGTTTTTAAAGCGTGTTGGATAACCAAACATAAAAATGTCATAACTGTTACCGAGTTGTTCATTTAATGCGTTACTCAGACCGTAGTGTGTGTCCAGACGACTCTTGATGAAAGATCCACCTACAAATATAACTACTAGTTTGTTACTCTCCCCCCGACTGTAGAGCGTGCACGAGTCGTTTATTTGTCTAGCGTTGTCATTATATTCATATTGCCTACTAGGAATCACAGATGTGATGAGAGGTTTGAAAATGACAGGAACATACACAGAATAGACAAAAACTCCGATAAGAAACAATGTGAATATCAACGCTATTATTGACCACATCTTTTTTCAGCATACCACCACTACTTGCTCACAGCATTAACATTTTGTTTGGTAATTTTTTACTGCAAAGTTCTTGGAGAAGTGGTTTACTGCGTTTTGACATCGAGTGGGGGGGGTAAAGCTATGGTAAAGCTATTATATATGACAAGAGAGAGAAGAAGTTGCCATTCAGTAGAAGCACTCCAGTATACATCGATATTGTGGCAATGGCACATAATGATGATAGCGGTATAAATTCAAGTGAGGACGACGATACCACGTTAACAAAGTTCAGACGAACTTCATTTCAAGATCTTTTTTCATTGTTTACTAAATTTGACCCAGCCAACACGCAACATTCGCATTCAGTTTGGGATAGAACGCAATACGAAATCGTTTTAAACTCCGCGCTCGAACTGGAACTGTTGGAGGCCTACATGAAGAAACCTTGGTTTAAGAAAGACCGACTCTTGTCCCCCAGATCATCAGGTGAGCTTGTTTTTACAACGGCGGTTATGAACGCCCTAGCATCTACGATACTTGTTTGGGACACTATGACTTGTCGATTGGCACAAGGAAACTTGAAACAATTGGTAGACATTGTACGTGAAGTATCTTATGTGGAAGATGGCCGTTATTGTTACACTTACACTATGCCAGATGGGCGCGTGGTGCCATATATAAAATCAGCTGTCAAGTGTTTTACTAAGTTTTTCAATCACGATCCGCTCTCTCTACCCGCAACGAAGTTTGATCTACTACACATATTAAGTGGAACCGATTTTATAAATCACATACGATTGGTCTACAGTGAGTTAGTTGAGGCTAATACTGAGGGTTACAATGCTGGCGTGTCGCAGTTCATGCTAGATTTGGCACGATCTTGTACTCCGGAATCTGTTCGAGCCACGTCACCTCTGTTAGACGCGCTGGAAAATGTTGGTGGTTTCTACGCATTAAGCACAGCTGAGCCACCACACTCCTTTTACGTCACCGGACAAGCGTGTTGCGGAAAAACCACGTTGTTGGAAAAGCTTAGCGAATGTGGATGGAAAACTGTATCACGTAGTAGTCTGGGCTCTTTTACCGGGAAAGGTGTTAACCCTATGGTCGCATCATCTCTATACCAGGCACTAGAATTTGTCCTAGCGCACCCGACCAATGGCAATATGGTATTGGGCGATCGAGGGCAACTTGACAATCCACTATGGGTTGTAATTATGGACATCATGGATCCGAAACGTGCTCCACAGCAAGTTGTACCTCGCATGCTCGAGCTACTTCAGTTTTGCATCAACGAACCAGTGGCTGCACAGTTTGTGCGATCGCGTGTTGCAATCTTCATCGACCCCCTGCCGAGAGAGAATGCAAATCGTATGCTGGAGCGCAGCAAAGGAGGTGATTGTTTTCGGAGCCGTATTACGAACTACCCAGTGGCTCAAGCGATATCCTATTATACCTGCGCTCGGCTTTTTGGATGGCCCGTGTTTTTTGTCCCTTATAAACAATGTAAGAGTGGTAACGGTTGGATCATGGATAGAGTTGAGATGAATAACTATACAAATCGTGTATCGGATTATTTTCAACTAAATGGACGTGGTGCGTCTTGCCCACCGCTCAACTGTTTCAGATTCGCTCGACCTGGCTCCAATACACAACAAGGGCCCGTTATACCAAAATTGGACTTTGCAAAATCCGTTGGAATTTTTAAATAAACAAATTAAATATAAAAAACTATGTTTTATAAGCCCTCGAATCTCAAAGTTAAAAATAATTGCTTTTGTTATCGTTGTTATTTTTTGTAAACAAATATGCTCATTTTTGACATTTGGAAGGTTGAAAGAGCGATTCACTTGGTAATAAGAAGTAATCCTAGATCAGCGCTTTATTTTCCTATGTCGAGGTAAAATATTTTAACATGGGATGTCTCTATTTTATTTGGTTCTGTATACATTGAAAAAACTGTTTTGTTGGCGCAACAAAATTTATTTTGTTGCCGTCGTTTTGTTGAGGTAACCAAATAAATTGGCCAAACCAACAAAACCAACGGTTTGGATCAACAAAATGGTTTTGGTTATAGAATTTGGTATTCCCAACAAAAAATGTTTTGTTGTGGCAACAAAACTTATTTTGTTCCCCTCGTTTTGTTGAAGGCTATAGGAAAATTCGCTAAAAAGAATATTTAATACCTAAATATTTGTAGATTGGTATGATCACAGGAGCCCAGCGGATGTATTTGTGGCTATCATGTCTAAACTAATTACCCGCAGATAAGCTAATTAATGGGTGTCGAACTCTTCGTCTCAAAATAAATAGTACATACTTGGCTTATGCCACATTTGATCATTGGGTTTTGTTTATTACGGCTAAAATGTGAGCCTAAATGCTACATGTGTGGTACGGTAATAAACGTCTTATTGAGGCGATTATGAATTTGCACTTATTTTAAAACTTGTGACTGAAAATTAAGAAAATGTCTCCGGTCCGACGGCAGTGTCATTGGTGAATTACCGCCGCGCCAATGCAGTCACGCCTACAATAATAATACAGGTTTATACTCTATTTCCATCGGGTTTATATAGTCTAATTGATTAGTAGGTTTATGTAGGCTTTGGGGCATATTCTAACATGCGTATGAGTAACGATGAGCTTAACAAATTAATACGACCACTACAATGGGAAATGCGAGTAACGTCAGACGGTCGTCAATTTTATACACCGAAAACAGACAGCGAACGCCAACTTTTTTGGATTGATTTTTCTCAAAACATATTGGCACCTAATTTAAAGCGTCAGACAGCCGTATTGCATATCAATACACAAACCCAGTTAATGTCACTACCAGTGATTTTGTACAAAAACACATTTTATCTATGGCTGCCTTCTGAAGTGGAAAAAATATTACTCTATGCAAAGGGGATGGAATTGGGGCCACCTTTTCAATTTACTTATGGAGATTATAGTGCTAAGACTGCTTTGGCTGTCGGTATTACTGTGCTGGTGTTATTAGGCTTTGTTTCTATAAAATGACGGACGTTTACGCTAAACTTGAGCAATTAACAAGAGATGCAGAAGAATCTACTCGTATACGCCGTATAGACGAAAGGCTTATGAACGATTTATTGTCCAAACTGCCGCCAGATATAAATCTGAAAAAGTTAATTCGCCACCCTTTACCCGAACCCTCAAACCATCGCGTTCGTCGAATGACAAAAAAGGCCGAAAAAAATAAAAAAGACCTCCCTAAACAACTACGAAATATTATTCATGACTTCGATTTATTATCAGAACCAGATCCAAAACGAAGATTTAATCTGTTTGCTGGTTATTGTTTAATGGCTAATTATACTTACAACACAGCTCGATACTACGCCAAGCTATTGCGCAGCCGAGGTCTTTTTTCCAATGAGGGGTCTGAGAAAAAACAAGAAACCCATCCAACCAACCAAATTGTTGATAAAGGTGAAAATTCCAACCAAAAGACCCATAAAGATTTTCAAAATGGACACCAACCGTTATATATGTCGAAACTAGCGTTTGCTAATTCAGGAAAACCGCATACCAGAACTGTAGAAGCAAAGGATTTTGGTAAACTCGTCCGCCATTTGCAAAATAACTGGTCCGAATATTCAGCTCCCTTACTACTTGCGGTTTTCACAGGTCTGCGTACGGTTGAATTATTGCAATTAAGTGCAGAACACCTCCTACAACTACAACACGGCTCTGTGGAAGTCAGTATAAAGCGTAAACAGACTTTGGGTCATAATGCTCAGAGAGTATTCTGGCGTCCCGTGTATACAAATAGACTCCTTGGTTTGGTACGCGATCTGTGCGATTTATATGAAGATCGCATCAAAGCTAGAAAAGAATACGGCGTAGATAGTCTGCTGTTCCATATCACGCCTCGCACATTAGTAAACAGATTCCGGCTTGAATTCTTTCGCGCCAACAATTACCACCCGCCTCTGGGTTTTGGGGTACACTCTTGCCGTAATATAATGGCCACATTAATGACCCAACAATCAGAAAACGTGCTTGCGGTACAAAAATACTTACAACATAAAAAACTGAGAACTACTAGCGCGTACATTAAGGCGGATTACAGATACTTAACAAAACGATTTGACGAGTTGACCAGATATAAATTAGATGGCGTACGCCATATATTGGAGGTGTGTAAAAACAAAACCATTTAAAGAATTAATAAGGCTTAATCTTGATTGATCTTTAAGCCCATCGCAGCAGAACTGCGTAGTTGGCAAATCTCCAAAGGGATTTGATATTTTGCATTTTCCAGATGGTTTCATATTTGCTTATATTAATTTGTTAAACTTCTTGAAAGATATAGCTGATGATGTTTATTTTAACCAAGTTGTTAGTTTAATATAATTTTAATCACTCCGATATTTGTAATCGGTTTATTTTTCTTTGAAATGCGCCAAATTAAATTTAACATTACAAATAGAAGAAGGAAAATTATAACTTTTTTGAAGGGGTACAAATATGTCTAACATATGTATTTGTAATGTAATAATTTTTTTACTACAATTACGTATTGGTAAATAGTTCAACTTTCTTTGAAAATATCACTAGGGTTAGGTTTTTTATTGTTTTTTGTAAGCTGGTAAACAATAAAATTAAGGGGAGGGTGGGGTTAAATCAAATGCAGTGATTATTAACAAACAAATAGCACTGTATATTTTGATGATAGTATTACAGTTCAAGCACTTACAACTTATAATATAAAATACATAGGCCTACATACATTTTTAAAACTTATTTGTAAGTAAGTTATTTGTAAGTAGAATGTCATTTGCATAGAAAAACTGAAAAATGCGTGAGAAAATTTTAAGCCAAAACTAACAAAGAAAAAATTGTATTAAATTGTCAAGCTGTCCAAACTGAAATGTAACCTCAATAAAATCACAAAGATATTAACAAAACAATTTAGTGTTAAAATAACATTCCATATGCTTAATATATGACACTGTTGCGGTGATTATTGACAAACAAATAGCACTATATATTCTAATGATAGTAGCCTATTACAATTGAAGCACTTACAGCTTATAATAAAAAATACATAAATTTTCAATACTGAAACATTTTAATAAAAAGCAAAATGATACAATAAAATAATACTTGATTACAATGATAAAGGAATTGGGCTATAAATTATTACATAATCCTAAAGATTTGCACAAGGAAAACAAGAACTATAAATTAATTATTACATAATCCTAAAGATTTGCACAAGAAAAGCAAGAAAAGTCCAATCTTTATAGACATTAATTGTTATAACTCACAAATTAATAGTTTCTTTTGTACATAACCAATTGAAAACCTCGACATCAAAATTTCTTCAATGGGGGGGGGGGAGGGTCACTTACAGTTCAAACTTTAGCAAGTGTTTCTTACACGTAAATTTATTTTTGCGTGTTAGTAAAAATAAATTAGTTAGGTGACCTGTGTGCAAATGGCACATTCTGTAATGTTTTACTTTCCGTTTGTAAAAAAACTCACCTACAATTAGAATAGATTATGACTTTTCAAGAAATTTTTATGCTGATTGAATAGTATTAGACAATCTATTTTGGTTTCCGAAAGTGAAATTAAAGTCTGTCAACCTTTTAAAAAGTTCTCTAGTAATAAAGAAAAAGGCTGTGGGCGAAGCCCGAAACGAAAGGATCGTTTTAATCACCATTTGCACACGCGCTGGATTATAAGCTTTAAAAATGACATATTAATCTTATAAATCAGTTATAGGAAGCAAAGTTATGTAACAGACAAAACCCTTATAGAACTAAAAAGATAGATAAGACAAACTAAATAAACTTAAATTTTCAAACGCTTACTCTAAAGCCGCGTCCACATTGGCCGAACATGATCGCCGAACAAAGTTTTTCAGAACTTTTATTTGTTTGTTGCTAACCGTTTAAAATGTAAATCAAATGGCCAGTAATTGTTCGTTAGGAATGTTTGTCGATTTTTTGTGTTTGCCGAGCAAGTTCGTCACGAATGTTCGGCCAGTGCGGACGCGGCTTAATCAGCTAGTGCCACGCAAAACACACACACTCAAGCCATAAATGTTCAAAATGCGGTCAACCAAAGCTTCTAAGGAAGGCGACATGGACGTCTAAACATCTCCGCTGACTCGCGCAGTTGTACTCAATATGCCCGGGCAGCACCTCTATACATCGTCTGCGCGGATCCAGAGACCTGGCACTTATCAGCTTGGCATCACCTCCTTGGGTGCGTCTGGACAGCAAAAAGACACAAACACAGTAAAAAGTATAGGTTTTAGGGCTTACCTTACAGGAATTTGAATCATCATATCCTCCCAATTACCACAATGTCGCTTGTGCGGGTAGGGGCGGGGCCTACGAAAACTAACGGGCCTGCATATTTCCCCCCAGCACCAAAGTCACAACGGGCCTGCATATTTCCCCCCACCACCAAAGTCACGTGACTATTTGCGGCCAATCTGCAGCAAAAGTTTCCATAAGATAACATTGTGAAAACGTAACATCCTTCACTTATTTGCCACCTCTTAGGAATTAGATAGTAGGATACTAGACAAGACTTATATATTTTAATCTAGATTGAATAAGGAACAAAATGATACCATTATTGTAAAGTTAACCATTTTCCTGATATTTTTTATTATGAGATTAAGTCAAAACTTGATTTAGTTTATAGTTTTGTTTACACTTTTCATCAGCTGTTTGCATAAAAGTATATTTCGTTGCAAATAACAAAGTTTTAAACCCGAAAAGGTACATTTTAATTTGTTTTATCGAAAATAAAAATTATAGCTGGCAAACTACTGATTTAAGACGTTTATTTCATGTTCTATTCCTAGAAATATCTTCAAAAGCATTGGAAGAAATCTGTTTACAAAAAAGTCAATGCATCCTACAGTGTGAGAAATTCAAGTTTTTCTTTTACCCAAAAAGTGAGTTTTAAGTTTTGCAAATCGGAACGTTATTAGTGTCATTCAGTTTGTAATTTTACGAGGATTAGAAGGATGTGCAACACTTATGACTTCATTTACGTGTATTTAAAAATATATGTAAAAAACGGATGCCAAGTCAGGCTATTGCAATGCTTTCAAATGGAGATGACAGCTGAAATTCGGCCGCATCTGGTCACGTGACCAAAAATGTATGCAGGCCCGTTAGTTATCGTAGGCCCCGGTAGGGGTGATTAATAACACAAAAAACTCAACCCTATTAACAAGAAACGAAAACAATTAACCACACTATACCCAGAACAATGAATTTATAAACTAGAGCAATAACGATCTGCTTTTGGCCCTTGGCTCAAAAAAACAATAACTGAAAGAGAATTATGGGTTTTTTGTAGCAAATGGTTTCCTATAATTGTCATTAATTCTTGATAAATGTATAAAATTTACAAAACCCTTGATAACATATATAAGCCACGATGGTTTTTTATAGTTTATAATTAATTCCAAAAAGTTAATATATGTTTGATAATTGAATTTATACTTAGTGTTTATCCTTATGATGTTCATCTCCGGTTCCCACCAGCATTCGAACAGCATGAGTGGTCCTCAGGGGCATGTCCAAAGGAATAGCTGCGAGTAAAATCCGATTCTATCCTATTGAGCATAGGATAAAAAAAGATATGCAAAAAAAGAAAAGAATATATGCAATTTTGGAATATCCATTGTAGAGGCATAGGCCTAAGAGTCCAAAAGAAAATGCAAAATACCCCTGTCACATCAGACCTGCGAACTTAGCGAATTTCTAATGGCTGTTATTATTTAGTGAGTATAACAAATAGAGCATATTACAGATATTTTATATCAACATTGTATGAAATGTTGTTGTGTAAATTATTTGGACAATTGATGAGAATTTGCTGATGATGTGCAGGTTTACAGGAAATGGGGTTTTACCTACTCGTCACTTCGCACCTAACCCTTAACGTTAGGTGGGGGAGAGTTATTCTTATGATTTAACTGTGCGGTGATGTAAATGAAATTTTTTGGAGAGAATTTGCTGATGATGTGCGGGTTTACAGGAAATGGGGTTTTACCTACTCGTCACTTCGCACCTAACCCTTAACGTTAGGTGGGGGAGAGTTATTCTTATGATTTAACTGTGCGGTGATGTAAATGAAATTTTTTTGGAGAGAATTTGCTGATGATGTGCGGGTTTACAGGAAATGGGGTTTTACCTACTCGTCACTTCGCACCTAACCCTTAAGATTAGGTGGGGGAGAGTTATTCTTATGATTTAACTGTGCGGTGATGTAAATGAAATTTTTTGGAGAGAATTTGCTGATGATGTGCGGGTTTACAGGAAATGGGGTTTTACCTACTCGTCACTTCGCACCTAACCCTTAACGTTAGGTGGGGGAGAGTTATTCTTATGATTTAACTGTGCGGTGATGTAAATGAAATTTTTTGGAAAGAATTTGCTGATGATGTGCGGGTTTACAGGAAATGGGGTTTTACCTACTCGTCACTTCGCACCTAACCCTTAAGATTAGGTGGGGGAGAGTTATTCTTATGATTTAACTGTGCCGTGATGTAAATGAAATTTTTTTGGAGAGAATTTGCTGATGATGTGCGGGTTTACAGGAAATGGGGTTTTACCTACTCGTCACTTCGCACCTAACCCTTAAGATTAGGTGGGGGAGAGTTATTCTTATGATTTAACTGTGCCGTGATGTAAATGAAATTTTTTGGAGAGAATTTGCTGATGATGTGCGGGTTTACAGGAAATGGGGTTTTACCTACTCGTCACTTCGCACCTAACCCTTAAGATTAGGTGGGGGAGCGTTATTCTTATGATTTAACTGTGCGGTGATGTAAATGAAATTTTTTGGAAAGAATTTGCTGATGATGTGCGGGTTTACAGGAAATGGGGAACCAAAACCTACTCGTTACCTAGGGAGACCTACTCGTCACTTCGCACCTAACCCTTAAGATTAGGTGGGGGAGAGTTATTCTTATGATTTAACTGTGCGGTGATGTTAACTATATATTGTTGTACTTATCCGGGGCAGCAAAGATTTTAATAATTCCCAAGGCGCCCTCCCGCTTCGATGTCGGCAGTTCTAGAGAGAGAAAAGGCAGTTTTTTTTGAAAGTTCGGATTCCCGGGTCACGTGACCGGTGGTTTTGGCTGTTTGAATGGCCAGCACTTTAGACGCGAAATATTATAATGAGTGAGCTGTGGTGCGGCACGGTACAACCACACTCCCTTTCGAGCAAAAAATTGCGCCTGCGCTATTTGGGTGAAGGTAAAGGACCAGGTGAGGTTGAGGTAGCTTTCCCTCCTATTGCTTCCCGAAACTGTGTCCAGCACTGTTACGCCCTTATTATGGTACCCTTGTTGGTCTGTAAGGGCACCATAAGGAAGCGAACAGTGGTTTCCCGAAATGTGTCCAACACTGTTAGCTTTTACCATGGTAACCCTTGTTGGTCTGTAAGGGCACCATAAGGAAGCGAACAGTGGGTCCGGCGCATCTTCACCTGGAACCCAAATTCAGACCGGTTCCCTAACTTGGCATCTTCGAGATGATATTTTCTTGCTTGGGTATCGTCAGTGCTCGGCCTCCTCCCCCCCCCCTTTCAAAAGGAAAAAATGAGGCCTCCAAGACTTCTATCTGGCTGAAAAGTTTGGTTCAGTTAAGAAGGTTTTTGAAAATGTTGCCGGTACCTGCACGCACAATTTTTTTTGGGCTGCCTGTAGAATTCACTTTAATTCACAGTGTCAAGACTACTAGTGGCTGGAACGTATCGGTGAGCTGTCAGAAGTATATCTCAATGTCAGATAAATTGTGTTGCTTGACTGCTGGAAGTTGTTGAAGATCCAAAATTGGGTGGGTACTAGCCGGTGTGTCATCTCTGCTAGTAGAATGCTGGAAGAGTTGATTCTGATCCTGTTGATTGACGAAGATTCTCTGTGGCATCTGTTGTATATTTTTAGTTTAACTACTGGTGGTTGTTGGAGTTGCTGGTGTTCGAAGAGAATTGCAGCTGTGAATACTGGTGGTTGCAGAAGTAGGCAGCTGGAACTGGAGTTGAGTGGTGGTTGCGAAGATCTGGTTGTGAAGGTCTGTAATGTACTATTAACTGTAGACTGGTCGATGCAAGTTCTCCAGGTAAGTATTATGAGGTGAGTATATTATGAAGCTTGAGTAGCCAGTAGAGAGGAGTCCATAAATCAGGTTAAGACAATCTTGAGGTCAACTTTGTTTAATCAAGATATTTTTTTTTTATTATCTTTTATTTATTTATTAATTTTTTTGATTGTGCAGGTACTTAGGTTTTGCAGATATAACTTCAACATATTCAATATTTACTAATTGAAGCCAGGATAGGACGTCTTGTATCTGAAAGTGTTATCCCTTAGGTTGGTCCGAGACTGACGATACAGAATTTTGGGTGGTTCGACCCGGCGAGGTGAACCAGTGCACGGTGAAAGTTTTGCACTAGGTGCCATAGAAATTCAATTTGGTTTCCAAGGTGGAGAATGTAAGGTCGAGCAAAAAGAAACCCCATATAGCGGTGAAGGTTGGTTAGTAGGAAATGATAGGAAATGATATAATTTTTTTTGCCACATTTGACTACAAAACGAATAACTTGATATTGAACGCAAACGATAACGAATCTGGAAATTTTTTGATGATTTGGTTGCGTGAACATATTGATTGCCCCTTTTGGTTTACCCCGACTGCCTTTGATTTCTATTGAACGCAAACGATAACGAATCTGGAAATTTTTTGATGATTTGGCTGCGTGAACATATTGATTTCCCCATTTGGTTTATCCCCATATTGATTTCCCCATTTGGTTTATCCCGACTGCCTTTGATTTCTAATTTTGCTGGTTTCCTAATATAGTGGTGTTTAAATCTGGTTATTGAGGAAACGAAAGTCTACCTAAACTAACCTACGCTAATGGCTGGATTGCAAACTTAAATTATAAGTAGAGAATGTAGATAACTAGAAAATAGGAAGGTAATAAAGAGGTTTGCGGGATTCAATGAATCGTAGCATGTACAGTACTACGATCCATTGACTCGGTTTGTGAATCCTCAGAGGCCCTTCACCTTGTGATAGAGAATAAAAAAATAAAAATAAAATTTCTATCCAAGGTGAAGTACCTTTTATGAATCTAGTGAGGAAAGAAACCCCGTTGGAGAACACAACAGATGCCGCTGAAGGAAGAGGAGCATGGTATCCAATTGTGAGAGGGGAGCAATTGTGTGGCTGTTTAAATGGCCAGCACTTTAGACGCGAAATTATATAATGAGTGAGCTGTGGTGCGGCACGGCACATGTGTTTCAACTGGCCAGTGTTTACTGTCTTAATATTCTGTGTTATTTTTTTTGTTTCGCCAGGTGTAAAAATATATAGGTGCAGAGGCAAAGCATTGTTTTGGAAGTGGAAATTTCACTGTTTGATTTCAAAAGCATTTTTGTACATCAAATTTATCTGCCAGTGATTAATTTCCCATAATGCCGTAATTAAGTTTTCCAGCACTTTTTTGGGTGGGTCAGGAAAATTTCTCAGTTTATTCAGAAATATGTCCGATGTAAATGGGTTGATAGAAGATCGCATGTTGCAAAGTCTTCTGAAAAATGTTGATTAGGCCAGAACCAGTGTTCTGTAAATTTCGTTTTGATGTTTTGTCCACCTTTGAGATCGCATTTTGAACCAACCCACGTTTTGCTCTCATAGTTGTATTTTATTTGTGGTCCGAACACATGTTTTTGCAAGTTTCTGTAATAATTAAGATGTTTCAGTGTTTTTTTACATTAAATATTGTTTGGTATTGCTCCACACACACACACAAACACACACACACACATTGTTACGGTCTTGTTATTGTTGTAATATTTATTTATTTATTTTGTTAATATTTAATGTGGTTTACAAACACATAAAAACACAAACACAAACATGTATTCACATTCACACACACACACACACACACACACACACACACACACACACACACACACACACACACACACACACACACACACACACACACACACACACACACACACACACACGCACACGCACACGCACACGCACACGCACACGCACACGCACACGCACACGCACGCGCACGCGCACGCCCACGCACACGCACACGCACACGCACACACACACACACACACACACACACACACACACACACACACACACACACACACACCTACACACACACACACACACACACACACACACACACACACACACACACACACACACACACACACACACACACACACACACACACACACACACACACCACACACACACGCACGCACGCACGCACACACACACACACGCACACACACACACACACACACGCACACGCACGCACGCACACGCAAACATACGCACACGCAAACATACGCATGCGCGTAATCGCATCATAAACAAAATATAATTTGATGTTATTGTTTAGTACATTTAATGTTGTGGACATTTTCCATCACTGATTACGACGTTTCGGGATCTGGAATCTGATCCCATCTTCAGGTGAAAGAAATGGTTAGAGCATAAGAACGATGGTTAGTAAACAAATTCACGACCGTTTTCGGGATCTGAAGAAGTCCATAGCCAAACCTAAAACACAAAAGGCAGTCACAAAAATTGAATACATAAACAAAATATAATTTGATGTTATTGTTTAGTACATTTAATGTTGTGGGACATTTTCCATCACTGATTATTAAACAAAATTCACGACGTTTCGGGATCTGGAATCTGATCCCGTCTTCAGGTGAAAGAAATGGTTAGAGCATAAGAACGATGTTTAGTAAACAAATTCACGACGTTTCCGGGATCTGAAGAAGTCCATAGCCAAACCTAAAACACAAAAGGCAGTCACAAAAATTGAATACATAAACAAAATATAATTTGATGTTATTGTTTAGTACATTTAATGTTGTGGACATTTTCCATCACTGATTATTAAACAAATTCACGACGTTTCGGGATCTGGAATCTGATCCCGTCTTCAGGTAAATGGTTAGAGCATAAGAAAGATGGTTAGTAAACAAATTCACGACGTTTCGGGATCTGAAGAAGTCCATAACCAAACCTAAAACACAAAAGGCAGTCACAAAAATTGAATACATAAACAAAATATAATTTGATGTTATTGTTTAGTACATTTAATGTTGTGGACATTTTCCATCACTGATTATTAAACAAATTCACGACGTTTCGGGATCTGGAATCTGATTCCGTCTTCAGGTGAAAGAAATGGTTAGAGCATAAGAAAGATGGTTAGTAAACAAATTCACGACGTTTCGGGATCTGAAGAAGTCCATAGCCAAACCTAAAACACAAAAGGCAGTCACAAAAATTGAATAAAACAACTTAGACAAAAAACTGTAAAAGCATTCAAAAAACAAATCACGCAAAAAAATAATGAAAATAAAAAAAATACACCGCAAAAACTGCACGGATATGCACACGCTCAGAACACACACAAGCATTCGCACACACATGCGCACACATACACACCGGGGGCGAACCCAGGGGTATTTTTTTCGGAGGGGTTGGATCATAGCCTATTAACAGGTTAGAAAATATTACTGTCGTAGAAACACGCAAAAGGCCAAATAAATTTAAAATATTACACTGATTTTCTTTACTTGGTAATTATTTAGTAGAATAGTTATACAGAGTGAGTTTAAATGTCCCCTGATCTTATTCGCATTTTTTTATATCAATTCCCAACCACCGCCAAACATCATTTGTTAAACTTTCAAAAAATTACTTTAAAATTATGGGTCACAGCCATACCTTTATATTAAAAAATAAAAGTTTTATTCCATAGGTTGGGTCCAAGATGGCGGCAAATGGTGTGAATCGCATAAAAAAGAAGGAAAAACTTACCAATGATGTTTGTGGGAAGAATGCGTAAACAGTTAGGAGGGATATTTAAAACTCACCCTGTATACGACCCCACATATCGAATTGAAAGTGCAAATATCTTATTCTCAGCATTATTGCCAATTAGCTAAATTTCCTTGATTTTAAGATTTTTTTACTTATACTACTTATTTTTACCTATACCGGCCAAACCACCCGTACACCTCTTTTAAAATCTGCAAAATTAATTATTCACAAAAAAATTGTGCCATTATAGGTAAACCGGTTGCGCTCTATCCATTGATGAAAATTTTAATATACAGGGTGTACTAGAAGTAACCTATCCGGACCGGAAGTCATTAATTTTAAATACGAACTCCTACTTTTTATGGTATTTTTGAATTCTAGACATGTAAAGCAGTCTTCAAATTGATTGCAAAGCGTCAAATACAAATATAATACAAATATACTTACAATATACTTACAAATATACAATATACAATACAATATACAAATACAATCAAATAAATACAAATACTTATAAGCATACTATTGTAAGTAGCGTTCAAATAATACTATTGAATAGCAACCACTCACTATTTATGAAATTAAATTTTTTTAACAGAAAATGCCCAAAATCGACATCCGGAATAGGGTGGGGGTGGTTTTTTTGTTTGGTACCCTGACACTGATCTTGCCTAAAATTGTCCTAAAACTGGGGTCCTTATTAATTGCAGGGTACCTTGTTGGGAAATCCTTGTGTGATGGATGGCGGGGGATGGCTTTTTTTTCGTTTGGTACCCTGACACTGATCTTGCCTAAAATTAATTGTCCTAAAACTGGGTCCTTATTAATTGCAGGGTACCTTGTTGGGAAATCCTTGTGTGATGGATGGCTCTTAAAATCCCCCAGGGCAATAATCTTCGTCTTCCATCCTTTCGTCATCTTCATTTTCTAAGCCCCTTCCAACTTTTTGCAACTTTTTGCGTTTTGATCTCAGCTTTCCTGATACGTTCGGTGTCTATATTTTTCAAGCCCCATAATCGTGAATTTCCCTGGAGTGATGTTTATCTTTTCTAAAACATCGATTTTTCCGACTGACCCTTCGTTAAAAGTTATGACCGCATCGTATGTTCCTAGTTTTAAAGTGTCCAACCCAACAAATACGGTTTTAGGGATTCTTTGCCATATATTAGCGTGGAAGCTCTCATTAGCGTTTTGTGTTTTTCCATGAACGCAACGTTTCAGGAAGGGTTCTGTCGGAGAGTTCTCGGTAAATTGGTTCAAGTGCCTTATCCAAAGTCTCTGGTAGAGGGTTTTTATGATGTGGGAATTCGTTTCCGTTTAGTTGGGCTTTCACAAATTTGCACCAGTTCTCTGTGCAGCGTTCGTGCTTAGGATTAATATCTGTAGACATGCGGTGGTCCAGGGTGGCCCAAATAGCTCGTTCCATCTCATCTACACTGCCCAGATTTTCCCTGATTGCCTTTCCATAATATTGTTGCAACCTGTCTATCTCATCTGTAGTCAAGCCTTTGCCATCTTTGTTCTCTTTTAATTTCCGCAGCCTGCTTCCCATTCGTTTCTGCACGTGAGCGACACATTCAAGCTTGCTTATTTCAAAGTCTTCACCATAAGGCTTATCTTTTGATACGGTGGCAAATCCTTTAGAGTCGCCATCCCCCAGGTATTGTTTATATCTGACACCTAAATTTTTTTTCGGACCGCCTAAACAACACCTTTACCCCTTCTGCTTCCATGCCTCCGCTCGGCCCAGTATAATTTTTTGCACAAACTGCCTTATGCTTTTCCATTTTCTCTAATTATTTTTATGTGTGCAGCCAGAGCAAAATTTTGAAAGACATTCTACATCCAGAACTTTCCCTGTATCAAAACTAGTGGCTGCGACTGCTCCATTCAGTGACTCGTGGCCCCTCTTATGCCACGTTCCGTCGAAGGCGGCCACTATATCTTTGGATCCGCCATTAAGATCAATTGCTTCATTTGCAGCTTTCTTCATTGAAGCCTGGGCTACTTCACTTGCTGCGGGCCTTAGTCTGTTATAATATTTTGCTGACTTTGTGCTGGGTGGTGCTAAATTCATGATTGCATTGAACATTTTTGCCGTCTCAAGGCCTTTTCCAATCGAGCGCATTGCGTACGCAAATCTTAAATTTATTTCATAAATATTCTTTATACATTTCGATGTTATACTGTTATCACTTTTTCCGCATTTCGAACATGTTATTATCATTCTATGAGCTAGGCCGGCCTTCATTCCCTCATCCAATTCAAGTCTTACGCAATCATCCTGCCCGCAATTCTTGCATTTTGTAAATGATTGCACTAGGTTTGATATTATTGATAGGCATCCAATAAAATTAACTTGCCCATCATCATATGTTTTATTGGTAAGGGGCTTAGAATTGATTAACTTTCTCTTCGATGCTGAGTGTTGGGTGGACACTGATTCGGGCTTAGGTGGTGAGGGCTTCGTCCATTGGTTGCCAGCAAATTTTCTCTTCTTTGGGCGGATCTTGGGCATTTTCTCGTTGAATCTCGTTAAAATTTAAAATGTAAAAAAGATTTAAAATTTAAAAAAATCAAGATTTAAAATAAAATCTAAAAATGTAAAAAAGATTTAAAATTTAAAAAATCAAATTTTTTTGTTTAATAAAATGTAAGTTGCGATTTCAACTAAGGTTTGAGTGGCTACTCACGAGCGGCCGCCAAGTATCCGTCGGGCACCTGTGCAGTGCGGCGCAGAACAAACTGGCGCAGAACTCAACAGCTGAATGTCCCTGGAATGTGTGAAAAAGGGAATCAAGAATATGTAGATTTGAAGTAGGTCTAATTTAAATGGCACAATTTTTGCATAGTAGAATGTAAGTTGGTTTTTACGTTTTCAAATGCCAGTGGCAATTTTAAAGTTTTTATAGGAAATTGTCCAAACCCTGGTCTTGTCTTACCTAATGTTGTTAGATAGCATTGTTATATATGTCAATGACAAAAATGCAGCTGGGTCCTCAATTGACCGTGCAACCTTAAGAATGTCAGGTAATAACATTAAACCACCCATGCTATTAGAATAGCATAAAACTGCAATAAGATTGATTCTTTTAGATTGGAGCTCTTTTCTGAAACTAATTGTTTTTTACTACCTTTTGATTCACAATACATAACTTTATCAGTAATATAACCTTAAAGACATATTTATAATAAACTAGGGGATTGTAGGGGCAAAGGCCCCTAAAAATCAAAATGGTTGTCTCCAAAAAAATTAGTTTCAATTCATCACCTCTTTGCACAATTACTCTATTTCATCTCAAGTTGTATTATGATTATCCGTTTGAATTTTCTAATAAAACATTACTTAATCTTGACAAAACATTTTTGAGTTATCAAATCAGTAATTTACCAATAATCTCTCCTTTATTAAAATGCAGTAGTCTATTTTATGGGAAAAAAAGCTATTGCACTATTATACAACCGGACTCGGTAAAATAGTTTAAACCTTAAACATGTCCATAGTAAGTTTGAATACGCAGGTAAATAAAATAGTTCAATCCTAAATTAGCACTTTAATACTGTATACTCCTTCACCCTGGACCCCTGTGCCACCCATTCCCCACACTCACCGTTTTCCCCACGCCTCCCCGTTCAACTTTCGGGTCCAGTGTTTCCTGTACCTCCAACACCCTTTGGGCCCGAGTAACCCTCATGCTCCCGGACCTTGTGCCCCATGTTCCTTATCGCCCCATTTTCCCATGATGCCCGCAGTTCTTCAACATGGTCGCCGTGGTCTCTATGTTCCTCATTCCTCTCCTGTGCCCCCCATTCCCAACCAGCTTTCGTGCCACTTACATCTCCCCGCGCCCACAATGTCACCCATGCCTCCATTTTGGCCCCAACGCTCCCTAACCCCCAGTTCCACCGACACTCCTCGTGCCCCCTGTATACCCATGAACCCACGGTGCTCTGTGCCCACATACCCACCCTTCTTCCCTGAGGTCCCCATGTCCCCCATGGCCCCATGCCACCGCCATGCCTCCCGATGCTCATCTAACCCTCTTGCCACCAACGGAAGATTATGTCCTCATGCTATGATTGTAGTCTATTTTGTTCTGTTCGGTGAATTAAGTAGAACATTGATTGATATATTGTGTTGCCCATTTCGCACACTATAATTTGTTTTAAGATGTGTATTGAAACCAGGAATTGGAGTTAAGTTTGCGTGAGTTATTATAACTTGGCATTAAAGTTGTTATTATTACTAAGAAAGTGTTCCAGGTTGTTTAGCTGTAAATAATTAGTCATAGTTGCAAATTGCGTCAGGCTACCATGACTAACAATATTATTATGACATTGTAGCTGGATTATTGTCATGTTCACCACAGATTTCAGCACTTACATTCTTAAATATAACCCATTCATCGCTTTCCCTCCAACTTTCCGGGGTAAGGTAAAGAGAGCTACTAAACTGAACAGAGCAATTAATTTTAATAGAAATTTTAAAGTTGTTGATGGTTATTTTAAGAGGGGGGGTTTCATTTGATCTTTCACATATTCCTGAATTATAGTTCCCGCAAAATAGTAGTTTTCATCCCTAGGGAGGAAAGTGGTTTATTTTGTGTGAATCGTGTTTTACGAGCCACCAGACTGGCTCCTCTCGACTCAGATTTCAATTTCTTATAAACCGGTTTCTAATTTTAACAATAATTAGGAAGAAAAACCGCACATCATACGATTTGGGAATATTACAACCGATCATATAAATATGATCGGACTATTTTCCTTTTTCTGTGCTATGAGCAATGTATATAGAACCAAATGAGTAGGGACATGCTATGTTAAAAAATCTTTGTTTTGCCCTCGAAAACCAAAAGAAAATAAAGCGCTGATGCTAGGATTACTTCTCCGTACTGTCACGGGAAGCCAGGTTGCCAAATAAAGCACCCGAAAATAAGGGACAGGGTTTTGTAGTCGAGAATATACTTACACCTAACAAAATTATTTTGTTAAAGTTTTTTGGTTAAAGCAACAAAATTTTTTTGCAATTACAACAAAAAGTTATACTGTATTGTTAATTCAACAAAATTCTGATACATTTTGTTGAATTAACAAAACCATTTTGTTGGCCCGAGTTATTGCAAAGTATTATTTTTACAGAAAAATTCATGAATGAATG